>CM047426.1:307500-907500 GCA_026168455.1 Theocolax elegans | reverse complement strand
ATTTTGAATATATGTTGAAAAATAAAGAAAATAGATGTTTAGAGTCTATTTAGTGTTCTTGTTCAAAACGAGGTGTCTATGGAGAAGCTCTGATATTGAATTCTATAATTTTTAAAATTATCTATCGATTTATGAAAATTGTAAAAACAATTGTTTTTACAAGTGTAGTTAAATTCTTACCAATTTTTCGTCGAAACGTGATTTCTTTACCACTAAATAGTGAATTTATGTTTAAATTTTTACTAAAAAATAAAATCATGAAATCAAAAAGACGGTGATATTAAAGTAGTTATTATGTTTCACTATACTTAAAAATATAATTTTTCCAACGAAATGTGACGAGAAGAGCAAAACCGTTTTCATTAGATTTAAATAAATTATTATTTTAATAAAAAAGTAATAAGCAAAGTGATTAATCAAACTAAAATTATCCACTCCACAGGTGAACCATCGAAAAGCGGAACGGCGACGGTACGAATTTACACGAAAAACAAAAACGACGAGGAGCCGAAATTCTCGCAGCAAGTGTACACACCAAACGTAGATGAGAACGCTGGACCAAACACGCTGGTAACAACAGTCGTCGCTTCGGACAAAGACGGTGACAACGTCCGCTTCGGATTCGTAGGTGGGGAAACCTTCTCCGGACAATTCGTAATCGAGGATATCACGGGTGTCATTCGTTTGCACAACAAAGCAATATCGCTCGATCGTGACAAATACGAATTGAACGTAACCGCCAAAGACGATGGAGCTTGCTGTCTCGACGGTAGTAAAAATATTCACACGAGCACAGCGGTCGTCGTTGTATTCATCACCGACGTAAACGACAACAAGCCGCAATTCAAAGATTGCAGTACTTACGTACCAAAGGTACAAGAAGGCGCGACGAATGGTAGTCCCGTGATCAAAGTACAAGCTACGGATCAAGATAAAGGAGTCAACGGTCAAGTCAAGTATTCGATCGTTCAACAACCTAATCAGAAAGGTACCAAATTCACCGTCGACGAAGAGACTGGTCAAGTTATGACGAACAAGGTGATTATTACACGTATTCGGTCATCTATACGTTTTACTACGCTATTTTTTTTGTTTCATCACGGACAATACTAGTGAAATAAAACTCGAGCTTATGGTCTTTTTATTAACAATACTATTTTTTTGGTTGCATTGAAATTGAAATAAAATGAAAACGACGAGCGAATTGCTTGATAGAAACCTTTCTAACAAAAACATTTATTAACGTTATTTTATAATTTATTTAGACGTACGTTGAAATACTCTAGGTACAAAGTTACTTCGAATTTATTTTTAGACATATTCCGCGTGAAAAAATATTTATTTGCAAAATTTTATCGATATTGTGAATAACGAATAGAATGTAGTATTTGTAATAAAAATAGTTTTTATTCGAAAAAAGTAAATTGTTATGATACTTAATTATTTTTAATTTAAATAGTTAAAAAAAGAATGGTCATCTATACTTAAAAATTATTTAATTTAAAATCTATTGACAAATTTCGATGTATATGTATCAATTCATTTTTATTCTTAAAGCACAAACTAACCTTACATTATATATCGATATTATTAACGACAGATCCTCGTTCGGAATTTTAAATAAAAAACCTACTATAATACTTGTTTAATCTACACTTAGTTTAAAACTCGATATAAACAGTCGTTTAAATAAAAAACGCAGAAATTAATTTAAACGCAGAATTTAATTTAAATATACAGACGTATCACTAACTTTATAAGATAAAAAAAATCTCGTTATTTCCAGGTATTCGATCGAGAAGGCGACGACGGTAAATTCGTTTCGGTGACAGTTAAAGCAACCGACCAAGGCGAACCATCGTTAGAAGGCGTTTGTTCGTTCACCGTCGAGATCACCGACGTAAACGACAATCCGCCCCTATTCGATCGACAAGTGAGTATTCAACACGAAGAATCCAATGTCGTTCCTATATCTATCTACATCTCAGTGTCTGTGTGTCTGTGACTTGTATATACGTATATAATCAACCTTACAATTCGATTTTACAGAAATACGTAGAGAACGTCAAGCAGGACGCTAGTATTGGGACGAACATTCTCAGAGTCTCGGCATCCGACGAGGATGCTGATAACAATGGAGCGATCGTTTACTCTCTCAGTGCACCTCACGACGAAAAGGGTCTCGAGTATTTCGAAATCCAACCAGAGTCCGGTTGGATCGTTCTTAAGAAACCTCTCGACGTAAGTATCCAACAATTGGTAGTATCTCGCTTACAATCTTTCGCCGATCATTTATCTTTGCCATATTCGCATATTTTGCCGTAACATTTATATATATATTACATAATATATATATTTATATTTATACTTTTGAAAGACGAACCTAGATCATTCGTTCTTTATGTTAGACTCGACTATATTCGTATGGACTTGCTTCAAGTTCTTGCTTCGCTTTTTTCATACCTAATCAATCGTTTTGAAAATCTTTTTTTTTTCATTCTCAACGAATAATTAAGTTTGACTTTGTATCTGTAGAATTAAGATAACCGTGTTGAAATTTGGAAAAAAAGAAATTATCTTCATACTTATTTATTTAATCGCTTGTTTTAACAAAACAATTTCGTGTAACATCGCATGTCAATATCTTTCTGCTAATCTTTCAACGTTGCTTCTCATACTTTTTTTTCCAAATTTTGATTAGATTTTAATGCTAAGTACCTCGAAGGTAAACTTAATGATTCTTGAGAATTAAAAAAACATACGCGTACTTTTAATTAGTAAGTGCAAGTGCCATACGATGTAAATTTGCATATATACAATTAAGTAAACTATGATGATATTTCCGTTTTAATACGTAAAATTTTCTTCACCAAAAGTGATGCCTCTTGTACATTTTCTTCGACTGTTACCGATTTTCAATGGTAAAACCTAGAAACGTCGCTTTGTAAAAAAATCGTCAATGTCTATATGTAATCTCAATTTGAAATTAATTCGTAACGCCTATATATAGTAAATCCTATTAATTTGGCTTACATGTGCACCGAAAATGTGTGTGTATTTTTCTTTTTATCGTCTTGTGTTCATAAAAATAACATTATTGTAAATAATTGTAAACGTCGATACTAACCTGTCGTACTCGTATTGACAGAACGATGTTTAATCGATGTTCCTCTTTCAAAAGGGAAACAACAAAGAAACAAAAAAAAAAGAAAATAAATAAAACTTCTACACCTCGCAATGCTAACAAATTATTTTTGGGTGTTGCATCCTATTTCGGTTGACATACCGCAATTGATTTGAATATAGTTCTATTAATTTCGTTCTTTGTGTTTCTAATATACCACAAATTAATTTTGTTAGCTGTCATCTATCTTACATATATATATAAAAAAAGAAATAATTTAAAGTTCGAAAGACTCGTATACAACAAGTGTGGTCTTGTCGACGAAAATTGATTATAATTATATATTTACCTTATATATACATTATTCACTATAACATGCAACGATAAATAAGTTTCTTTTTTTTTACGGCACTTGTATAGAGTTTTTTATTCCCATTGACATGCACAATGTGTTTCACACTATGATAAATACTTATTTAGCTATGCCTGATTTCCTCAAATGCTTCACGTAACCTGAATCGATCGACCATTCGGGCCAAATTTTTATATAAAGCTACGGACATAAGAACAAACGAATAATCGACGTATACGCATATCTCTATATCCGTATCTCTTTTTTTCTCTGTCTCTTTCTCTATCGAGTCCTGCCAATCGACGTTTTAACATCCCGAACGATTTTCTTGCTCATTCTTTTTTTCGTTCTTTTTTTCTAATTCTTCGCAATGCCAAAAGCACGTAAAAACAGCAAAAAACGGAAGAAAGAACTTTGCAAAACCACGGTCTCGGAAATGTTTTTTTTTCTGTTCGTAACGACAAATCGGCTTTTGCAACAGAGAGAATATTTTTTGATTCGCTGGATTTCTAACTCACGGTGCTTTGCAAGCGCTTTCCGATTTTTTGCGCTTTAGAAAGTAAGATAAAATAAAAAGAATAATATTCCGATCGTCGGGGACAAGAGGACACGGTTGATCGAAGAGAAAGAAGATCTAACATTTTTTTCCCTACGTTTTTTATCTGTCTCTCTTGTTTGTTTTTTTTGGTACCTCTCACTAACAAGTGTACAGAGAACAACAAATTTTTTTGTCAACCATGTTAACAATTTTTTGCGCACTTGACCCTATACTGTTTTTTGGCGTTTAAAAAAACGAGGAAAGAGAAGCTTTTGAAAAAAAAGAATGTGTGCCTTTTTAACGTTTTAATGTTTTCTCTCGTAAGCAAAAAAAAAAGAAAACAGAAAAAAGAAATAAATACAGAACAAAACGAAACTAATGTGATTGTTTTTCAAAAGGGAAGTGATGTTTTTTGAACTTCCAGGAGCAGGTGGGAACGACATTTTTTGAGCCCCACGATACGATGTATACCGACTTCGACGCATTTTGTGGTGCATCAGATAATAAGCAAAATTTTTTTGAAACATGCTTGCATATTTTATATCAATGTGTTTTTTGAATACTTTACAGGAAACGGATACTCTCGCTCTCGATCCCACTCCAATCTTTCTCTCTTACTCTTTCTCTCTGTCTCTCTTTCTCTCTCTCTTTCTCTTTCTCTATGTATCTCTCTCTTTTTAATTTTTGATTTACTTGCTCATTACTTTTGTTCTCCGGATACATTCTCATTTTTTTAGACATTCATCCCGTACAACTAATCCCGTACGCGTACATTCCCAACTCTAATCATCTCCGGATTTTTCGTTATCCGTCTCTTTGGGTTGCGTTTTTTTTTATTTCTCGTTCTATCTCCGTCATATATATATATACATATTTTTTTAATTACTTACTCCAGGATTGGTTTTGTTTCTTTCTCATTCTTACGTCCATCCGTTTTGTTCGTTTTTACTTTTCTTTCATTCATTCGTTTTCTCATCTTTCTACTACTACTGTTATACTTCTACTATTACTACTACTACTACTACTATCACCCCTCTCGAAATCATCGCACACGACTGACAGATAAGAAAGATTTTTTTTGCATTTTCAAGAGAGCGTTCTCGTGTGTAAAATAGACCGTAAGAGAAAAAAAAATAAATAAAAGAAAACAAAGTTGTCCGTGGTGTGACATTTTTTTCTTCTGTGATTGGGGCAGCATACGACTGTCGGGACCAAGTAACAGAAAAAGTTGCAAACGAAAAATAACGTCCATCGGTTTTTGAGTGTCGTTATTCAAGGAAATACGAAAGGAAAGAGAGCAAAAGGCAAAGAAGTATATTTTTTTGCAAAACACGCATATACATATACATATATATATATATATATGAATATATAAATATATAACATATATATATGATGAAGGGTCGTCACCTTTTTTTACGATACTTCCGTTTACATACTTAAAAAGAAAAAGCCCCTTGTCATTTTTTAAGAAGCATCCACATCCTTTTTTTCGGTGCTCGGGAATAAAAAAAATAACAACAAATAAAAAAGTCTTGCCTCCTTTTCCACTGCCACTTTTGACGCATATTTATTACCTTGCTTGCATGGTCAAACAAATAAAAATTGCCTGCCAAACTTTTTATTTTAGTAATGACGACTAATTTCGATCTTTTTTATTGTTTATGTTTGTGTTTATTGCACCATTTTCTTTCTTCGGATTTGATTATGATCATGATGATGATGATGACGATGATGATGATGATGATGATGATGATGATGATGATGATGATGATGATGAAAAAAAGGGCTGTTTTCCAGTAAGTAGGAAAAATCCTTTGTGTTGACAATTCTGCTCGAGGAATAATAACGTATATTAACCCAAACGAGAGCTATATACTCGATAATTGGCTAACAACAACTTGTAGATACTACTTACTACTGCTAATTCTTTTATTTTCCATACATTTTTTATTTTTACTAACTCGTACCATTTTTTTTATTGCTTTAATAACTCATTATTTTTTTCCAGCCTAATTAGTATTATATATATATATTTAGTTATACGTATAATTATCATTATTATTATTATTTTTACACTTTTATTTATTATGTATAGTTTTACGGTAGTTTGTAAATTTATTAGATATTATTTGTCTATACACGAAACGTGAACGAACGTTGGTATTTTTTTCCAACAAATTTAAGGATTCAAATGTTTCAGAACGATTTGTAAATCGTAAATAAGAAAACGGCAAGTATAGTCGTAGCGTGTGTCGTAGAAGGTGATGGGTATTATTTTTATTAAATTTTGCACACAACTTTTGTATTAAAATATTAATAACCAATAATCTTCTAATCTAAAAAAATATTTATTTTTAGTCGCGCTACGTCTATCACTTGCTTTTGATGTGCGAAATACCAGCAGTCGTTTTCGTCACCTTCACGTTAATCAGTATTGCAAATATGTCTTTCCTTTTGAATTATCATTTCTCTTTGTGTTTCATATTTCTTTTATTCATTTCGTTGTTTTATTTTCGTTATTTTATGTCGTTACTTTATCCAAAATAAAAGAATATCGAAGAAGCGTGACAATATAAATAAATAAATTGACGTATCACATATAAGGAAAAAAAAAGATTGGTTTAACGTTTCTGAAGGTTTAGAGTAATTTTTTTTATTAAGATAAATATGGTTTTATTTTATTTAAATTTAAAATCTTGCTGTTTTTGATTATTTAAATATGGATGTGTTATTGTTTATAATCAGAATGTTTATATTTTTAATTGGGATTAAATGGATGTGTTATTGTTTTAATCATAATTTTTAACATTTTATTTTGAATAAATAAATATTGATCGATTTGTTATCTATACTTTTAAAATTTTCTTTAAAATAATTTAAAATATTATTATAATTTTTTTCCGTACATTTAGTAACTGAGCTAATTAAATTTAGTATAGCTGTGTTTATTGTCAAAACTAAATGTACATTGTAACAACAATAAAAAATGTTAAATTGTACAAGTAAATTTTAAGGTTAAGTACATTTTATATGTACATGATTATTTAATTTTAAAATTTTGAATTCTATCCGTTTGTTAAATTTTTAGGGGATGTCGATTTCGTTATGTTAACATAGGAGTCATTTACCTATTGCGAACGTATTTTAAGTATCAATGTAACATTTCCTTTGTTTCGGTACCATATACGATTATGTAAAGTTTCAAAGTGATTAGTAACGTTATATAACAGGATTGATTACCCTCTAAATTCCTTAAAGCGAAACAGAGAGAAAAGTCACTGTTTTAGAGTGAAAACTGAACTACTTTTCGGTATGGGTAAAGCCTGAGTAATTCTTTTTTTTTTTTTTTTAGAATGAGTCTTTGATATCTTACTAAACAGTGTTAAAGTTTGCACTCTAAAATAGTGATTTTTCTCTTTGTTTCACTTCAAGGAATTTAGAGAGTGCGTTAAAATTTGTAATATGTCGGACCTAGATTGCAGACCTTTTCCAATTGAAGAATCACGTTTAAAACATTAAATTAAAAATCTGAAAAAATGCATAGTGATCCTTTAATATATAAATGTCTTATGTTGCGAGTTTTTGAAAAAAAATTTTGTGATTAAATTTAAGTAAACAGTAATTGGTACGGTAATTTAATATGGACTAATTTCAACGTAAAAACTATATTGATATTAACAATTTAAAAATCAAATAATAAACCATTTTACAAGTATAATCTTTTGAGGGGACAGCCCCTTAGATAAATTTGTTAAAACAATAAATCTCGTTGATTGAGGTACCAATCACATTGAAATTTTACCTAATCACAGGTCTGTTAAATTTGTTAAAAATAGTTTAATTTATGCTTGAATACATGTAATACATGAAACATGTACTTCCGTAACAGGCTTAACAATTTTAACCGCGTTTGAATTAGAATGACAGATCGGATTCGACATCAACCCCAAATTGTACAAAAATACAATCGCGTAGCCAATCTTTTATTTTTCCCAAAGTGATACTCAACAAAATTGTAAATATACGGTTTGTCAAGAGGCTTTCACGATATACAATCGTTTCTCAACGCGAACAAAAAAAAAGTTAACGTTCGGTTGTGTGTGTACCATCGGTAATCTCGAAAGTTGTAACGACTGAACAAAATTCTCGCATCGTAAACTCTGAGAGATGAGGAAAGATTTACAAGGAAAGAGCAAAAAAAAATAAAAGAAAAGAAAAGAAAGTAAACGAGCAGGTCAAAAAAATGTGTATAAAAATTAATTGAAACATGTATAAAGCGTGTTATAAAAAGAAAGGAAAAAAAAAATACAAAAAAATGTCGTGAGTGTTTGTGAGTAACTTGACGGCCCGTATATATTTTGCCAATAGCGAGAGAAGTATCGACTGAAAGTAAACGCATCCGACAGAGGGACACCGCCCTTGCATGCCGAAGTGGACGTTGAGTTAGACGTCGTAGACCGAAACAATAAACCTCCTGTATGGGATAAGAGTGTATACGGCCCCATTCACATCAAAGAAAATGTCACAGTGGGTACTATAGTGACGTCGATTAATGCCAGGTTTGTATGTCACGATGAACAAAATCAACAACAATCAACAAACAACTACTACTACTATAACTATACTACCAAATATTAAATTTAAAAGTTCAACCATATTTATTTATATACTATATATATATATATATCTACCAAAGATAAGAGGATTTCGAGACACGCCGCGCTGAGCCATGCCGATTCCCCTTTTTTCTTTTTCTTCCTTCCCTATCCTCGACTCTCCACGCTACATCCTTTTTGAGAGGCTTTCCCTTAACGAACGCCCCCTTTCACGGATCCCTTATATACCTTTTACACGCCTTACTCGCGTATATATGTACACATCTCTATCGCAGATATATCCTCACTTCACTTTTGAAGCTCCAAGATGAGCGAGAAAATAAAATGAAAAAAAAAGAACAATGTGAAAAATAATTATACGCATGGTTAAGCGTGGTGTGTGTGCGTCTGTGTGTACGTGTCTCTATATAGACGCTCCGATAGATCGCTCAGCATACTGTTTCGATCCTTTTTCAAATATCGATATATACCCTTTACAATACTATATTATATATGCATTACTATGTTACGTCATTACTCTTTTCATTCGCATTACTCATAATTTATTTATTTATTTATTTATTTATTTATTTATTTATTTATTTATTTATTTAACTTTTAATTATTCTCATTACATTATATAATCGCTACAAATTTTTTTTCGCAAAAAAATAATTGGTTTACCTCTACAATTGCGCATAAAAATATATATACATAGTTTTTAATATCTCTCTCTCTCTCTCTCTCTCTTTCTCTCTCTCTCTCTGCCTCTTTCTTTCTATCTCTTTCTTTCTCTCTACCTATCTATCTATCTCTCTCTCTCTCTCTCTCTAACTCACCTACAATTTAGACCTATGTCTGTTCTGTCTGTCTGTCTCTCTTTGATTTTATTTATCGATCGATATGTATATATGGGGCATTTCATGTAAAATCAGCAGATGAAAATTTTTTATGTATATGTTGTATTGGGAAATGACACTTCTTTTTATCTGAGGTATGTAAAACATATTTTAGTTCGATAAGTCATTAAATATATAAAGAGTTGAAACAAATTTTGTTATAATTTTCCAGCAAAATTTACGTCTCTTGATATATTGCACGTACACACAATTGATACATATAATTTTTTAATAGCAAAAAATTCTCATTCGAATACAACTCATATCTTCAAGTAATTTCTTAAACTCTTTTCACGTATGCTTAACCTACGGATCTAAAAATATTTGTTTCCATATTCCAGATTAAAAAAATGGTATATAATTTCCCAGTATATCAACAATTAAAAGATTGTGCATCTTCTGATTTAATATCCCTGACAGCACAGTACGGTATTAAAGCGTTTATAAAACGTTTTTCCTGGAATATTTAGGTTTGAAAAACGTTAGGAAATGTCGTGCGTGCTATCACGGATATGGATTGCGCCATATACATTATATCTTTACGCGTGTGTGGACACACATACGAAGAGAAAAAAAAAACACTTATAGGTTAATACGGTGCGAGTGAGTGTTTGTGTTTGCGAGTAGTCTTAAGAGGCTATCTCTTTCTCTCTCTAATTATACATTTATAAATATTTCTATCGTATTATATCATATTATATTATACTATATCATATTATATTATATTATATTACATTATATTATATTATATTATAATAGCTCGAGGGTTCACGAGACGTAAGCGTGTCCCTCGAGTACAAGAAAGAAGGAAATTGTCCTGTTTGCATATAGGTAAAGATACCGAAAACTAATAATTATATATATATAAGGTGCAGGATGGACTGCGCAAGTTTTTCACTGTTGAAAAAAAGAAAATATATATATATATATACAATCAGCGCTAGGTAGATAGATAGATGTATTTACATATGTGTATGTATAGGTACTATAAAGGAAACTACGGTGATCTACGGTGCAACGTCACGGGTCAGCCTCTCTGCAGCTACGAATACATCCAAATCTTTCAATTTCTCTTTATTTATTTACATATATTATATCAATGAACATTATATATATACCATATATGGCAATTGTACTATATTATATTTTCTACGATAAGAAAACAAATGACTTACGAGAAAAAACGTTAGTGCGCAATGGGAAGATAAAAAACAATGACTATATATATACATGTGTATATTATCATATATTCTTGGCGAAGATAGATGTTTCGTTATGAAAATGATGGGTGTTCTTTTTTACTTATTTTTGGATGATCATTCAACTAATTCCCTCTGTTTTGATCTTTTTTCTTTTTTCATCACACCCATACGTGTACCGCGCGCCCGTGACGTATCTCGCCGATTGTACCTTTGCCCCATCCTCCTCCTCTTCCTCCTCCTCCTCGACTGACCACCGTCCACGAACGCACGAATGCACACACGTACGCGTTCTACGTGTTACGGGGGTGTGTAGCGCGAGACGTACAAGCTGGAGGCGATGGCCCAAGACAAAGGTTTCCCACCTTTATCTCGAACGGTGGAGGTACAGATTGACGTTGTGGACCGAGCTAATAATCCGCCCGTATGGGAACATAACGTTTACGGACCGATCCGCTGCAAAGAGAACGTGGCGGTCGGTGCCAAAGTCGTATCCATTAAAGCCAGGTCTGTCTCTCACGACTTACATACATACATACGTACATACATACATATATATGTGCATATTTATATATCTATATGCGTATATGTGTACACGCGCACACGTGCACGCGACTTCCTTTTTTGGATTTTTCTCTGTTGAGCTGAAGATGCGTTAACGACCCGCCATGCACGCAAATATATTGCAAATATACATATATACATATATACATATATATACACATATATATACATCTCGTGGCAGTAATATTGTTCTTGTGCACGTTATAAATTGATATTGTGTATACGATGCAAACGTTGAAGTTATACCATTATATCACGATCACAACTTTGTAGGAGAGATTGGATGCTTGTTACTATACATCGTTATTTTGATGAACCTTCATTGTTTTCCTTTTTTTCGACCTAATCCCTGTACGTGTGGCTACGTGTATTTTTCATGCTTATATACCTATATTTTTGTTATTTCGTTCCTTCGTTATCGACAGTTGTCGAAACAGGGATCTCTAAAATCCAGGGAGTGACAAGTTGTAGATACTACAAAAAAAGTAATTTAAGCAGTCGTTTCTAATTTTTTTAGAGATTTATAATTGCATTTGATGATTGGAAACGGTACTCTCATGTTTCACTGTGTGATTATATATTTTAAATAATGTTAAAATAATTTTCAAATATGAAACAACCATTGTTTTTATACATTGATTATTTATTATTTAGTTGTAACAATCGAACGAGGTTAAACTCTTTACAAAATAGTAAAACGAGAAAAAGGATCAAAGTAAACGTTAAATTAATGTGAAAATTATTTTCGAATATAAAACTGAAACCATTGTTTTAAAAATTGATAAATATTTGATGAAAACAATTTATCGGATAAATAATTATTAACATTTTATTGTTATACCATTAATTTCATGAATTTTTATTCAGATTCATTAGATCCTATATGATGCATTTCGAGCTGCAGAATTTTAATAAAATTGAATCTATAAATACAAAATATATCGTTAACTTGTAAACGGTGCAGTTGATTATACGAATATTTATTTTAATATAATTAATGTAACTTACCTCAGCTATACTTTCTAAATCTAAGGGAGTAAAACAATGACACTTCATGCAACAGTAGCCCAACGTTTGAGTAATTCGAAATTACTCATTGTTTCAAAGAAAAAAAAATAAAAAACAAAAATACATAAGCATTGCTTATTCTCTACGTTTTCACGTTTTTATAAAGAGTGACAACATATACCGTTCCCTCTCATGAGAATTAATTTTTAAAAAAGAAGTTACTCCTACAACCGAAAATGTAAAAATTTCACTCCCCAGGTTTTCGAGAAATAAGTAGCGTAATATTATACGATGAATGAAATTTTTTGAAATCTCTAGACACAGCAGTAGTAAAGTTTATACCTATATATATATATTTATAGTTGAAACAGTAGTTACAGTTATATATAGTAAGTATATATATACGTATTTTTATATGCGAAGATTCGTAGATCTTTTTTTTTAATACAGTAGCAGTTTTATACATATATATATATATATTTTTGAGTTTCATTGCCTATATATATATATATATACATGTGTATATTATCATATATTCTTGGCGAAGATAGATGTTTCGTTATGAAAATGATGGGTGTTCTTTTTACTTATTTTTGGATGATCATTCAACTAATTCCCTCTGTTTTGATCTTTTTTCTTTTTTCATCACACCCACACGTGTACCGCGCGCCCGTGACGTATCTCGCCGATTGTACCTTTGCCCCGTCCTCTCCTCTTCCTCCTCCTCCTCGACTCACCACCGTCCACGAACGCACGAATGCACACACGTACGCGTTCTACGTGTTACGGGGTGTGTAGCGCGAGACGTACAAGCTGGAGGCGATGGCCCAAGACAAAGGTTTCCCACCTTTATCTCGAACGGTGGAGGTACAGATTGACGTTGTGGACCGAGCTAATAATCCGCCCGTATGGGAACATAACGTTTACGGACCGATCCGCTGCAAAGAGAACGTGGCGGTCGGTGCCAAAGTCGTATCCATTAAAGCCAGGTCTGTCTCTCACGACTTACATACATACATACGTACATACATACATATATATGTGCATATTTATATATCTATATGCGTATATGTACACGCGCACACGTGCACGCGACTTCCTTTTTTGGATTTTTCTCTGTTGAGCAGGAGATGCGTTAACGACCCGCCATGCACGCAAATATATTGCAAATATACATATATACATATATACATATATATATACACATATATACATCTCGTGGCAGTAATATTGTTCTTGTGCACGTTATAAATTGATATTGTGTATACGATGCAAACGTTGAAGTTATACCATTATATCACGATCACAACTTTGTAGGAGAGATTGGATGCTTGTTACTATACATCGTTATTTTGATGAACCTTCATTGTTTTCCTTTTTTTTCGACCTAATCCCTGTACGTGTGGCTACGTGTATTTTTCATGCTTATATATACCTATATTTTTGTTATTTCGTTCCTTCGTTATCGACAGTTGTCGAAACAGGGATCTCCTAAAATCCAGGGAGTGACAAGTTGTAGATACTACAAAAAAAGTAATTTAAGCAGTCGTTTCTAATTTTTTTAGAGATTTATAATTGCATTTGATGAATGGGAACGGTACTCTCATGTTTCACTGTGTGATTATATATTTTAAATAATGTTAAAATAATTTTCAAATATGAAACAACCATTGTTTTTATACATTGATTATTTATTATTTAGTTGTAACAATCGAACGAGGTTAAACTCTTTACAAAATAGTAAAACGAGAAAAAGGATCAAAGTAAACGTTAAATTAATGTGAAAATTATTTTCGAATATAAAACTGAAACCATTGTTTTAAAAATTGATAAATATTTGATGAAAACAATTTATCGGATAAATAATTATTAACATTTTATTGTTATACCATTAATTTCATGAATTTTTATTCAGATTCATTAGATCCTATATGATGCATTTCGAGCAGCAGAATTTTAATAAAATTGAATCTATAAATACAAAATATATCGTTAACTTGCAAACGGTGCAGTTGATTATACGAATATATATTTTAAAATAATTAATATATCTTACCTCAGCCATACTTTCTAAATTTAAAGGAGTAAAACAGTGACACTCCATGCAGCAGTAGCCCAAAGTTTAAGTAATTCAAAATTACTCATTGTTTAAAAAAAAAAAAATAAAAAACAAAAATACTAAGCATTGCTTACTCTCTACGTTTTCACGTTTTTATAAAGAGTGATATACCGTTCCCTCTTATGAGAATTAATTTTTAAAAAAAGTTACTCCTACAACCGAAAATGTAAAAATTTCACTCCCCAGGTTTTCGAGAAATAAGTAGCGTAATATTATACGATGAATGAAATTTTTTGAAATCTTTAGACACAGCAGTAGTAAAGTTTATACCTATATATATATTTATAGTTGAAACAGTAGTTACAGTTATATATAGTAAGTATATATACGTATTTTTATATGCGAAGATTCGTAGATTTTTTTTAATACAGTAGCAGTTTTATACATATTATATATATATATATATATATATATATATATATTTGAGTTTCATTGCCTATATATATATACTTTTATTTTTCATTCGTGGATAGGTAGCATTCTATAGATATATATATATATACTCGATGTTGTCGCATATTTGTACATTTCGTGAAATGTTTTTTGTCCAGTCTCTCCTAAATCGTTGATCTCATTCACACGTACACACCCACATACCCACACCCATACACAGTTTACAGTTGTACACGTAGAACGAGTCACGTATAGACATATATATACATACGTGGCTCAGATTCGCACAGTGAAAGGTAAATATCTCAAATTCACAAGCGGATTTGTATTTTCTAATTCACAAACCAACCAAGGTGACTCTCACTCAGTTATGTCAAAATTATGTCTTTTTCACGAAATATCATGTATGATGTGCCCTCTCTGTCTCCGCTCTATATATATATATATCTATATATCTATATACCCTCTCTTCCGCATACTCGTTTTACATTTTCAAACCAACATTTCGGACTATATGAATATGCATATATATACATATACTGTATAGCTGTCGGGAACGTCCCGCAATCAAATGTCCCTTCATTCTTTCAAACGCGGATGAGTACGTATTCTATTCGGTAAATTTCACCCGATTCAACGCTCAGTATATCTATATATACTGCGGAGTCGCGGATGGCACATTATATATATCTACAACTTAGTTTATTATATGCATTATTATATTATTACTAGTGTCTATAGTAAACTGAATTCGTCTATTTTCTATTTATTTTTCAGTAACAATCGAATTTTCACAAAGATAACATTTTTTCTTTTTTGGGTTCTCCTCAACTAATCACGGTTTTTTGATACACACACACACACACATGGTTTTTCTATTTTTGGAAAGAAAGTCACGTTTTTTTTGTGTCGGCACGCACCGCTTTCTTTCTATCCTTTTTACTCACCGAGAGAGTTCGTATATTTCTTCTCGTTTTTCTTTCTTCGGTTTCTTTTTGAAACTTCGACTATTTTTTTTTTGAGAATCGCGGTTATATACGTCGCGATGGTAAACGTGTAAAGGCGTGTACGATACGTATGGTTGTTACTGTACAAACGGTTTTTTTGGGGGCATGGTGCTTTTTTTGTTTTTGTGGATTTTAAAAATAAACACCATTTTTTCATTCAATTGGGATTTTTCAAAATTTTTACATTCGCTATTGATTTATGTTATTTTTTTTATAATATGTGTAATTTACACGTAAGTAGTTACAGCATAAAATAATATTATAGTTACATCGTACGATTACACTGCCGTATATATAGAACTCTGCAATTACAAGTATGTCTGTTATTTAAAATTAAATCTCATATTTGTCGGTTATGTTATTTAAAAATTATGACGAGGGTGCCGCAACACAAATATATTTAAAATAACCGACAACCGTTTACGAACAGGTTTTTAAGAGAAATGTAATCATCGAGGTACGAATGACAAAATATTTAAAGACACGAGCAAAAAGAAACTCGAAAACTATATGGCTTTTTTGGTGAAGGATGCATAACGATCACAATCCGCAAGGAACGTCCCACCCAAATTATAGGGATTTTCATTAAAAAATGTATCTAAATTATTGGACTAAAAATCTGAAAAAAATGTCTACGGACATAATAATTCGCAATAAACCAATATTTGGTCGGGATTTTCGAGTAAAGAAAGGTATAAACTTTAAATCCAACCATTACACGGTAATTGTCGATTTAAAAATCTAAAAATATTTTTTGTTTATAAAAATTATAAAGAACGCCCATTTCCTGAGTCCAACGAATAATTTCCTTATGAGCCACTTTGAATATATATATATATATATATATATATATATATATATATATACAGCACAATGATTAATAGGTAAACTTCTCGGTACATATATAACCTTTCGCTCCCTCTCAAACTTTTCGAATATATATATACACGTAGAGACGAAACGCACTCGGTAACTTTTCTCTCTTTCTTAATAAAATGCCAGGCGATGCGCGTTTCCAAATCCAATTTTCACGGTGCATTTCCCGGGAGAGAGGGCGTACTGTCTTCCGAATTTTGGGGCGACGTTTCCACTCGACTTAACGAAAAGTGTCTGTCTATAAACTTGACTTTCGCGGGTGAGTGATCTGTGAATATATATAAAATAAAACTTAATTAACAAATCGATCAAAAGGAGCTTTTGAAAATTCGTTAAAAAAATCGAGCTAATGTAAAATGATATTACGATTAAACATTTATTACTTTTCTTTCATTAAGAAAATTAATATTATTACACTTTTAATTCGCCGGTTATAATGTATATATATATATATTGTGTACTAAATCACCTTTGGTTATAATTAAAAAGAAAAAAATCTACACTAATTGAATGTGAGAGTGAAACCGATATTACACTAACTCGGTAAAGGTTCAGATCGTCTCTTTTTCTTTTTTAATCCTCACACGGGTTACAATCGTAAATTAAACGTTGCCGCTTCGTTACTTAACCCACGCGTGTTAGATATTACATTCGCATATATACACATATATGTACGTACGTACGTGCCTAGCTCGATTATCGATAATTTCCGGAACTCGGATTCAATCGGTTCTTCCGATAATTTCCACGAGTTTTTCTTTTTCCTTTATTCTCTCTCTCTCTCTCTCTCTCCCTATAATTTATGCCATTTTTGCATAAATGAAAATTTGTCGCGTTTATTAAATTAATATTAATATATATATATATATATATATATGTATACACGCGTTTCGTAATTTACGAGACAATTAAATTATTGAACGTGAGTGTGTTAAAATTACTCGTACATTTGCTTATAGTTTCATTATTATTGCGTATGTGCCTATGTATAATTACCCATATACACACACGCACACGCACACGATCATAAACGGTTTTAATAATAATTGTCCTCTTTCGGTCCGACGAGCGTAAAAGTAAATTAAATATCTCTAATTGTAATCGAGGATATGTCGTGCGTGTTTATAAATTTATAGTATTGTTTGTTGCAAACGTATTGCTTAAACAGATCGGTTACATTTACGTAATTAAATATTACCAACCGTGTAAGAAAAATTCGAATGATCATTTCTATAAAAAATAAGGAATGATCGAGATATTCTTATAACCTTTAAAACATTAAACATTTTTATACCATGTCAATTCCAAAGAATTATTTAACTTTCTTTTCGTCGGTACAGTGAAAACATACCATCAATAATCTTTACACGGTAAAAAATATCCTTATCAAAAATATCTAAACAGTTTGGATAACAATTGTTTTATCATATTGACATAATTTTTAATCGAAACCCATTTTTAGAAACATTTCTATCCAACATGAGATAAATTGTCAATAAGGTAATTCTCAATTTTTATTGCAATTGTATGGGCAAATTTTATATAAACAAGCAAACGACATACGTGATCATGTTCATTCATTTTTACTCACCATATACTTTTATTTATAATAAAGCTCAGACATTTACTGCCAATTTTTAAAATAATATAATTACTTTAATCTTTAAATTAATTTACAAAGGAACGAATTATATATAACTGGTATCTTAAACACTATTACCCAACGTATTATTAATTAGTATAAATTTATGATAGAAAATGTTGTAATTTTTGTACCATCCTTTCATATCTACAATTAAAAAATTCAAACAAACAAAGATACCAAAAAGTTACCGAAACGTCGCCAACTAAATATTGGTATTTCATCGCTCAACATATAAAATCCCTCTTTAAAAAAAAGTGAAAATATTATTTTCGGCAGAAGGCCTCGTTGTCTCGAAAACTTTCAATTCACTCGAGTGTTATACACAAAGAATAAAAAAAGCTTTTTCTAAAGACGCGTATTGTTGTGCTGTATAGGTCAATTTGCTTTCTCTCTCTCTCTCTCTCGCTTTGCGTAAAAAATTTAAATTTCTCGTTTGAACGTTTATAAAGTAACTATATATTTTTTTTCGTTTCGTCTCGTTTATTTTGAAATTTTTAAAAAATAATTTATCTAAAAGTAATTTTAACCGAAATATATATATATATAATTTTTCGTTTAACACGACATTGTTACATACGTGTAGAATTAAAGTTTTCAATTTTTATCGTCTATATTTGCTACGAGCGCGTAGATAGAACGTAACGCAAAGTTGATCTATTTCAATTCTAATTAAATTCACGAATTTGTAACATAGTTTATCGAATTTTAGAAATTCATTACGGTTTAACTAGCGGTGCGAATTAACACCGTGTAAAAATATCGATCCTCCTGAATTACTATATAAAATAGAGCGCGTAAAATTTAAATTTAATCTTGGACGTGTAACCCAACAAAATATAAAGTAAATAAGTGGCGCAACGCGTTATCAGAAATTTCGCTTATAATGCGTAAAAAGGAGAAAAAAAAGTAAGTTTGAAAAATAATAGTATAAAATGTCGTTAAAAATTCAATGAGTTAAAATTTAACCGTGCGCCGTAAAACTTTGGAAGTTTAATGCTGTCTCTCTTTAAGCTAGTTTAACTACAACATGAACCTGAGTAATTTATAAAGCCAATTAGAAACTCGCTTTCAAACTTACATAAAAAAAGAGCGAAAGAGAAGGGAGTGAGAGAGAGAGGAAAGAGAAAAAAACGTTAAGTCTAGGTTGTAAAGTAATTAAAATTGTAATGTCGACTCGCGACGTTGTTAAGAAAGTGAATATCAGAAGTATGGACTTTATAACATTTTCAACTCCAAATCTTCAACTTTTGTAGTTATCGGGTTTCGGTATTTTAACTTTCATTATGTCGTTAGGGAGCGCGGTACCGAAAAAAAGTGGCTGATTCATCGGTTTGTATCAGCGAATTCAGGGAAATTCACCGCGTAATGTTTGATTGGGAATATAAATAAATGTTTATTTTAATAAAGTATATTTTGTAACGCTTCATATTTTAATGAGTACAATAAAAAATTTTTTCATGGGAAATTTTTTTAGATATTTTTAATTAATCAATTTTATAGGAATTTTTTAATTAGCATTTGTGCAACACATTTATTTAGACGAACATTACCTACTAATCGATATCCATTAACTTTTCGTTAAATAAATAGGTTTATGTTTAAAAAAAATAATCCATCTCATAATTTCATAATATTTAAAAGAAAAATAAATAAATAAATGAAACTAAAATATTTTTATTAGATTCAAGCGATTCGAACTATTATTTACTTATATCTCCTCTACATTCTTTATTTCAAAAGCAAATAATTAAATTCATGAGTTGCATGTTAGGTTAAAGAATCCTATTAATAAACGTTTATTCGCGGTTTTTTTTGTTTCATTCTTGATAATGAATTTAAAATAACTTAAATGTTAAAAATATCCGTGACATTCAAAGCGCGCTTCTTTTCTAGACAATTATCTGGTTTGGCATTTTAGTTTAAATTTACTTTTAATTATATAAAATTTATATATTAAATTTCTATAACATTTTAGTAACATTGTGCATTTTTAGGATTGATTTTAAATGATCATCGTACAAAAAATACAATAATTCGTAAAATGTGTTTAAAATATATGTTTTTGGAAGAATTTTTTAAAATAAAAGAAGTACTCATTGGATCTCGATGAAATGTACGTTTTGTCAATTTAAATATAGATTTTAATTTTTACTTAAATTTGAATAACAATATTACATAAAACTTAACAAAACATTATCGAATAAAGTCGTATTTATTTACTATTGACCCTCGAAATCCCTTAATAATCAACTCATTGTTTTACTGCACTGTGTATCACGAGTTAAAACATATTATTTAATTTATATATATTTTATATTTAATTTATATTTAATACGTATACATTACGAGGATAAATCTGATAGTACAATATGCTTTCCGTAATTAAACGCAAAAATTCAACATTGTTATTATCATGTTACAATATCAAAAGATAATGTTTGTAAAATAATACCTAATTAGAGTTTCGAATTGCTTAAATAATTAAAAAATAAAGTAAAATTAATTTAAATAAACCGTATATATCATTTAATAAATAGGAATAAGAGCAAAATGTATGGGTGCCCGCCTCATGGAATAGTTGATGATGTTACGGAAATAGCGTTAAAATTTTAAAATGATTAAATATTTATTTATAATTTATTTGGGTGTTTTTATTAGCATTTAATTTGATTATTACACGAAGAAGAAAAACTTAAATAAAAATTATCTAAATGTTAATGTTCGCTTGATTGCGTACAATTTTTCAAATGTTACAATATTTAATCGACATGTTTGAAGTACAAACATTTTGCCTGAAGTAGAAAAAGAAATCGATATGTTAATGTAGAACATATAGCTTGAGGACTCCCGCTCAAACGGTAAATTATGTAAGATTTTGTTTAGACTTGTAACAAATATATGAGAATCAAGTTAAAAATTTTGAATATGCTAGATAGTCACTTCTCCCCGACTTCAAACACGTATTTTCTTTTAAATTTTTTATTTTCAATTCTAATTTAGCTCACTTAAATAATTTAAAAAAAAACTTCTCAGCACGTGTACAATATAAATAATACGTGTTAATGTGAATACCATATTAACCTTTCAATACAATATTTATAATCACGCGTCTATGTAAACATACATTTTATAAAATTTAATTATTTCCGGATAATCCAAAAAATGAGTACACACTCTAAAAAAAAATCAAATTCGCGTCAATTAAAAATCCAAATATGATAAAACACATAAGAAATAGAGGGAAAAACCCGCGAATGCGTGTAACCATCAACGACATCGAATTCGTACGTTAGGAAATAATTAAAGGTATATACGTAGAGACGAACGTATACAGTATATTCCAACTCGTCCCCGAAAAAGGCAATCTCGCTAAGTGCCCGAGCGTCGGCAAAGGATATATACACTTCATCCTCAACATAGTACTCTCGACGCGTTTATATATATATATATATGTATATACGAAAGGCTCGTCAAACGATCGTAGTTACGACAAATTCGCGGATGTAAGTAAGTATACACTCTCGCGTTTCGAAATTATTTCCGGTACTGTTGCTGCTGACGATGCTCCTTCCCAATTAAGCCAACCGTGTAACCTGCACAGGATTCCTCTTATATATATACATAATATACCTATATATTCGGACACAAAATTCTATCTGCTATCGAGCTCTATGTGCAAAATATACACTCACGCAATAATACGCTGTGCGAATGTGAAGGGTGAAAGTGTGTGCGGTAACACAGGTTTACCAAAAAAAAAAGATGTCTGTGTCTTCGACCGGACCTACCTATCTCTTATATGTACTTTGAACGCTGATTTGGAATCTTAAACAAAATATGGTGTAAACCTGATTTTTAGTGAAATTTTTTTTAAAAATCACGTTTCTTTGTGATTTTTGGAATGTTGAGAAAACGGCGAGATATACGATTAATCGCACCTTTTAACTTGAGATCGATGGATCAAAATACATGAAATATCATATGTGAAATATTTTTTAACTCAATTCGGACCCCTCGTGCAGGGCTAAACGTGTAGGTTCGTATAAAAAAAACTACATTGCAATTGTAATTGTAATTATAATGTACTGTAATTGTAATTATAATAAATGCATGTACTTGTAGTCGATGTGCAACTATTAACCTACAAAGAAAAGTAATTTTGACCACGATGGAACTTTTCAAATCTATTCGAAGTACACTGCGAGAATATTAATGAAAACATCCTTTACTTTTCACGATCATGAAATAACTTTTTTCTCAAAACTATTTTGAGGTTAAAATATTCTTTTTTTGCACAGTTGAACATTAATGGCAAATCACAAACCATCTAAGTGCTATTAATCGTAGTTTTCGCATAATTGTAATAATCGCAAGTTTTTGCATTTTCTTTCTAATTATCAAATTTACGCCACATTTTGACTAAACCTTCGAAATCAGTGTCAAAAAATACTTAGGTAGGTTTTGATCAAAAATACAAACATCTTTTTTTCAATTGGTCCGTGTTATCATTAGCTTTATTGAAACGGAAATGAGGAACTCGAACGATGGTAAAAAGAAGTGGAGGATCTATATAAGATAAAAAAAGGGAAGGTATGATCGTAGCATACATTAAATATGTAAGGGTTGTAACGCGTATCACTTACATTATATACGTCTCTTGGTAATAATATTTGAACGTACTTATTATATAAAATATATATACATACATACAATATATTACTATGTATTTATCAAAAAACGTAGATCAATTTGTTTATTTTTCATGCATATATACAACGTATTTGAGATTATCTTGTATCACGTATACATATATACATATATATATTTATACCTATTATCATTTCTTAATATTGATTTTCTGTATACGTTTTTCTTGAAACCCACGTTAATCGCATGTCCATTTTTTCGTTCCTTTTCGTTCAGAGTCGTTTATATTTTATTATGTATACGTATTATTGCTACTGTTATTATTGTTGTTATTGTCAATAAAGTAAATAAATACGATGAGGCGATCGTATACGTTTGCTGCGTTTTCTCGTTGTTGGTTACGATAGGATTATTAATCATTTATATTATACATCTTCTCGTTATTACTTTCCGTTCTTCTTTTTTTTTTTTATCTTTACACTCGGTTCCATTATTCGCCGTAATTTCATTTGACGCGTATACACGCGCTTGTCCGAGATTGACGCAACGATTGTAATTAATCGTTATTTTATGTACGTTAATCACGTTCTCGTTCGATTTTCGAATTTTATTTACTCGACGATATCTCGCGCACTGCATGTATAAGTATTATGTGTTTGAGATTTTATTCTATATCGTATTTTTCATTTTTCGTCGAGTCGATTCCGTAATACTCAATAGTACAAGTGACGCTCACTTTATTATTATCGGATATTAATTTTCATTTTACGATCAAATATATATTTAAGGTTATAGGTTACTTTCGATCCCGAGAACGTGATTTCCAAGTTCCACTTTAAAATTCTAAATATCGTAGCCTTAACAACGAATAACGACGCTTATTTCGCCCGTGTTCTAATACTACGTATATATATATATATCTGCGTTTGCGTGTGTGTGTTTGTATACACGTACACATACGCACATATATTGTGCATTACATTAATATGTTAATAATTATTTTGAGCCTTATAGTTATATAGGTAAACATTCGAAAGAAGAGTAAAGTAATAATTTTTCCGTTCATGTTTTTCTGTTTCCGTTTCGTAAATTAATTGTGAGTCTCTCACTCTCTCTCTCTCTCTCTCTCTCTCTCTCTCTCTATCTATCTCTGTCTGTCTCTCTTTCTATCTATCTATCTATCTATCTATCTCTCCCTCTCTGTCTGGTACTGTCTGTCTCTATCTGTCTCTCGCTTGCACACAAAGCAGCGGCACGATGTACATTCCAGGGCCCCACTTAACCTAAAAGTTTGTTCCTCCGTGTGTCGACAGCTCTGGCATCGAAAATAATCCCGTGGTATTTTACCACTTGATGCCCGGTTCGACGGCTCAAACCAACAAGTTCCACACGTTTTACCTGCAGCAGCGTCCCGACAATTCTCAAACTTGGGCGGATATAAAGGTTAATCATCCCTTGGATTACGAGAGCATAAAGGAGTACAATCTCACTGTGAGAGTCGAGGTACGTCAACAACATTTCTTTCTTTTTTACCCATTACACTATTTTTTCCCCATTTTATCGCGTTCGTTCGGTTTTTCATCGACGTCGCCCCAACGAACCTTTACGACGGAGAGTGCTCAAACGGATTTGAAATGAAAATAAGGAATGTGGACGATTGTAGGGATTAATGAAGGAATGTTCATCAGAACGTTAAAATAAAAAGCCATACTGATTGAGAACGTATTGTTTCTACGTAAACGAATGTTTTATACTCAGATTTAAGGAAAATCACGAGATCGGTATCCTTTGACAAGTAACGAAATCAATCGTTTCAAAAATTTTACTAAAATGTATAAAACAATTACTCTTGTTAGTTAATGTAACAATCACCTTGACACACTTTGCACAATCATAAATGCCAATGTTCTCGTGATTGTATTTAAAATTCTCTATGTAAAATATTCATTTTTCTAAAAACAGCAATTCTCAGTCTATAATTTTTAATACCTATTGATTGAGTTTGACATCCCCTTACTGTTTAATTAAAAGCTTATGTGAAATAGATTTACGGTTAAAAAAATTAACTCAAATCTGTGATTTACGTTCAAGATTATTGAATAAATAATAACTAGAAGAAAAAATGTAGATTAAAAAGTATAAATTCATTAATTCCAATTATCGTTTCTTCAATAATTTTGAAATTGATTTACGATTATCAATTTAAACGCGATTAAAATTGTATTATGATTTTAATTGAATTTTTTCATTATTTGGAAAATACTTTTGAAATAAAATCCATTCGAACAAACTACCAGAGGATTCTTCATATTTATACATAAAGAAACACAGTACCAAAAATTCCGAAAAATTCCAGGACCCAGACTTCTGGTCATCCCTTTGTAAGATAAATCACCTTTTCAATAAATCTAGAGATAAAGGTATTTTACGTAAAATTAAATAGCTCCGAGTGTAATTAAATCTCAATAGTAACTGAGAAGTAAAAAGAAAATGTAAATCAAGAAGTTTAATTTCAACTTTGAATTGTTCAAATATCTCGAATGGTTGAAAAGTTA
Source organism: Theocolax elegans (assembly GCA_026168455.1). Lineage (NCBI taxonomy): Eukaryota > Metazoa > Arthropoda > Insecta > Hymenoptera > Cerocephalidae > Theocolax > Theocolax elegans. The sequence continues at coordinate 881,976 of CM047426.1, read as the reverse complement.
TATTGATTTGAAAAAATAATTAAAATGCAGTATATACTATTTCTAGTAATATTTTAACCAATCTACAAAGCCATTTTTAAAATTTAACGCAATTCAAACCGTTGAAAAAGTATAAATGAACCTCTTGATTTACACTTACTCTTCAGTTCGGCGCAATTATTACAAATTTATTAAAATCGAAATTATTTGAATTCACGTAAATCCTCTTTATCCCTAGATATATCAGGGAAAATACGTTATCATCTTTGTTCCTAGGCACCCTTGTGAGTTAATTTTCTTTCTAAAACGAAATACTCGTATTTCACGGTTTCGGGTAAATTTGTGTCAGGTACCTCGAGCACTCTCCTAGTGAGCTATCGGGTCGCTACGTAATTTTCCTATAATAAGAAGAGTTTCCCTCCCCTACGAGAACGTAAAATTTCATAATTAATATTAAAAACCGCAGGATTTTAACGAAAATAATCCATTTACGTCCGTGACGATGTATCATCCACACCTAACGTACGCCGATGCTTCAAATATAGTTTTCTTTTAGTTGAATTTAAATTATACGATGTATATATACGATCTCGGATACATCGGACATTGCATTTCCATTAATTTAAATCTCGGGGTACAGTGTATATAGTAAAGCTCGTTTTTATTAGTTCGTGTTTTCATTCGTTTAGTCGCACATTAATAATCACTCAAGTTTGCTTACAATAGAAATAAAGCTTTATCGATTCGTAAGCTCACCGCGAGTAAAGGAGGATGACCCACGGGAACGGTCATACATAAACAAACGTAAAATATTTTTTTATATCTTTTTGCGGATATTATCAAAGTATGTATCTTTAAATCGAACTGTGATTCGGGGGAACTGAAGGGAATTATTCGAATAGTCGAGAGTAAACATTGAACAAATCAGTAGAAAAGTCAAGATTTCATCGTACATTCAGTAGTGTGGCGTTGAATTAACGCGATGTCGAGTTACGGGGATCAACTTCCAACTAACCCGGAAATTGTAATTGAAATATGAAATTACACATCTGAACAAAACAGATGCTTATCCAGATATGCAATTTATCGGATCAATTAATTTTAAATTAACTAATAATAAATAAACACTTTTCTGGTAAAAATTGAATATTAAATTAAAGATATCTATTATTGAATTTATTAAAAACTATTTGTGAATTATCTTTAAGAGTAAATAGAATAACTTTACAGAAATTATATTTTGAAAATAAACAACGTTAATAAAAATTATAATCCAAACCCTAATGTGTAAAAGCTGATACTTTATGATACGCTGCATTGCAAAATATTTTGAATAGTGTAAAATTTCAGTTGGTAATATTAATATAGTATGGATATTTATAATAAACTTTATTTTTAAAAAAAAAAAGTTATTTTAAAAATAATATCTCTTAAAGTACAAAATAAATGTTAAGTTCAAGACATTAAACGGTTATATCGCAAAACGTATAAAAAGAGAATGGGAAGATATTTTTAACTTCAAACCATGAAACGGCTATAACGTCGAATAAACATCAACATAATAGATTTCAATTCGTATGGAAATGTAGTTTATACTTTTTAAAAATTATTACGATAATTTGATAATGCAATCTTTACACATATCTAAACTGTACAGTTAAAAATATTTACGTCAATGTTTAAACTTAAGTGCGATAATAACTTTTACATTTTTTACTAAATTTTACTCATTTATTATTTATTATTTCAATCGAATTTTAATAAACTTTTGTATCGCATCACCTTTATTCAAGGTTTAAATATGTTTATTTTTGCATAAACGTAAATTATTTGTTATATCATTATTATATTTACTTGGTGTTCTTACGGATTTTATGGATATTAACATTTTGTATACGAGGTTGCAGGGATGCTCGTAGGCATCCTCCTTTCTAATGATGGTAATAAGCCTCGCTCCCTTTTTTGGGTTTTACGCGCGTATCGTTATCAAACGCAAACAATAAAAAACGGAAAAAGGGGCACAACTGCATATACATTCGATGGATTAAAAATTTAATTGGCATATGGCAATGGAATGGGCGACAAAATCGTATATATATATATATATATACAGACACATGGATATCGTGTAATGGGAATCCCGAGAATTTCTAGGAAATATCGATTCCCAGCTCCGATCCGGTTACCTATATATACACAGCCCCTAAAATTCCACATTGGATTTTTCGATTTAAAAGTTTCGATAACCACTCTCTTTTTCGTTAATTAGGATAAAAGCTCTCAAGTTGATACGCGTATCTTCGTTAAATTCGTTCGAATCGTCCGCTGTACGAATATCCTCCCCCCCCCCCCCACCACCTCCACCCAAAAAAATGAAAAAAATAAATGTGGAATAACTTTTTGTCCGAACTAGAATAACGGGGCTCAACAACTAGCCTCGGAAACGACGGTCTACATCGTCCTCGAGGACGTGAACGACGAGATTCCCCTGTTCACCGAGCGAGAGCAACAGACGGTGCTCGAGGGCGAGCCAACTGGTAGCAAAGTCACTCAGGTCAACGCTATTGACAAAGATGGCACCTTCCCCAACAACGAGGTCAGTATATACTCATCGATTCCTCCTCTGACGATCGATATACCCCCCCCCCCTCCCCACCCCCCACCCTTTTACAATCCGTGTAAGCTGCTTTCCGAGCTTTCGAACGTATATACGAAAGTAATCCATTCGATGATATTGTTTCGAAATTCGGCGTTAACATTCCGTAACTTTCGACGACGCGTGTATTAAACGGACAAAAGAGACCTCCCTCTCTTTCTCTCTCTCTCACTCTATACGGGTATATATAACGAAATTATAATCTTTCATTGCACAAAACACGTTAAAAATATTAACTAACATTTTACGTAGCAATAATAATATCTTTTTTTTTTAACAATACGTTAATGTTTCCATTTTTTTGTTTTCATTTTTCAAGGTATTATTATTGAGTTCGGGAAATTTTAAACAAATTTGCGTAAACGATTCATTTGTTTAACGCGCAGCCCCATTGTTGCCCCTCTTTCATAAATATGAACAAAATAAATAAATAAATAAATAAATATAATATTGCGGTTGAAAGGAAGAAAAATTTGCGCAGTACCTCGAAACCAAAGGGAAATAAGCAAAAATGAGGATGAAATAAATATGTATTTATGCTAAACTGAGCTGGACAAACAAAAATCGATTTTGCGCTATTCGATTCATCGTGTACCGAACAACAAAAAAATATATTTTTATCGATCGCTGAATTATTTTGATATTATAAAGAATACGAAGGAAAAATTCGTTTACGACAATAAACATCCGGCTGCATAGTGGTCTCCGAATAAAGAAAATATTATTTGGAAAAATAGGAGCACTCGTCGTGGTTTTTCATCTTAACGTATACACGCGAAACAAAAAGTAAAAGGAAAAAGTAAAGATGCTCGTATTTAAATCGAGAGAGAGAGAGAAAGAGGTAGGAGGGAAAATCGATATTTTAATTTAAAATGTCATTTCAACTTTGACTTATTCTCAAATATTAACCGAGTTGAAAAAAAATGATAGAGAAATTGCGGAACCTTGTTCGGTTTGTTATACGAGATGTAAATACAGTATTCGGCTTATTCAAATTAAAGATTGAGTCTGTAATATCAGTTTATTAACTTCGTTATAATGTACTAGTTCGTATGTGATTGTAGAAATTTTCGATTTATTTGTCACTTTTGTTGTATACGAGAAAATGTAGAGTATTATTTGTATTGTTAAAAACAGATTTCACTAAGATTCAATTTTTTATACGGCAATTTTTTTAAATTAGCTTTCGTTCGTCTATCGCTGTTGTTAATTCGACTGTAGAATTCGATGCGGATCTATCGAAGGAATTATGAAAATGTTTATTGGTATAAAAGTAACATTAAATTAATGTAAATGTTAAACAAAGAATGCTATATTCAATTTATTATTTTTAAGCCGGTAATGTAGAGAGGGTAAAAATTGAATCAAGAACCTCCGTAATTCATCAAAGTATGATTTATAATTCAATATATTTTAAAAAAAATTCAATGTTTTGTATTAATTATTTATAAAAATATCAATACTACATTTGAAAACGTCATAAGCGAAAACCTCAAAAATATTTCTCACCAACGTTTTCGTACTATTTCTCTCGGTTTCATCGCGATAATCGATTGTAATGTATAAAACTAAAAAAGAAAATATGTCCCACTCGTGGGTAAAATTTGAAGCGCATTGGTATATCATGAAAAATTGGATCGTTTCCATATAACTTTGGTTGTACTGTTCAGGTCACGTACTACGTGGTGGACAGCAATAGGAACGAAGGTAAAGATTACTTCGAAATCAATAAGCAGACTGGGGAGATCTTCACAAAAGTGGTGTTCGATCGCGAGAAACAAGGAGCTTACGCCCTCGAAGTCGAAGCGAGAGACGGCGCACCATCCGCACGACCAAACAGCAATAACCAACCCAATTCAGGTATGTATCCATTCGATTTTCTCCTTCGTTATTTATATTTTTTATTAAAGCCCGCCTTCCCGTTTTTGTCAATATCGTTGGGTAAGGTAACCACCTCGGCATTTGATTGCATTCGAAAAGGAAAACAGAGAACGCTACGTATATATATATATACACTTTAGGTAAACAGTTCCTCGATACGAGATACGTGATCCTTAATTCTTCCCTCACGAAGAGAGAAATTTAATTTTTTATTTCTAATCTTGGTGATATACACGAGAACGAAGTAATATTACGTTTCGTACCGTTGGTTTATAATCAATACACGAACGAGGAACATATACATAGCGCACCCAGACGTTTATCTTATACTTCCCTCCAATTAATTAAGATACCAGAAAGTTTAAAGACGTTTCACTCAGATTTGATATATCTATATATGGATATATTATACACACACTCTCAATTTTCACTCCGTAGATATTTATGCACTATTTTTTCTTTCGTTTCAATGGATAGACTCTATATACCAAATACAATAACACAACTTTTAATTAATATCTCGTCTCGCTTCACGTCATTTATCACGAAGGAAAGATTTCTCGTTGAAAGGCAAAACGTTTTTATTTTATTATTATTTTTTTTTTGTTGTTTTTTATTTTCAAAGGAAGACACGAGACGCATTAATTTATTTCGTTGTATAAATACAATGCGTAAACTGATCATTGAATAACAACAATGAACATTTTACGAACAATGCACCTTTTATTCAGCTTTACGTCACGTTTGTTATTTTTTTTCCTTCGCGAAAATGTTCGGGAGAGTGGTTGACGTCGTAATTTTATACACCTCGGTGCAATTAGCCATCGTGAAACTTAAATAGCTATGATAACAAATATCTAGGTAAAGTTATTAGCCGTTTTTTTTGTTGAAACGGAAATACGCGTGTATAACCTTATAAATATTTTAAACGTGGTTGAAACCGAGGTGAGTTTTACTTTAATTTTTTTTCCACTTTATCGTGTCTTTTACGAAATTAACGATAACATTGGCTCGTTAAGTTGAGACGTTAAGAGAGAAGAGGAAACGTAGTGATAATAAGCTATCAACCGAGTTTAGATAGATGGCTTGTAAAGTAAGGAAATTACCTTTTTTCCGAGATGTGACGGGAATACACGACGATTTATCGTTAATGTAACATTATTTAGTTAGGGGTGGAAGTAAGGAAAATGTAATAATTGTGCTCTTATGAGCAGTCGATAACAAGGTGGCATATTTCTGCGTTTGGTGCATTTATTTTAGAAAATATTTTTATGGAAACTCGAATAAGGAAGGTAAATGCAGATTGAATAGTTTATTATTTTATAGTTTCAAATTTATATATTTCAACTGTATTTTTAAAGGATTGTCGCGTTTACTTTTTATCGACTAAGTGAACTGATAAATAAAGATGTGAGAATCAAGCGAGATAAATAAATATGGCCTACTGTCGAGAAACAAGATAAAATATTGTTCTTTTTTCGAGTTTTATCCAAATTTTAACGCAATAATATTGACGCATTTCAAAATAGCATTGGAAGGAAATTTGACTCTTCTATCTATTGATCCTATGGTTCGAAGAAAATCAAAAGTCGAATTATTTTTTTTACAAATGAAAGGTTATGATGCGGATATTTTTGTGATTAAAATACTTTTTTAAGACTCAGCAAAATTTGAGTATTGTTTTTTAAAATAGTTTTTTGTGTAAATATTTTTGAAGGCGTTCTTCATAAAATAACATATATTATTTAATTATTTAATACTTCTATGCGAGGTTTTTATGATAAAATAATAATAAAAATTGACATATTTTGTTTGTTTGCTAACAATTACGCAAGTCATCCACTTTAAGCATGTCTTATCCAAAATTACAATAACTATATTTTCTATCCCATGAATATATATATATATATATATATATATATATATACTTTGAAAGTGTGCAATTAAAAGTCGGACAAAAGAATCTTACACGAAGAAAAAAATTATAATGAAAATAATAATGCTATTGAGTGATCAAGAAAAATAAAGTTGACTTAAAATTATAAAAATTGTAAATCTTTAGTAAATTTTACTATAAAAATAATAATTTTTATAATTCAGTCCAGCCTATTTCTTTCTATTATTCAATTACGTAGTCATTTTCACTACAACCCTCTTTTGTGTAATTAAAACAGATCATTGATTCAATAAATGTAAATAAATAATAACAAACCATCAATAAAAAATTGTCCTTAATCGAAATTTCTAATTTTAAAATCCCAGAAAAGACTCAGGTATACACATGATCCTCAAAACCAAACAAAAAGAACTCGATCGTAAGGATTATTTCCTTAAAAAAAAAACCGATCATTCGGAAAAACAAAAATTTCCCTGACGCTCGGTGAACAAATAGCCCGTAAAGTAAAAGCCTATTAATCTCGTAGCCGTATAACTTCAGTTAATTTATCGCGGCAACCGACCGCTTAAAACGCGCGAAGAACTTTACCTAACAACACAACCTAAACCTTTTCTCTCTCTCCCTCTCCTCCCTCCCTCCCCGATTCCGAAAAAACTAAACCTCTCACTAAAGTTTGCGAAAACAAGGTGAGAAAAAAGAAAGTAAATTCAACGGAGGAGAGTAACAAGTGCGAACTAAATTTTTTTTCTTTTTCTTCTCTCCTTCACCCATTGTAAACTCGATCGAGCTTTTCAAGAATAACGAGCTCATGATTTTTCATCCACCTTCTCTCTCTCTCTCCCTCGAGGTACCGCGCGGTGACGCAGAAATTATAAATCGAAGCGAAAAAGAAAAGAACAGTTTAAGATGTAACGACGTACTCGGTAAAAAAAGTAGTTGGAACTGTATAATGAAACGTATATAAAACTTTTCCGATGAAACAGTTTATACGTCGAAATATCTATTTTGATTTACGAACCGTGGATTTTCCATCGATTATGTACCTTATGTACCTACGGACTAATGAGCCGAATTTCGGAAACTGGGTCGAAAGTATTAAAACCGAAGAAACTCGTCGTTTTATAATATTAGATATACTGAGTTTTCGCGTAGATCTATATATATATATATATATATATATATAAAACTCGACGCAATACGAATTAATTAAATAAAACGTATATGAAAACACGTATATATACGCTACCGGAATTTAACTCTTGGAGAAATCTAGCTAATGTAAGTGAAATAATAGTAAAGCGGATAATAATTTCACGGAATCGTTTTATTTAATTTAATAATAAATTTTCCACGTCCTATTTATTTTTGTGTGTACCACTTTAATTATATAATAATATAACGTTGAGATATCGATAGTCTTACTCGTTACTGTAACGCGAATATACTCGTTATTAATGGATTATATTATTTTATTAAATTATTTTATGAAAGATTAATTATCGTATATGCAGTAAAATTTAGATATGTATCTTTGTTTAACGTCTATATATATATATATATATATATATTCGCGCGCGCGTGTGTGTGCGCGTGTGTGTGCAAATTGAAATATAGAACATTTTTATTTACACATTATCCAAGAGATAAAGTTTGTCGTGGAGCCGCGGTGGCTCATGGGTAGAGCTCCCGACTCTCACACCGAGGGTCGTGGGTTCGATCCCAGACGTGTGTACCTCTGAAAATTTTTTTTCATGTGCATTTTTCGAACACCGCGACTCAGTGGCTCGGCGTGTCACTATAATGTGACGCCAGTTCAGGTGCACGTGCGTTTCGTGCATTTTTCAGTGCATAAGAGGCACGGGCATCTGAACTATAGGGAACGTTAGGGACGCGAAGATGTAAAGAGGATCGCGGTGGTTCCATCGGGAGGACAGGAAACTGTAATTATTAGACTAATTACAGTGACCGATGATATCTTCCGATGGACACAAGCACCACTGTTTCAACTACATGTGCTTTGTTTACAGACACACCGTTCACCTCCGTCGCTGATTAGCCCTGGCAGCATAAATAGAGCGACGTTAAATAACATAAAAAAAAAAAAAAAAAAAAAAAAAAGTTTGTCGTATCCAATGCTTCTGTGTACGTGTGTGTGTACGCGATATACATCGATTTTTACCATTTCAATTTTTCGAACGAAGAAACCGTGCGCTATTTTATTTTTTTTTTCGTTCGTTCGATTCGGAAATTTTGATGAAAAATTCGAGGTTTTTCGGGTCGAAATAAAAGGTAACGAAATTATAAACAAAAAAGAAGGATTTGATTTACCGAGGGATAACAAAGTATCGATCGTGAAAGCGTTTAAAAGGGTTTTGAAATGTAAAATAGGAGAAAATGTGTGTGTGTGTGTGTGTGTATATATATAGACGAGAAAAGACAATATAAGGTCGTACCTTGGAAGTAAGGTACGAGTTGTACGGATCGTTTAACCACAACAGTTCTTAATGGAGTTGGTAATTGGAATCAGGGAAGGTGAGGGTGGTTACGACGACTACAATTTCGGTGTGTATAAAATATGCAGTTGAATTTACCAAAGGGTATAAACATCCGGTATATAATCAACTTTTCGGTAGATATATCGTAAAGAGCTTTAACTGTATCAAAAAAATCATAAAGATCCCCCCTCACCCCCTCTCCCGCTCGGTTAAAAAAAGGAACAAACAAACAAACAAAAAGCTGTATAATAGCTTTTTCCGCGGTGAACACGGAATTAGGTATATACGTTACGCTTCCTGAAATTTTCACTCGGTTAATGAGACTTTATGGCGCAACGATAAAAAAAAGGACGAAAAATTAACCCGCTAAACAGTCCATAATGCCGTTTTGTGAAAATTGTAATTTTCGTAATAACGATAGCGTAACACCCAAAAAAAATCTCGCAATTTTCGATAAGTAGTGCAGACGATTTGCATTTTATTATTTTCTCTACATTCACACACGTATGTACGTACGTAACGAATTAGTCGCAATCCGTAAACAATATTGAGATTTAAACGAAAAATCGATACCCGAAAAAAAAAGAATTCGAACGAACACCGCGTATACGTGGATACCCTAAGGGTAAAGAGCGAATTTGAAACTATCAAGATTTTCATCGTATTTTTTCACACACACACACACACACGCGCGCGCGCGCGCACACACGTATACACGCGTACAGACATATTTACATAAAAACGTGACACAGAGAAAGATGTATTTCACCGGTGTTCGCGCAACATTATATTTATATAAAAGCTCGTACAAAGAGCAATATATATATTTTTTTTTCGGCAAATATCAATAAATATCTCGATGCGAAATCTATAGTATTAACCGTATACGCGTTTTATGTAGAGATTGAAATTTCAGTGAAATTCGAAATATCTTCATCTTTGATAGATTTCTAGCTTGATTTTCTTTCTTTTTTTTTACTAACGAACCTTTGGAATTGATAGCTTTGCTAAGCTCGGATTAACCTACTGTTTCGTTTCGTTTAACCGGCTGATTAATGTTTAATTAAACGTGTACAATCTCGATTCGTTGCATAGGTTTCTACGACAGGTGCGCATAGAGCTATAACTGTAAATATTACAAATACGGTAGAAGCAAAAAAAAATATGAAACGAAGAGGATGTCAGAAAATTGTTTTTATACATACACAAATTTACAGTAACGTACAGAATATTACAGAATAGTAATTTTTTACATCGTTGTAATTGGTTTTAATAAACTAGCGTTAAACCTGTATAAATTAACCTTAAAATATTATTAACACAAACTATTTTATTTAAAAATAATTTCTGATCAGTAAATTTTCGGTACATATACCACTTTCTATTTAAGTCTACTAAACAATTATTGATTGTTTAACCTTCAAATGTGCGTAGCAACGTTTAGATTTATGTAAATCTTATTATTTTATTGAAATAATACACTGATCAGAAATTGGTTCATGATCAACAATTGGGTATGTGACGGTAATCAATAAAAAAGAATAACTTTACATATTATATTACTATTTTATCGTCCGCAAGTTTATTTATTTATAATAAAATTATTATCGACAGCGATGAACAAGACATAGTTGTTATTATGACTATCAACATTTCTCGTCATACATTACTATTTTGTTAGGTGGTACGTTATAGAAAGATCTTAACATCTTTGATAGATTTCTAGCTTGATTTTCTTTCTTTTTTTTACTAACGAACCTTTGGAATTGATAGCTTTGCTAAGCTCGGATTAACCTACTGTTTCGTTTCGTTTAACCGGCTGATTAATGTTTAATTAAACGTGTACAATCTCGATTCGTTGCATAGGTTTCTACGACAGGTGCGCATAGAGCTATAACTGTAAATATTACAAATACGGTAGAAGCAAAAAAAAATATGAAACGAAGAGGATGTCAGAAAATTGTTTTTATACATACACAAATTTACAGTAACGTACAGAATATTACAGAATAGTAATTTTTTACATCGTTGTAATTGGTTTTAATAAACTAGCGTTAAACCTGTATAAATTAACCTTAAAATATTATTAACACAAACTATTTTATTTAAAAATTAATAAATAATCAATAAAAAAGAATAACTTTACATATTATATTACTATTTTATCGTCCGCAAGTTTATTTATTTATAATAAAATGATTATCGACATCGATGAATAAGACATAGTTGTTATTATGACTATCAACGTTTTTCGTCAAACATTACTATTTTGTTAGATGGTACGTTATAGAAAGATCATAACATCTCTGATGTATTACTCTTTCTTCGTTATCTATTCGTTATAAACATGGTAAATAATAATTAAATAAATAAAAATTTGTATTAAAAATTATACATTTCTAAACGTGAAGAAACAGAGGAGCATCGAAGAAAGTCCAAAGTTAATATAATTGTATTAGTATGTGGTGAAATAACCATTTTCTTGTGAATCTTGTGATCGTTTCACAAATCCTTTGATTCCTGTAACTTTTAATTAACAATATTCAAAGTTGTTTGGTCGCTGTCTTTTAAAATTCACGCATCGCACAAAGTTTTGACAACGCTGTTGTAACCAATTTAAAACGTTGATGAGACGCTACCTGGCATATTCCAGAACGGTTGAACAACTTGCGTGTAACCTTTCAAACTTCCCAAAACGTTGTATATACCCTTGGATATTTTTTTTCGAATGACGATTCACCAAGTCGTTCCTGTAACTTTCCCGCATATAACGATAAATTTCCCAATATTTATACTTTTCGAACAATATACGCGCGACGACTAAAATGCAAACAAAATAAATAGAGAGAGGGATGGGTGAAAAAGTTAGACAACGTTTTAATATCCGTTTCACGCGTGTCATCCTCGAAGGAGTTGATCTAGTTTCAACGTCGATGAGATTTTGGCTGGTATACCTACGTGACGTGATTGTCAACGAATGTATATACATATATAGACACACTCGCGCTCGCGGTTCTCTCCCTCCCTCTCTCTCTCTCTCTCTCTCTCTCTAATAAATCGAGAGAGAAAAAGTATAGGAGATATTCTCCTTCTTAAAGGAAAATAACACCGTTTCATTTATACCGACTGAAAAATTAGCTTGGCGCTCAGGAAAGCTCAACTTTTAATAAGAAAAATTCCGTTTCTTCTTTTTTTTACGATTCCCGTTTCATTTGTTAAGGCTTTATATTTTCTTTTCTCCTCATCGCGACTACATAGTTTATTCACGAGATACACACACACACACTGTGAAATTCGTGATCGTTAAATTTGATTCGGCAGTTTAATTATCCCGACTGGAATAAAGATTGAGTTATATATACATATATATACGTATATAAGTCGTATACAAATTGTCGGAGATAATCTAACGGACGTTTATTTTATCCCCCGGTACCGTAAAAATTTGCATTTAAAAGCAATTTAACCTCGATTCTTGAGGAAGAAAAATCTTAAGAGAAAGAGAGAGAGAGAGAGAGAGGAAGGAAAAAAATCGGATTTTTCGTAACAAAGCTCTTACGTTACTCATTTCCAAGTAGTAGAATCCAGTTATAGTAAGACACGTCTATATATATATCCACATTCGTACCGGTGAATCTTATTACCGTATCATATTTTATTGCAACTAAGATTCCTATTTTTACTTATTTTTTTTTCCTTTCTCTTTCTTCCTTCCTTCCTTCCTTCCTTCCTTCCTTTCTTCGTACGAAATACGTGAAAACTCGACTACGTGTACAATTATATAATTGTTTCGTCGACGCCCCTTTGTCCGTACAGAATATTCCATCGAATATTAATTAATTTTCTAACACTGCACCGCTGTGTGAATAATTCATCCTCCGATTCGGATGATGAAACTTTAATTGTTCTTTGATGATGATAATAATAATAATAATAATAATAATAACAATAATTGTGATAACGAACAATCGCGATAATTTAATATTGAGAAGAAAAGAAAGAGAGAGAGAGAGAGAGAGAGAGAGAGACAGAGAAATGAATTATCATGATTTTTAATAACTATAAGGAGTTTATAGGTTAAACATTTTTCGTTACATCGGCAAGGTGAGGAGAAGCATCCATCAAATTTTGAGGCAGGTATTCTATCTCCTTCGAGGAAAAGGCAAAGTTTAACCCGTGAGAGTTTCATAAGTGCAACGGGTAGGTTCTGATGCCTTTAAAATTAATATTGTGTAAATTGTGTCATGTTGAAATATCTTTCTCTTTCTCTAGATATTTGACAAGTCAAAAACGTAAATCGAAACGTTATTCAACATTTTAATACATTTTTGTATAAACCTACTTTTATTACTATAATTTTCTAAACTTTTGTACTTGCGCTACGTACAGTCTAAACCCTAAAAGTATAAACATTTAAGATAAAACCTGTAAATCGACAAATGTATACTTTACGAAGAGTAAAATTTCATGTATAGAGTTTTATGCTATTATAAATAAATAAATTTTAATAATAATGCCTTTTATATTGTGTGACATGAAAAAAATAATGTATTTACTAAATTAAATTAGATTAACTGATGCATATAATAATAGATTCGAGTTCATTTCAGAAATGTATTTTGTATTTCTTTAAAATTATTAATATATAATATACAAAATAAATAAAAAAAATACTGTTTATTTTTTTAAACGAACATTGTACTTTATCGAAGAAATACTGCAACAGTGTTGCATTTCCTTTGAAGGTGATGTGTGAATTTTTTCGTATTTTTTCATTGATAAATCAACAAGATTTTTGTGTTACCGTGAAGCATCATTTTTCAGCAATATATACATCCGACTAAAAATGGTTATTTTCATATAATTCATTAAAAATTAATTATTTTGTAAAGCTCGCTTTGTATCGGTATCGAATTTCCTTTTAACAGTATCTGTGATTTTTTCTTAATTTTTGGTGCTCTTAAATTTAAAAAACCGCTGCCAATTAATTGGCACGTAGTTTCCTCAAATTAACACGTCGATCCTATATATAATATATTATTCAAATATAGTATTATTTAATTATTTAAAACAAAAAGTTATAACGTTTTTAAAAATATTATTCTTTTCTGATTGAAACTTATATAGCTAGTTATAGCTAGCTAAAAAAAAATTAATGTATTTGGCCATAAAAAAAAGAAGACATCTAAATGATAAATGTAATAAAAAAATTATTAAAATAGAAAAATAAAGATGATTTCGTCAATTCTCAATTAATATTATTCATAATACTCTGTTTCACATATTCCAACAATTTTTCTTTATTATAAGAAAATGTGTACAATCAAATAGAATTTTTCATCAACTGGCATAGAAAATTTTAGATGGCATGAATAACAATTATAATAAACTAGAAGCCATTTTGCGCACAAGCGCGCATCTTGCATTTATGTTAAGAACCCCAATTTTTTCACATTTTAATTTTTTTAATCAAAATTAATCGATATAATTAACAAACGGTTTACGACCATTAAATGGTTCTTTCATCATAAATTTTTTCAGCATATTTGACTGATAAAATATAAAATATTTAAAAAAGAATAATTTTTTTTAAATAACAAAACAATTAATAGAGATAATTTGTCAATCCAAAATCGAGCAGATAGTTTTATCAAAAGTTTAATCAAAATTAATTTTTCAAAATTCGAAAATTGTTTTTAAAGCAGAAACTATTTTGGAGATAAAATGTTATTAAATTCTAAGTAAATTTCTCCAAATAATTATTTACTCTCATAACGTATTTAACATTTTCAGAAGCTGCAATTTTTTCACATTTTCTACTTTTCTAAAGCGTAAAGTTACCGAATCACATGTTCATGTAACCTCAATTTGTACCTTATGACGTTTAAAGTATAAATATGTGAACAAAAATGTGCATGGTTTAATTAATAAAATAAAATTTTTATTTGTAACACATTGCCATTATTATCGTTCATTTACTGATATATAATTTAAATTGACAAATTGCGTCGTATATACATGTCCGAAAAATCGTCAATAAATACATTTTTTAACTCAATTAATCAACTCATGAGACTATTAGTATAATAATTTTTGTTTTCTTACCAAATTTTCGTTATTGTTTCAAAGTGATCGATCTTCTCGCCGGTATAATTGAATAAGGTGTTATATATATATTAGATATAAGTTAAAAGTAATGAATTGACATTCAATTAAGATGTATCGAGAGAGAAGAGAGAGAGAGAGAAAGAAAAGACACATGATCGATCTACTTACGATTATTTACTTTCCATTATACACATTTTTATTTTTACAGTTCGATCACTTTGACGGACTAGCGTTATAGTCTCAGTTAACTCGTCCACACCTAATAATCCGATAAATCGTGATTTTTAATTCGAAAAAGAAAACTTATATACGTTCCCTCGTAATCGGTTAATTAATTTAGAATAATCTAATCGATGTACATACACGATAAACGGATTAAAACAATTTTTAATACATAGATCGTACGCGTGTCTGTATACATTTATGCAACAGAGAAACAAAAGAAAGAAGAATAATACTAATAGAAACGGCGAACGGTTAGTTGTATATACGGAGGGGAAATTCGCGCTATCTCCGCGATTAACTCGGTCTTTGTCCCGCGATGAAATATCGGAAAGCCATAAACCCAGAAACATAAAATTACTCTTGATTTCGATGGACGAGGAGGAGCGGTGGTGAACGCGGGGAGGATCGGCTAACTAGGAGCTAAAACATCCACGTGAATTGAAACTTGGGCGCATAATCCTTAACTCGGTCGATTTACATCGAAATGAAAACGTTATTGGAAATGAATCTATATACCGGATTAATCAACAGATTGATTCCACAGGTATGAGAGAGAGAGAGAGAGAGAGAGAGGGTGAGAGAGTAGGAGGAGGGGGAGGAGGAGGTTATCCTTAACCCACTCCATCTTCGTGTTTAATCCGTTTAAATATTCATTACGCGTATATAAATCTGTCGAGAAGTGATTAAAGGAATCTACAATTTTTTTTCTTTATTTAACGAAACATTCAATTAAATCATGATCGAAATAACTGTGTTCTTCTTTTGTTTTCTAATAATAAAAGCGGTACGATCTTACTTATCATTTTAATAAGAATGTTAAAAATTACGATGCACATACTTCAATTTTTTATTAATAATTAGATCATTCTTCAGTTTGAACGATTCGATGAAAATCAGTCGAGATTTCTATACGAGAAGATGCTATAACCCAAAATAATGATATGATCATCAATTTTTTCGGATTTTCCTCGTCGAGAAAATATCTTATCGCTTTTCCTGTTATAATAGTTTAAACTTTACCTGTAAAAGAAAAATTCGATCTAAAAGCATTCGTTAATACGATTCGAAATCGTAATTAATTAACAACTATAAATGGATTTCGAAGGAATAACAATCTGATTGTATAGCATATAGGTACAACATTGTTAAGTTTGGCATTAAATACCCTTAGCAATATTTAAACGTGCACTCGATTGGGATTAGAGAGTCGTTTAAAAATTAAAACTCCTATATATATATATATATATATATATGTAGAATAATGTATTATACAAGTAACCGTTAAAATCTTTTTCATTTGAGTGATATATAATAAATTATTCTTAAATTTTATATATCTGAATTATCTATAAAAATTGCTATAAAATTTTTGTAATTTTTAAATCTATGTAATATTTACAACGAATCGTGTAGAAAAATAAATGCACATACCGTGAACTTGTAATTTTTCCCGTACCGTCTCAGTAGAGACAAAATCTTTTCGTACTCTGCTTTTCTGATCGAAAAGTGAGAGTATATGTGATTGAGTGAGGTTACGTCTATAAGGATAAATCTACTTTTTCGAATCATTTTTGCAAATATATAGTAAAAATTATTGTGTTAATATATTTACAATTAAAGCATAAATTTTGTTATTGCTTAATTTATTTACTTTGATCATTATACTCAACTGAGCTTATAGAGTTTAATGAAAAAGATTTTTTCCAACAAATTGGCATTGATTTTTATATAAAATAAATAATATTAAGTTATAAAAAAGTGATATTTTTATAAATGTACAATATTTTAGAAAAATATCTGTTATTTTCATAATAGCTGATCTAATTAACTCAAGTTGTTAATGTTTTGGTCCTAAGAGTTGTATTTTTTTCTTCATTTTTACTAGGAGTATGTACATTTTAATCTTGCGATAAACAATTTTTAACACAAAGTTCCCTAATAGAAATAATAATGAATTTTACAAAATCGGTAGAAAAATGGGTAGTTATAACCTATAATGTAGTTATTTTTAACCTCAAACCATTAACAAATAATTACTTAATTTATACTGTAGGCTTCATTGTAAAATTTACCAGAACATCGGGGCGTTCCAATTTTTACGAGACCAATTTCTTTATAATTATTCCAAGACATATCTCCCTGCGATAAAGAAGAAACAAATAATTAAAGATCAGGTGTGAATAGAACGTTGGGATTGGCGTAAATAAAATTTATCGAAGTGACGCGATCGTTAACGATATGAAACTAGGTAGTGAAACGAGTTTAACGAGCCAAGTCAAATCTCGGAAAAAAGAAAATAACCATCCAAACGTGACGTCGTACGCGAAAGTAGAATAAGAATGAAAATTATCGGTCGGTACCTTTTTCTTTTTTCTTTTCTTTTTTTTTATAACTACGGTTTAACAGAATCTCGCACGCGGGTCTTGAATGTTAAAAGAGACCAAGAAGGAGAATTCATATATATATATATATATATATATATGTACGTTCACAAAGTATAAGTTAAGGCGACGATATTTCATCGGGTATAGTCGGGCATTAAAGTCCTTAGGAGTTCCAATAAAAAAAAAAGAGTTTGAGTATAGAACACTTCTCGGCGAGGAGTTCTTATTACCGATAAATTGGAAATAACGGTAGATTCCTTCCGGTCGATATCCTACCCCGAAGATTGTTGATATCTCGGTGTCTACTCTCGTTTCGAAAACGAGAATTAACTCGGAACGGGTGGACGACACTTAAACCCCGGACACGAGTGCGCGTGCGCGAGCCAACTCCACTCTACCTAAGTGCCCCGTAAGGAGGAGAGTCCCATAAATTCAAACTCCTCCTCCTCCTCCTCCTCCTTGGTTCCTTGGGTATCACACACATGTACGTGTATACGCGTATACCACCTCGTTTTCTCTCGTCCTTGATCTTTTCACGAGGTGCATGCACATCCACATATTCGCGAGCGAGGTCTAGCGATATATTTCACGGTGGTGGTTGCAATACGCCATACGGGGAAAACAATTTCGTTTTATATTTCCTAACGGTGATAACAAGCCGGAAATTAAAGTTTTTCGGTGGTGCACCGGTCGGTTACTCCAAAATTTTAAAGAAACTTGTGCGAATGTCTACTTGGTTTTCCTTTGGCTCGTTTCGAATGCGACACAGGTGAGGATTGGACTTCTAGTGTACAGTTTCATTTCTCCACGTCTGGGAGATTTCCTTTCGTTTAGAATTGTGTTCAAAACTAATAGTGATTCCATCTCCTTTTCTTGGAAATTGAAATTTCGATGATTCTTTAAATAAAAATAGTTTTTTTTAAATAAGGATCTGTTATCTGGATGTTTAATCGTTACGTTTAGTTAATAAAATAATATCTTATATCTAAATCATCAAAAATATATAAATATCTTTCGATAATCCGCATACTAGTAAACGTGAAAGTAAAATACATAAAGTATACATTACAAGAATAGTCCAGGTGTAAAAGAGAGATGCCCTGGGCACTAAATACGTGTCGTGCGCAACATTGGATTAGTAGGTGCATTATCCTTCAACAAGGTAGCGGATGCAGTTTCTGAACCCCGTGGTACCAACGAATCCGTGCCCACTTTATCATTTTCGGTCAGCGCAACCTATGAAAAATGAGCCTCTCTCCAACTACGTATACGGAAGATGGAACGTAACCTTCGCGTATACATCTTCCTCCTTTTTTTTTTATAAAAGTATATTTGTATCGTAATAACGCAATCAACTCGAGTGAAAAAGAAAGCGGCGAATAGATTTTCAGAGTTGAAATATACACGATGATAATCATGATCATGTGTATATACGTATATATCGTTGATAAAATAGTTTATCTGGAACAAGGAGGGTAACGACCAGAAACGAGGGAAACCTTTGGCTCAGAGGGATTTTGATGAAATTTTGAGTGGTAGTTTCCTAATACATACAAATGAACCTCAAACACCCCCTTCTCTAGTTTAATCCAATGGGCTTCTCATTCCTCTTTGGGAGATACGAATGGACCTGTAACACGTATACGGAACGTGATGTATCCTACGTTTCTTTTATTCGTTATTAATAACAATTAATTACATATCCAGGTTTCTCCTTATTCGTACCGGTTTAATCCTTTACCTTACACATGTTTATATACACTGCTGCATGTAACAGTTCTCCTTCGTATTTGCGTATTTTTAGGGTCGATGATTTCGGGTATGTAATAAAATAGAATTTCGGATATTTGATACGAAAATTTGTTGATTTTTTACGACAAATCGGTGTGTAGGGAGAGTTTTGAGATTGTAGATTATTGATGTTAATCAAAAACAAAATTTACTGCAATTTGTCATATCGTGTAGGCTACATATTCTTAATATGAAAATCGCATATTTCTGTTCTATAAATGAAAACATAATACTACAATTAAATAAAGTCGTATAGTCCTAAAATAATATGTTTTATAAGACAATGTAATAATTCTTATTAAATATTTATCAATTACAAACAAATATCTTGTTATTGATTTTATTAACATCTTTTCTTCAGTGCATTTTTTCAGAATTTTCATTGTGCCCAGATTTTATTGAATCTAAAACTTTAATTTAGAAATTCATTACCATGCCGGTAATTACAAAGACGAATTAATTAAAAGAATTGTTATAAAAAATGTGAACGTTACGGTAAATTTAAGAAAAACTCATTGTTATAAAAATTATATAGCAATGTTTAGATAAATTATACAGAAAAAACTCATTCAATGTCCACACGACGTCGTAAATCCGAATTATCCCTAAAAAATCAAAAATAATTGAAATACTCCCCGTAGCCAATCAATCGCTATTTAAAGAAAAGAAAGTCTCGTACACTTTAAAAAGGAATGACGATGAAATTCATCATTACGTATACAAAGTTTGACCAAAACGTTTGGGAACGCCTGAGCTGTATAAAATAAAATTAAATCCTTCCTTTTCTTGTCATCCCATACGTATTTTTTGTTTTTTGTTTTAATTTTCAAGAGAAGAATACGAAACCTCTCAAAGTAATGAAAGACACGAATGCATGTATATATATACATACATACACATCTCCTCGTTACAAGAAAACAAAAGGAAAAGCCAGTTTCTCTCGCAACGAATGTTATTCATCGAGCTGTGTATCGCTAATTCGCAACTTTGAATTTCGCTAATTCAAGAAGCTATTCTAGTCTCTAATTCGGCACGACCTACTTCCTTAAATTATCTCGACTCAACGTTCTCCAGTTAAATATCCTTAGAAAATGTTAATAAATTTTTTTCCCCCTCTTTCCGCGGAAATTAACTTCCCGAGTGGGTGGATCACGGAACCCTATATATACACACTCTTAGAATATAAATAAACGTTAACTCAACTGCACACGACCCTTTTCTAGATGAATCGTTACAGGTGTCCGTATATTATCGGTTTATATATATACATTCGCTCAATTAATCAAAAGGTCTCGTTTATATATCTATACCAATTATTTTAACCGCGTTACAATTTTTCACCCTCGCGATTTTAATGCTTAAATTCCCTGTATCATAGTTATATCTATACTTCTAACATTCTTACGAATAATTTATATAATCCCGCCGACGAATTTTAATTAACGAGACTCGTGTAATTGTTATTTTAATTTCTTCCTTTTTCTTTTGCAATTAAAAAATATTACTGCATTCGAAATTATTATTATTGTTATTATTATTATTATTATTATTACTACGAGCGCTGAAGAGTCGTTAAATTTGATTACACATCTCCTTCGTCTGACGTAACTGGATGAGATCAACGTTCAACGTAGAACAACGATTTAACTTAGTTTCCTCAACAAATTTTTATTCTACTTTCAGTTTCTCTTCTTTTTTTTTATTATATTTCATTTTATATAAACTTATTATACATCTCCTACGTTTCGAGAGTATTATTGCATTATTCTACAGAGTTTCCGTATTATAATTACGACAGACGTGATGTATAGATCGAAATAGCGATTTTTTAAAAAAAAATTTTATTAACAAAGAGATAATTGTATTTATACTTTGTATTGTATGATTTTACGAGATTTCAGAGAAGCATCGAATTATTTGTTATACCGTACCTTGCTTGGTGTACTTTAATGAAGTTCGATGCTTCTTTGCGAAATAAGATTCGTCGAAAATCTGAGGAAAGCTGAAATGCGTGTATAAAAGGTGATAATTGTGGTTTATCTCGTTGATAGATAATTCGATACTAATGACAAGAATAAGGGTGTTTTGTACGATTGTGAATTTAGAGATGTTGAACTTTAAATGAAGGTGTTATATTTATTTTTTTATGTATTATTATATTTATTCATATAAGATGTACAACTTTTAGGAGATCTTGTTCATCAGATTTTTGTGTTTGTTATTCATTAATTTGTTATTAATTACAAATTATTTCGGTTACTAATGTAACGATGATTATTATTACCGAACAAGTTTCTAAATACCCCTTTTGTTCAGTATAAATTTATCCTAAAATTAGATCAAAATGAACGTAACGAAAAATTGATTTAATTATTATTATATTATAAATAATTGGTTAACTAAAAATAAGTTGATCTCATCAAAATTATGTAATAAATACCTGAAAATCCGTTGCGATTATCTTGATTAGTTTTTAAGTAATAGTTTGTTTTAATTTTATAACTCAAAATTACCAATGAAACCCCCATTTGTATTCTTTCTTTGAATTGAATACGATTTATTGTGAAAGAGTCAACCATCACGTTTCCCAAACATTCTAGTACATTCTGGAGATTTACGAATTTTAAATTTAACACTTTGCGCAAGATTTTCGGGTAGATCCACCCCTCCCAGTAATTAGCGTAACCCCTTCCTTCGAAAGAAAAAAGAAAAGTTGTAATGTACTGCATGGTAAATTTAATTTTGTCACCGAGTATAATGTAATCTCAACATCATTAAGCCAGTGCAATGTAAACCTATTTACATTTAGCTCACATCTATCAGGTAGAGTGAATTTAACGGCGAATTTAACACTTGATTGCGCCATTATCTCAAAATGACCATGTTTAAACTTGTACTGGTTTTGAGGTCGAGTACTATACCCTTCTCCTAACTCGGAAATATAGCCACCTGTCCTCTTTTACCTACTTAACCCCACCACCCATCCTCATTTCCTATATATACATACTGTAAAACAATTATTGACTGGCAATTATGGCAATTAAACGTTTTCTTATATTTTCAATGTACGTTTCGAAACATATAACCAAATCGACGTAAACCTATAAATTATCACTTTTTTCAGTTAACTGAATTCCATTTAAATTACGATAGTACATTACTTCATTAACGTCGAAAGCCCGCGGATTCTTTTTTAATTAATCAGTTTATACGTGTATCTTTTTTTTTATCATTATTTCACGAGCTTCGTAATTACTTTTCAATAGTGTAATAAAAAATTATACACACTCGGTGTGTGGAGCTTCCTCGTTTTACGATGTGTACGCTGCTTCTTGTATTTTTTTTAACTTACCGCTTAACGGAATTTGTCGGGGTTGGTCGTAAAAGGGAAAAAACAAGACGAAGCTCTGTAAACAATATTCTTGATACTTAATGTTTAATAAGTATGTGGAAGTTTTCTGAATTTTAAGCTTTAAAGGATTGTTAAACTGAATTAATAATTTAAATTTCCCGCGTTTAATGTTATCAACTAGGATGTAGCATGTTTACAAATATTAATCATTTATAAATATAACTATTTGCAACAATTAAGAGATTCATTCTTATGACAAATTTTAATTTAATTTAATATTTACATTCTAAACTCTAAAAAGAAAACAATTGACGTTAACATATGTAAACTCTACACTATAACAAATGTGCAAAATGTGAGTATTATACTTTTGAAAAGGGCGAAATTTCGTTTAGTTTCAAGTGTTAATAATGGATTTAACGTTTTTCCTTCAAATTAATTTGTTTACACTTTTCTAAAGCGTGATTTAGTTAATTTAACACGTTTCAAAAGTAGAATTTTTCATTTTTCAATGTGTATTTCTCAAATTTTGCAGTTTGTAAATATTTTTAAATATAAAATCTGTAATTTTATGTTTTTAATATTTTATTAAAGAGTTGTATGGTTTACAATATAAACCTTCAGGCGTCAATTTTTACACTTCAGGGTTTAGAGTGTATATTGATATTTACGTATTTTTTAAAATAATTAATCTGGTTAATTAATATAATTATCAATGCGAAATTTTGTACAATTTTACACGGATTACATTTTTTTCTCCTGATATTTATTTAAGTAAAATATTAAATATTGTAAAAACAATTATTTCTCAGATGGTTGATAACTGTAAAAGGGTGACACGCTAAACTTTAACTTTTTCTACCTTATCAACCAAGCCAATCAGAAAATTCTATTTTTCTCGTATTTTATCAAATATATATTATCACATTTTATAATAATCATAAATGAATTCTTTGTTTAGCTCCATTGATAAGGTAGAGAGAATCAAAGTTGACTTTGTCACTCCGTTAAACGTGACAAACGAAAAGAACCGAAAGTAAGAAAGAAAAGATCGAGTACATCGATCGATCACCTTTTCATTAAAACTAATACATATCGCGTAATCGGTATAACAAAGTGACTGCGTTAACCCCGAAGAAAAAAAAGAGATAAGAAAGTAAGGAAACTAATAATAAATATATAACTGAAATTTCATTGTTCGAAGGGTAAAAAAGTTCATTTAACCCGGAGTATTAAATTTTACAACCGGCTCGTATATCTCGACTCCTCCCGACTCCCGAGAACGCGATAAAAGTTTGAAATTTCAAAATATTCATGATTTAAAGATACGAGAGAGGGAAGGGGAAAGGGAAGGAGAAAGGGGGCAAGGTATAGGTACAGCTATATGAAATATCCGTAGGAAAGTTTCCGAAAATTAATACGGCATGAGCCATTACTGGGTCATTCTTTAAACATGAATCCAAGGCGAAACACAGGGCATCCCTCCTCTCTCTCTCTCTCTCTCTCTCTCTCCCCCTCTTATTTTTACGGTCGAATAGCCGTAAAACCGTAGGGCAAAACATTTTGACGACACGCGTAAAAGGACGATTATGCTAATCGTAGAGCACAGCGAGCCATAACCCTCGAGGTACAACGTAAATTCGAGGTTTGCTTGGTAGGTGTGTGCGCATGTGCGTGTGGGAGGGTGTGTATAGTTTGACCGTACGGTGAGTTCGTTCACTGGCTTATCAACGTCCGACTCGGTCCTCGAAACTTTTGAGGTCTCCACCTGGTAAACCAACTAATAATTCGATCGATCGATCGATCGATCCCTCTTCCCATCGAGTTTTCTAAATAAATTACCTCTACACCTTCCGTCCCTTGTTTACCTTTAACACCGGCAAACTCCTCGGTTTTAATCAACGCCAGTGGAATTCCCCTCTCTTGAATAATAGATTTTCACCCGCCGATTTTCTCTATTTATATTTATCATTTTCGCGTTATATCTGCTAACCCATCTTGATTTTGTACACGAACGGATTCACTTTGTTACCTTTTTTTACGGGTTTATGCAAATGTTGTACTAACCAATAGAGACAGAGATTCAAATACAAATTGCATTAAATTTACGAAGGTGAAATTATTTATCTTTTATACAGTTTTCCGTGTATCTCTATGTATATGTATATATATACACGATATTATTCCTGTGTAAAAAAGGTAGTCTGCGGATATATGGAGAAATGAAACTTTTGCCGAATAAAAAAATCTGAAAGTTGAATCGTGCAGAGATAGAAAGAAAGAAAAAAAGAAGAAGCTTTCTCGTATATGTATACACGCGACTATCCTAAAAATATATTCGAGCGAAAGTTTTTGCAAATTTTAATTATTGCGCGGACGTACTCCAAATTGAAGAATTTTAATTAATTCCGATTGCTCCTTATATGCGCGCGAACCATCTGGTTTATGCATCTTTTTTTTTCTCGCTCTCTCTCTTTCCCCCAAAAACGAGTTTCACCCGACAAAGCGTAACCTTTTCGAAATCACGTACGGTAATTCAAATCGAATTAAATATGAATCTATAAATCTTCCCGCGCGCAAAGTAAAATGCAAATATTGCGCGCGTCTGTATGTTCATAAGTTGTTTTATTTTTGTATACTGTCCACATTTTAATACACACGTACACACACACATTATTTACATACTTGTTAAGAATATATATATATATATATATATGTATATTTTATCATTTATTTCCTTCATCATTTTTTACGAGGAAAGGGATTGTATAATACATTTAATTCGTCGAATCTATGTGTTTGAAAAATATAAAGAGAGACGGGATGTTGGAAACGCACGGTGTTTTAATATTTTGTTCCGTGCAGATCGTAAAGTCAAACGCACCGAGCGTTATTTAAATTGAACTTTACTGTCGAAATTGGAACTTTTTATTTCCAACTCTTTATCTTAGAACGATTCGATTTCATATTTTTTTAAATGTTCTCGCGAGAGACGCGTTAAACTCGAACGAGAGTAACGACTTGTTCGCACGGTGAATAAGATGAGACAGTCAATTTGGAGTTATATATTTTATTTTAAATTCATGTATTGCGTTAATTTATTCTTCAACAGTATACTTACTAAATGATACATCAATTCGGAAAGCAACACTGAATAAAATGTACAATGAAATAAATAAAATATTTTGTTCAATACGTTTGAAAATTATTTCAAATATTTGTTCCAAATAAAGAAATATTTTGTATTTGTCAAATACGTTATTTCCTTTAATTAAAAATTTGTTCGTTTGTAGAAAATATTATTTAGTTACGAAAAATTAATTTTTTTCTAACAAAATATATTACTAAATTCGCTAAATTTATTTTCGTTGTAAGATATATACCTTGTAATCCAAAATTTATGTTTGAAATAATCAATTGAACCTCTGAAAGAACTTATTAGATTTAGTGGAATTGCACTGGTAATAATTAAATGGCCTCATTTAAAAAAAATTAATTTTTAGTCAAATAATTATGAATAGTAATCTTTTGGTGAATATAAATTAAAAACGATGAGCGTAAATAAAATATTAGCTTGAAAATCCTACACAAAATGTATAGATAGAAAAGTTTGAATGTTATTAAAAGCAAACGCGTGAGCTTGACGCAAATCACTTTTCCGTATAACGTCATTTCCTTTGTTTAAGACAAATAATTTAAAAAGAAAACCGGCTGTCACGTTGTCCGACCTCCTGAACTTTGACTTTCATAAATTTACTATCAAACGTTAAATCCGAGTGTTTTTAATGCATAGAGAGAAAAAATGAATAAAAAATACGTGAATTTTTCTGGAAATTAAGACAATAATGATAAGCTATTTTTGGCATAAAATTGGTTAATAAGTATTCGTAATTCATGGAGGTTAAATAATGGTTTCGACCAACTTTAAAATTATTACTGTATAAAATTTGTAATATAAAGTAAGATTAACAATTATAACAATGCTGTAGGGATACTTAGGAACAATAAGAATGTTTGACGTTTGAAGAACCTATTTTCTTTGATAATATTGCCCTCAATGCTAACCCAACTAATTAATCTTCCTTCTATAATTCGAACCGATGAAATATTAATAAATCTAAACGAAAAAATAATGAATTTATCTCGATCGATATAATGAACCGCGCTTTATAAGAAACTCGATGGTTCCCTCGACAAATACATATAGTAATGCGCGTCGAAGGGAACTTTTATCACCTCTCAAAACCACGAGAAAGGTTAATTATCTCTCGAGCTGATCGGTTTGTACGAGAAGGAGAGGAGTGTACGTGCGTGTGTGTGTATATATATATATAAAGATAAAGGGAATCGCATTCGATTTAATCAACTAGTATCCCATGGATGTAACACTCTCCAATAGCCTATACAGAGATTAATTTCCCTTCGGGTTCCTCTTTGCTTCTCGTAATAATAATCCACCAGTCGACACAATGGACTGAATCCTCTCTCGCTCTCTGTCTCTCTGTCTCTCTGTCTCTCTCGGTCTGCGTCCTCGAAGAATCGGTCCATCGAGCGATAAATAAGCCTATTGAGAAACCGATGATCATCTCCATTGTAGTATCTCTCGCTCATCCAAATTTCCTATATATCGTTGGAGAAGAAGACGAAGAAGAAGATGAAAAAGAAAAAGAAGAAGAAAAACGGAAGGAAATGTTGCGTATTGTATTGAGTTCTCTCTCACTTTATAGGAAAGTTAGTTTATCGTACAAACTCCCTCTGTCTCTCCTTCTCTCTCTCTCTCTCACTCCCTCTCTCTGTCTCGGTGGTGGACGCTTGACCATCTGTATACACATCTACTCGACCTAGTTTCGAGCGGTACAGAACTTTAACTTCGTGATCCGTCTGGTTGGGATCACCGCGCGAGGTACCAACGCGATATCGGAGGTTCGTTAAACTACCAACTTTCCCATTAGCGAGCTCGTCTTATCTCGAGACCCGAGACCCGAGACCCGAGACCCGAGACCCCAGACCCCAGACCCGACGAATCGAATTCAACGACGGATCTATCTATACCGCCTCTATACACTACGACTCCCTACATATTTATGTATACATATATACATCTATACGTCGCCCGTCCGACACCTTTCCGAATCAATCCGATCCTCTCTAAGAACCTTCCACTATTTACCATTTTAACTAACCCTTTATCCAATCTTACTATTTCTTCAACCTCACTTCAACCTTCCTTTATCTTTTCTTTTCTTTTCTCTTATTTTCTTTTATTTTCTGTGTTTTTGGTTTGCGGGTTTTCTCGATACCCCCCGATCTACTTTCTAAAGAGACAATGTATATATACATATATACACGAGGTAAAAGTATGCGCCGCTCCAGGGGAATTAAATTTCCGAAATTTCGTTCTGGACATCAAAGTCCTTTTCCGCATTATTCGAGCTCAACCAATTTTACAAAAGGAACGTAAACTAAATTAATATACCACCCATGTATCGATTTTACTTATAGATTTTAGACGAACGATAAAAAAACACCAAGGAATATTGGTCCTCGTGTTTATAACGAGTCAGCTGGTAAAAACATTTTATTCTCAAATTTTAAAATACAAAACGTGACAGTTGTTAAATGTCTTTACAACATTTTCATTAATTAAATTATTATATCCTGCTAGAAATTGTAGATATTTTTCTTACGTTTCGTGGTTAAGATCATACCTAATTTTTTTTATTAATGAATAATAAATCTAGTCGACGAAATGCTCCAATTTTTTAATAACACGTTCCTTACGTATATTCGTATAATTAAATAAATGTTTCAACTAAATAATTTTCTATATGTAAAGTATCTAAATTCACCATTTCATTAAAATATCAGTCGATTCGCTTCTAAAACTGAACGCTAGCTCCTCAACTTTCGAAAAAGAAAATTTGAAGTTTGGTTCTCGTACACGCGTATTCCATACCCGTTGTTAACAAATTTTTAAAACTGACGACTCACTGTCGAATCGATTTACTTTCCAGGGTAATTTAAAACAAACGTTACGTACATTCGTTAGATTGAACTACACAAAAACTAGAGTACTATATGTAACACGCTAACTAAACCAATAAGATTTATATACAAGTAGTATTCGTTTACTTGCACGTATAGAATTTTAAAAAAAATCTCTCTTACTCTCGATATACATTTAGTTTTCCTTAGCGCAGTATACCTATGGTATATTTATATATATCGGGAAATAAAAAAAGTTAAACCAAGAGGAAAATTAATTAACCAACCCGTGGAATCGATCGAGTGCAGATACACTTGGATTTATATATACATAGGTATATATATATACACGAACCCGACACACACGCACACACACTCACGTGTAATTTTTCTACAATTTGATCATCCGTGTAACAACTACCATTTATCACGAGTTTATTTTTCCACCGAGTCTTGGACGGCATCGAATTAATCTTCGAAATTTATATTTCTCCGTTTTCTTGAGGAAAGAGAAAGAGAAAGAGAAAGAGAAAGAGAAGAAAAAAAGAAGAAAGTTAAACAAACAATAATACGCGTACGTATGTATACCTATATATATAGATGTACACTCTTTTCAAACTTTTATATCTTTCTTTAGAATGCAAAAGTATCCCCAGCATTTGAATGAATAACGCGAAAGAAATTCTCTTTTCTTCCTCCTGCATTAAAAATAATATCACGACGATGTTCGTGTCATTGAGCCATGTCGATCTTAAAAAAGAAAGAGGCATCGTTTTTTCTATGTATATAATGGAACTTTTAAATGACATTCCGGCAAGTTTTCTCTTCTCGGCTGTGATAAATGTACATACCTGGACGTGTATATTATATATATATATGTATATGTCTGCGACGAGGTATCTTTTACTTGGGTTTAGATCATACCTTAAATATTCTAGTGACCTTTATATGTCGTTTATTTCGTGAGTGCATGTATGTGTAAATACGATTTTTCAGACATTGTCCGCCTTTTACGAGGGAAAGAGGAATCTTTTATTTTACTACCTATTACAATCGTATAGAAATTACAGAGCGTTAAGGACATGTCGGATAAAAATTACAGGGATCTACCCTTTCCAACCCAAAGGTTTTGTTCAAAAAAGTAATTTAATAATCTAAAAAACTTGACCAAGAGAGTTTTAAACATTTGAGAGGGCCTGACGGTTTGATTTTAAACAAAAAAAAATTTTTTTAACTATAATTGAGTAAGCAATATTATATCGCTAATTTTTAATCGAAAAACTGTTATTCAAAGCAAGCCCGAAGGCATGACGATGTCCGTTTTTAGAAAATTGATCCCCATTACATTAAAAAAATTAATAAAATTGCTATTTTAGGGTCCGACATCCCCTTAATAAAATCTCTTATTTCTTTTTTGCTAAAACTGACGAGTAAGTGTATACAAGTAACGGTCGACGATTACTTTCGATTTGTAACTTTAAAATTTTCAATTTCTAACTAAAAATTAAAGAATACATGGAGAAAAAGTAAAGATTACTAGTAAAATATAGCTATGTTTAGTGAGTATTCGACATACAGACTTGAAAATTATTGTGAAAATTTCTGTGTTTTGAAAGACAATTAGTAAAAGTTTTCTGGATTATTCTTTAATAGAATAATATATAAATAAGAAGTTTTAAATATAAAATAATTTATTGATCACTATACGAGTAAACAAAATATTAACAAATCTATTTATAATAATTGTTAACCCTACCTCTCGATTATTTATTAACATTCTTTTTTTCTCCTTGTAACGAATCAATGTCTTAAGCACCAAGTAAATTTTTTTTATTACTCGTTTATTACATAAAGAAACAAACCATTTCTTATACATTATATGCAACATTTCATTGGTCTAACTATACTAAATGAAAAAATTGTTTACTTTAATTTGAAACGAAGAAAGAAACACAATCCCTCTTCCTCATTATTCTAAAAAGTACTATTATGTTCATCAATGTTTCTTCGCTAAAGCAAACTCGGTATATACAAATGTATAGTTATTTTCACAAATATCTATACGTATTGTACGTGCACACGTATGTATATGTAATAACACACATTACCCGGAATAACGTTGAATTAAATTTGAATCGATAACGAAGGAACTCTTGGATTGATATTCATTAATATTACAATTAATCGGAATGAACACATATTGTACGCACACGTACACACGCCAACTGTTAAAAATCCTAATTGTATACATATTATAATCGCGTTGAGATTAAAGAGACTAATAATTATATACCGAACGCAAAATATATATATATATATATATATAATTCCCCGCAACAAGCGTACAACAGCGCGTTTATGAAACTTTCACGAAAAGGGGGATGAAAACAAAAATGAATACGCGGTTCATTCCTTCTTTTTTCATCTCCTCCTCTCCTCCCCTCGTTATAGAAGAAGAGGAAACAAAGTTTTCCACAGTCCATTAAAACAAAGGAAATTTATACATTCCGGTATATATATATAGTATTAAAACCCGATAATTCTTAAAATAGCAATAGCACAAGTTTTGCAATTTAATCATTCGTATAACTATTAAATACAATTGTTATTGGGAGGTAATAGTAATATTCGTTGTTTAAGAGAATAATTAATGTATATATATATTGGTTGAACAATCATATGTATATGTGCAGTATCCCCGAGAATTATTGAATTAACGACAATATAATCCCCCGGGTACATAATATATATATATATTCCCCGCAACAAGCGTACAACAGCGCGTTTATGAAACTTTCACGAAAAGGGGGATGAAAACAAAAATGAATACGCGGTTCATTCCTTCTTTTTTCATCTCCTCCTCTCCTCCCCTCGTTATAGAAGAAGAGGAAACAAAGTTTTCCACAGTCCATTAAAACAAAGGAAATTTATACATTCCGGTATATATATATAGTATTAAAACCCGATAATTCTTAAAATAGCAATAGCACAAGTTTTGCAATTTAATCATTCGTATAACTATTAAATACAATTGTTATTGGGAGGTAATAGTAATATTCGTTGTTTAAGAGAATAATTATTGTAAATGTATATATATATTTGGTTGAACAATCATATGTATATGTGCAGTATCCCCGAGAATTATTGAATTAACGACAATATAATCCCCCGGGTACATAATATATTATATATATTTTGCATATATTTGTTAATGCTATAATTATTATGTACATTTCCTAGTAATAACGATACGTATTATTAAACTATATTTTACATTTTTTACAAATGATTATTGTATTTAACAATCGATATTTAACTGTTTGTTAATGCTTTGAGATTGGAAAATTACTATATACATAATAACTGATATATCTATAACTATTTTATACCGAATTAATATATAAATGACTATCCTATTTCCATTTCATATCGTATTCTATTTTTAAACAGACAAATCATAAAGTTTGTACTTTTTCCGAGATATATATAGGTATATATACCCATTAGCAAAACTTTCTAATTGTGATCTGCAGGTGTATATCGTCGGAACGTATACATTATCTTCGAAAATGAATGTGAAAAATCGGAAAAAGTTACTTTGATACTTTCGTATACGGCGAAATGTGTATATATATATGGGCTATTTCACGTCAAGTGGTACGATGAAAATTTTAAATCGCTCCAAAATTTGAATTCAGGATGGAAATATCTTTCAGAAGATAGAAAAAAAATTTTAGGTGTTAAAAATAATTTGCCTAAGAGTTATTCCACCATGAAAAATGGAAATTTTTCAATTTTTTAGAAAAATTTCTATTTTCAAAGCCATTTATCTCAAAATCTATTGATTTTTTTAAAAAAACATTAAAAACAACTTTTGTTCAAAATAATCTTTAGAACGTATCTACCTGGGTTACAATTCTTAATTTTAAAATCTCGAAGAAATATAACGCCCGGAAATATTGAATATCAAAAAAAGGCGACCACGCCACAATCGATTTTGATCTAACACCGCTCAAAAGATCACATTTTTCGCGAGCTTTCGAATGGCGGTGGTTAGATTATTGGCCAAGACCGTTGGTGTAAGTTATACTCCATTAACCTCATAAAATCACTCATTTTCATGTATTTTAGGGCATTTATCTCAAAATCTATTGATTTTTTTGAAAAAACATTAATAACAACTTTTGTTCAAAATAATCCTTAGAACTTAACTACCTGGGTTACAATTCGTAATTTTAAAATCTCGAAGAGATAGGGCACTTGGAAATATTGAATATCAAAAAAAGGCGACCACGCCACAATCGATTTTGATCTAACACCGCTCAAAAGATCACATTTTTTGAGAGCTTTCGAATGGCGGTGGTTAGATTATTGGCCAAGACCGCTGGTGTAAGTTATGCCCTAAAATACATGAAAATTAGTGATTTTATGAGGTTTATGGGGTATAACTTACACCAACGGTCTTGGCCAATAATCTAACCACCGCCATTCGAAAGCTCTCAAAAAATGTGATCTTTTGAGCGGTGTTAGATCAAAATCGATTGTGGCGTGGTCGCCTTTTTTTGATATTCAATATTTCCGGGCGTTATATTTCTTCGAGATGTTAAAATTAAGAATTGTAACCCAGGTAGATAAGTTCTAAAGATTATTTTGAACAAAAATTGTTTTTAATGTTTTTTCAAAAAAATCAATAGATTTTGAGATAAATGGCTTTAAAAATATAAATTTTTCTAAAAAATTGAAAAATTTCCATTTTTCATGGTGGAATAACTCTTAGGCAAATTATTTTTAACACCTAAAAATTTTTTTCTATCTTCTGAAAGATATTTCCAGCCTGTTTTCAAATTTTGGAGCGATTTAAAATTTTCATCGTACCACTTGACGTGAAATAGCCCATATACATATATATTTATTACGGAACGGTGAATCGATGCGACGTTGTCGGGAGGAAATTTGTGTAGTGTTTTTTTTTACGTGAGGATGAAGGCTTAAGTCAAAAATTATTGTAAGATGTACTCTTTGTGTTACTTCAAGGGAAAAGATCCGTTAAAGTGAAAAAAGATGACACTCGAAGATGAACCATTCCGCATTTTAAGTTTTCATTTCACTCGAATTCAAGAATATTTTACTCGAATTTTTTACTCGAAAACGAAAAATGAGGTTCATTCCTTAAGTTCGATATTTAATTTGATTGTAATGAAATTCTGATTCGATACCGATTTTCATCGAGTTTTATAGACCTCCGAGGAGTAATATTTGGCTCGATAAAGAAAATTGAGGTAATGTTTGAGATCATGATTTTTAATTTGATCGGAATGAAATTCTTACACGTTACTTGTTCGATCGGGTTTGTATTAAAATAAATGTTAGTTTCTACAATAACGATTTATAATTTAGAAGAAATTCAGAAGGAAAAGACAAACGTATAAGTATAAAAATTAAACTGGTTTAAATAAATTGAGCATGAATCATTAAAATCGAGGGAGACATCGAAGGAATCGAACGAGTGCAGATCATATTTATAAAAATTATTCGATAAAATGTGAAATCTGAGGTTCGCGTGATCGTTCCCTCTAACTCGTCCATAATCAAGAGAGTAACCAGCGAAACGAATAATTTGGAATAGCAGTAGCGATAATCGAGGTGGAATCGGTCGGGACGAGTATTTGCAACATTAGCCGGATAGTCTGGTTGATACACGCGGGTCGTTGGTGAACAATGCAGTGGACACTGTAAGATCGTGAACTATGCATCGAGTCGTTTGGATCGGATCGAGGTAAACGCGGGAAAAACGTGGCGATGACAGGTGAATGGGGGGTGCCGGGGGCTGGGGGCTGGGGGCGAGTGGTGGTGGGAAAATAGAGGGAGGGACGAGGGGTCGATTTGGAGAATGGCCGCGTAGGAGGTGGATGCAGGGTGGACGGGTGGCGGCGCATGCGCGCAGGAGTAGTCCTCCGGCGTCTCGGGGTCACGCACCTCTCGGTCCGTATAGTGCGTGGCGACAGCTCGTCGTGGCTGGCTGCGATATGGTCGAGACGGGGGTCACGATCGGCTCGAGACGCGGCGACGAGTGGTCACCCCGAGTTGTCGAGATGCGACCGAACCGCGAGTGATACCGCGTGCTTTAATGCTCGACCCGGTCAAACTGTTTTGGGTGATTACCAACAGCACTTACCTCGGTATGTTTCACGTGACACGTTATCGGTGTTTTATTTTATCGACGCTTGCGCTTCATGTCGTTTACGTTACCTACATAACTCTATGGAATGGAGCGCTCTTTCCTTCGTGCGCACTTTTTCCTCCATATAAGTGAGTCAACCATTCTCTCTCTCTCTCTCTCTCTCTCTCTCTCTCTCTCTCTCTCTCTCTCTCTCACTGTCACTGTCACTGCCACACTCTCTGAACCTCCTGCTTACACGATCATTATCCCTCAATCATAGCTAGGCATTCTCTCGTCAGTGCCCCTTTCGTCACAAAGTGTCCTAGTGAGTTTTCGTGAAATTTACTGACCATCGACGTTCTCCCGAAGATACATCAGGATTCGATCGATCAACCAAGATCTATGTGTGATAGATCACTGCAGCTTTTTTATATGTTTTCTACCACACAAATTCAAGAATTTTTTACTCGAATTTTTTACTCGAAAACGAAAATTGAGGTTCATCCCTTAAGTTCGATATTTAATTTGATTGTAATGAAATTCTGATTCGATACCGATTTTCATCGAGTTTCATAGACCTCCGAGGAGTAATATTTGGCTCGATAAAGAAAATTGAGGTAATGTTTGAGATCATGATTTTTAATTTGATCGGAATGAAATTCTTACACGTTACTTGTTCGATCGGGTTTGTATTAAAATAAATGATAGTTTCTACAATAACGATTTATAATTTAGAAGAAATTCAGAAGGAAAAGACAAACGTATAAGTATAAAAATTAAACTGGTTTAAATAAATTGAGCCTGAATCATTAAAATCGAGGGAGACATCGAAGGGATCGAACGAGTGCAGATCATATTTATAAAAATTATTCGATAAAATGTGAAATCTGAGGTTCGCGTGATCGTTCCCTCTAACTCGTCCATAATCAAGAGAGTAACCAGCGAAACGAATAATTTGGAATAGCAGTAGCGATAATCGAGGTGGAATCGGTCGGGACGAGTATTTGCAACATTAGCCGGATAGTCTGGTTGATACACGCGGGTCGTTGGTGAACAATGCAGTGGACACTGTAAGATCGTGAACTATGCATCGAGTCGTTTGGATCGGATCGAGGTAAACGCGGGAAAAACGTGGCGATGACAGGTGAATCGGGGGTGCCGGGGGCTGGGGGCTGGGGGCGAGTGGTGGTGGGAAAATAGAGGGAGGGACGAGGGGTCGATTTGGAGAATGGCCGCGTAGGAGGTGGATGCAGGGTGGACGGGTGGCGGCGCATGCGCGCAGGAGTAGTCCTCCGGCGTCTCGGGGTCACGCACCTCTCGGTCCGTATAGTGCGTGGCGACAGCTCGTCGTGGCTGGCTGCGATATGGTCGAGACGGGGGTCACGATCGGCTCGAGACGCGGCGACGAGTGGTCACCCCGAGTTGTCGAGATGCGACCGAACCGCGAGTGATACCGCGTGCTTTAATGCTCGACCCGGTCAAACTGTTTTGGGTGATTACCAACAGCACTTACCTCGGTATGTTTCACGTGACACGTTATCGGTGTTTTATTTTATCGACGCTTGCGCTTCATGTCGTTTACGTTACCTACATAACTCTATGGAATGGAGCGCTCTTTCCTTCGTGCGCACTTTTTCCTCCATATAAGTGAGTCAACCATTCTCTCTCTCTCTCTCTCTCTCTCTCTCACTGTCACTGTCACTGTCACTGTCACTGCCACACTCTCTGAACCTCCTGCTTACACGATCATTATCCCTCAATCATAGCTAGGCATTCTCTCGTCAGTGCCCCTTTCGTCACAAAGTGTCCTAGTGAGTTTTCGTGAAATTTACTGACCATCGACGTTCTCCCGAAGATACATCAGGATTCGATCGATCAACCAAGATCTATATGTGATAGATCACTGCAGCTTTTTCCATATGTTTTTCTACGATACAAGTCACGAACCTAGATTTTTTAACCATTATATACTAATCGTTGCGATAAATCGATTGATTGATCACACTGAGAATAATACGATGTAGTAAATATTATTGTTTTAATGATACAATAAGAACAGACTTATGTTTATATTATACAAATTACTGTTATTATACACGAAGAAAAGAGTAGTAGTAAATAGTACTATGTTCATTGAGTAATCAAAACACAAAAATTACTATGTTTTTACAAATGAAATTCTACTATATATTTACTATATACATATATATCTGATAATATTTCAATAAAAAATAATAATTTTTATAATTTTAAGTCAATTACTCAATATCATTATCATTTTTATTAAAACTTTCTTCTTCGTGTATACCAAATTTATAGCACCTTTTACCACGATCAAGAGTGATTTTTATAGTCTGTCCTCCTTTTACGATTAAAGTATTGTAGCCAAACGATTATTAAAATTTACCGAAATTTGTAGATAGGCCTCTGCCAGGATATTTCACCCCTTCATCATATAATACGTACATACAGTTTAATAAAATTCAACAAACTATATATCACATTTTTATCAGTGTATTAACGTACATTCGATCCGCGCTCGTCGCAAGTCGTATACGCGCGAATAAAAATAATGGTTTTTACATTTTTGTTGTTGTTTTCACTATCAAAGTTATAGTCGTAAAACTATCTATCTATATACAGAGACTTTGGAAACATTGTAATATCGACAATATAATATTGACTCTTTATTTCGTGTGTATAGTTTTACACTTTCAAATGAACGTTTTTGCAATGCAAAAGCTTAGCATTTCCATTTACACTCGGTGGAAAGAATTACGCATATACAAAGGATTCAAACGTTTACGCGTAAAAAGCGATACTACGCACGAATAAAAAAAATATATAAATATAGAAGGCGAAATAGTTTTTCTTTGTTGTACGTTAATAATGTTGTATATACATGTACAGCGATGTATATCATCGTAAATTATCTTCCTAATTGAAATATACTCGGGCGGGCGTCATATATTGTACAGTTAACACGAAAAAAAAAATGGAATTTAATGGTTGATCAATTTAGTACATATATTGAGGAGGGTGCTACAAGTTTGTTTATCAAATTAAAAGTGTTTATCGTCCCGCATAAAGCCCAAGCAACGGAGGGAGGCATCGAATAATTGGGTCATCCGAGGCTGATAAGTTCTCTCTCTCTCTCTCTCTCTCTCTCTCCCTCGCTCTTCCTCGGTCTCTCAGAATTGCCAGCAATTTGAGTAAAATAGTTGAATGACTTTTACTAAACAGTTGCAAACTTCGATAATTCAACGAGATGTTTCTAAATTAACCTTTTAACGGCGTTAACGTCTACGAGATAACAGGGTGCACGAGGAACTTTCTCTTATTCCTCTCCTCCTTCTCTATACACGTCACATATTTTTCTTTCTCTCTTTCTTTCTTCCTTTCTTTCCTCCACGTAAGCGAAAAAGAGCATTTGCTCGAGTAAATTATTCATGCTCGAGTATCGGTTAAAGGGACTTTTTTTTTTCAACTTATAACCCCATCTTTCTCGCATTTTTATATACCCTTTGTATACGGAAGATGACGATCAGGGGTGAGGGGGTGTAACGTTCGACGACGAGAGACGTTTTTCTATTTTACGAAAAGTGCAACATTTCGTCGTTTAAATTTCGATACGAGACGATTTATTTTCTTTCTCTTCGATATAAAAGCGCGTCTATGTATGTATATATCTATATCTCTATATCTACGAATGCCGTTTTACTAAATTTCCGTATACCAAAATGCATGAGCTATTTCTCTCGGTGACACACGCACGCGCGCGCACACACTCGCTCTTTCTCTCTGTATCCCGGGAAAAATTCAAGTGTTCTGTAAGTGAATGAAATATTTTTCACTGTTTACTCGTATCTCGATAAATTTGAGCTCTCGGTGCGTATATATAACCTACGATCCGACGAAACATCGGACGATATATAAAAATTAGGTGAAATTTTTCATCTCTTTTTTTTTTAATCTTTTGACTTCCCGAAACGAATCGAATCGTTTTTAATAAAGGCCAATCGATCGGATGGGTTATTGTTGTTGTTATTATTGTAAAAACAAAATCAAAATTAAAATAAAAAACGAGAGAGAGAGAGAGAGAGAGAGAGAGAGAATTTATTAAAATGCTTTATTTCACGGAAACAAATAACTATGAAGGATAAGGGATTATATACATGAAATTTATCGATCGTCTTTTTGCAGTGGAAAAATCTGTTTAATACGTTTAACCAAATTTTTAAGATAAATCGTCGTGTAATAGTGAGTACACCAAAAGATGCTGTCGAATTGAATATACGGAATAATGACTAAACAAACGAAACGAGATCGACGATTACATTTTCGCTTCGTTGCGTGAATACAATACTTCTCTTTCGTATATTTCCGATAAAAGATATTTCTCTTCTCGACGTATACACATTTTTTTACTCCGTCAATTCGTATATATACACATTGTTGTTATTTTCTTTACTGTTATTATTATCATCGTTATCATTATTATCATTATAAAACACATCAGGTACACTGCATTGTATTTCATATTAACTTCTAAATCATCCCTCGTGTGTATCGTGCAGATAAACTACAATGAGATACGAGGTGAACCTAATAATTTATGAAAATAAAAAATAATAATAAAATTAGGGCATTATTTTTCCGTCGTAAAAAACGAAAAATAGTGTATATACGTTAGTGATTGATTGATGTGAAAAGTGAAATATAAAAAAGAATGTATCGATGTTAAAAATTGCGCGTTCGCTGTGTGCTCGTGTGCAACGAGGGGGCTGCGTGTATAATAATTACGCGTGGTGTAAAAATATAGTGAGATTAGCGAAAATAAAGGAAAGACAATTAACGAAAAAAATATCGAGCGTTCGTATAAACAATGGTGTGCGATATAGAAGAAATTAATCGATCGATGACAACGTCCGGTAAACTGGATACGTGCGCGCGCGCGTGTATTAATAACGGGGTGAAAGTTGATTAAACGTATCGCAATGTGGGAGGTATATAGCGAATCAACGGTATATCGTCCGATAAGAAATTTAATATTCCAAAAGATTTGAAAGAAAAACCCGTCGATTAATAAATTAATATAATAAAAATAGATAATTTTTGAGACGATGTATTCATGTATCGTGCAATTATGAAAGTTGAAACAAAATAGACGTATATATCTCAAGATGTATATTATTTTCCTTTTTCTTTTGTTTACTCTCACTCCGATAACCTGACGCAACCGAAAAATATTTATAGTTAAAATTCAGTTTCCATTGAATTTCCCCGGCAGCGAAACTTTTCCTCGAGATATCCCTTTACCGAGCATTGTTAAAACTCCTACGGTAAATAATAGAAGTTCCATGTGCACATGGACACGCAGACACACACACACACACATAGCTGTACACGGATGTGTCCAGATGCGAGTGTCACATTTTCGATTCATCGAGTCGCTATGTATATACAATATATATATAGATGCGCGTGTACTCTCGAGACTATCTCGAGCAGACGTTATACGTCTATGTACCCTAGACGACGAGTGCATTCGAAATCTTCGTGTATATAGTTGTGGACATATAGAAATATGAAAGTTAAAACACTTGAAAATTTAATGTGTAATACATACTGCACCGACGCATTATATTATTCGAGTGAACGATAATTCGATTAATCGATTAGGCTTGATTACACATAAGGCACGTATATATGTATATATTCACGTAGATCGACGCACAGATGTACACGTATGTGCGTCAATAATATTTTATTAGTGTGCGGGAGGTACACACAAATTCCAATGTATATATCAAGGCAAACTAATATATCGATCGTTGATAACCGTTCAATTATGCGAATTATATTGTATCGCGTACATTTCTTTTATATTAGGTGCACAGGATGGGTGTGTGTGTGTGCAGACCGAGAGAATCGAGCAAACAAATTACACGATATCGAGGAGAATTCTAAGATATTAAACTCGCAGTTGTACAGGATGTTAATATAGAAGTTTGGTTCGATCAACTCCCTCTCAGTTCGCATTAAACTAGCACAATAATGTAATTATTATAGTACACCCTGTATACCCTCGTTTGCGCAACGATATACGTATAACGTACACCCGGTCGTTCGAAAAAGCTTATGTTTAAATTATAATGCGCCCGGAAAATTGACGGGTTAACAACTGTGAAATTGCCTTTACAACACAAATAGAAACTTCATTTCCCGAGCAGACCCTCCAAATATACATGTATATTATTATATATACCGTACGCTACCGAAACTCTTCTACTTTTCATCTTTCACTTTTTTCCATAAAGGAAAAAAAAGGATATTTTCGCAATCCCGCACGCGCGTGATCTATATCGCGCGCCGCCGACGAGCAGTGTTTCGCTTCTTTCGGGATCAAATAATACCAAATTTCTTTTTTCTTTTCGTTTCTCTATGTATCTATGTGTACATAAATGATAATTACGACGAATGAACGATACGCGTAATAGCGTGAAATATGATAATTTCGAACAAAAAAAGAGAGAAAGAGAGAGAGAGAGAGAGAGAAAAGAAGTAATTGAATAGGATATTATTTACAGTTAATCAAAGCTGTACACACATCGTAGGTCCATTCAACGCGTATTTTGGGTGCCGTATGCTTATTTGTATTTATACTACGTACATTTGGCACGCGTTTGTTCAAATATTCAAATGTCTACCATTGTATTTCCACGGGTGGGGGAATTAAAAATTCATTAGCACACACGAGTATCCCCGTGATATACACCCAAAGGGAAACGAAAAGGGAAAAAACGTTGATAATTTTGGGTATCTTACACTAAGGTGTCAGATTTGCTTCCTTTTTACAACCAAATTTTTAAGTAAACGTATTTTTTCACATTTACACACTTCTCGCACACACACATACACATATATTGTATAATACCCACCGGAAAAATAAAACTACAATTATGACGAAAATTAAATGTAAATTGTTGTTGTTGTTGTTGTTGTTGTTGTTGTTGTTCAAACGCAAAGGGATGTACATGTAGACGCGCGCGCTTCAAAAATATAATTATGTTAATTTAGAATTGTAATTAAAATAGATATATCGTTATATATTTAACCAACGTACGGACGTATGTGCGTTTGTGCGTAATTTTCATATACTTTTGTCTATGCGCGTGTGTGTTCGCGGTTTATCAAAGAAAACGTTAATTAATAAAAGTAAAATGCCGTTTGTATTCGGTTGTGTACGTGTGATGTGTTTAATATCGACCGAGTGAACGATTACGAGCCGCGTATAGTTTCAACAAAATAGTGTATAACGATGTTTGAAATACAATGTTTAACCCGAGTGTCGAAACCTAGTATATATAATACCGATCGAATGCGACTATATATACATCACGCGTTATCCGTATACGTGTCGAGTACGAAAAAAAAGTTTTATTGTATATCCTCTTTTTCCTTACGGTTTTCGAGTACGCGCGGCAATACCGACGTATACACGGAAATCTTTGACGCGTGTGTATCGATACGCCGTTTGAAAAATATTTTCGGTTTCTTTGTTGCTGTTGCGAATGTACATTAATAGTTGCTAGAGGGATATATGTAAATCCATACAAATGGGAAGGAAGTTTTACCGATCTATATCATATCCGAGTTTTTGTCGATGAAAACCAACGTATACACACACATTTTAGAGGTTTATATTTGCTCACCTTTTACCATGTAATTGATGCAAAATACGGCGAACCCTCGTTTTTGATAAGGACGCGCGCGTCCTCCTCGTTATCTCGGGGTAAATTTAAGGTATAATACGTTACGTAAGAAATCACAGATGTATTACACACCGTATTTCCATTTCCAAATTTGTAAGACGGGTACATGTGTACGTTCGCCCGGTTCCTCGTGATAATATAAATCGAGATTATTGTAAGTACGGTACACACCCGTAATAATTTCACGGTGTAACCGTCGTGCTCCGGGTGTTACAAAGACGGTCTATACACACACACATACACACACACACGGGATAACGTGCCCTTATATACCGAGTAACGAAAATTTATCAAGCCAACCGCTTTCGTACGTTTATACCGCAGCCTCTTTGTTTACGGTGAATCGACCCCCATCCGCCCTTCTCTCTCTCTCTCTCTCCAATTTAGATAACTACGTGCCAGTGTAATTTTTAAGTTGAATTATTTGTGTGTGTTTGTACAGCTAGTATCTAATTAACGTTTGTATTAATTAATTAAACTATATATACACACTTTTTTTTTCTTCAAAGAGATGTATTTCGACATTTTATTTTCTGTAATACACATTTAATTTAATCGCCCTTTTAATTTTTCAATTACACCGCGCCCCAACGGGGAATTAAATCTTTGAAAGGATTTTCCTTTTTTTTGTAATATGTTTTAAGAAATTTAATTTTCAATTTTTCAAAAATTAAAAAAAATGGTTAACAGAGAAAGCTTTGCGCAATAAAACGTCTCAAAATAATTTAATTTTTAAATTGTAAGACAAACTTTTTTTACCTTTTTTTTAAATTAGTTACACTTTTTTACTTTTCTTGAGATTTCTTCAAACACAGTGAAAAAAAGGATTTATTAAAAATGATTTTGTTTTGTGTAACAAATATTAGAATGTATAAGTTACTTTTAGTTACAAATTGTTATATACAATCCAAATCACTACAGTTTAAAATACAGTAATATACTATAATATAATATAATATAACATAAAACATATTTTATCTCAAATAATCTGAATGAGCAATAAACGTAATGAAATGCATATTACAAATGATTATTTGCATCGTATATAATAAATGCAAAATTGCGAAAATTATACAATTATTCTGTGCAAACTGCTCGAATAATGTAAAATATTAAAAAAAAAATGTAACGG
The DNA here is from genome assembly GCA_026168455.1 of Theocolax elegans. Taxonomy (NCBI): domain Eukaryota; kingdom Metazoa; phylum Arthropoda; class Insecta; order Hymenoptera; family Cerocephalidae; genus Theocolax; species Theocolax elegans. The sequence continues at coordinate 838,156 of CM047426.1, read as the reverse complement.
TAATAAATTACTAAATTTGATAGATGGTCAAAGAGATTTTCAAGTGCTTACATTCTAACCTATACGTATAATGAACATTTTATCACACGAAAGACGCTGAAAAACTGCGTTCGATAAATCGTTCTAACGAATCAAAAGGGAATCACGCGCATTTACGATGAATAATATCAGGATCACTTCGCTCAGAATATAGAACTCGAGGGCAAAAGAGAGAGAGAGAGAGAGAGAGAGAGAGATGGAGGGAGAAATGAGCAAGCAAGCAATTAACAAAGATTTCTATGGAGCCATTAATTTAACGAATCAAATGCCTCCGTGTAGCGAAAATTGAAATGTCTATAATCTCGTCGATGCAGTTCGAGAACTGAGTGATGATAAAAGTAAAAAAAAAAAATTCAAACTTCTCGAACCTAAAAAAAAGTGTATAAGAGGAAGAAAAAGAAAAAAAAACCACCGAGAGCAAAAAAAATTTGGTTAAAGTACATTGCGTACATTTTAAAGTGGAATTTACTCGGGGATACGCGGGGTCAGTTCGTCTTTACTAGTTTTATTTATACGCAATATAAATATAGCGCGACTAAGTAAATTTACAAAGTTTAACGATGTTTCTTGAAAAAGTTCACCACTGTACTTTAAAGCACTGAACTTCTTTTTTAATATTACATGCTCGTTGTTGTTGTTGTTGTCGATTTTTCTTGTTGCTTTTTTTTTCACTCGACGAGTGTGTTCGTACAAAAGGAAACTTAAATGTTTTGGACATACTTTTCTCTCTCTCTCACACTTATCTTTTTTTTTTAGATTTGTTTATACCTCTTGCACAATGAGAAATTCTCAAACGAGTCTTTTTTAGAGTTACTGGGAGTTACTACAATTTTAAACAAACTTTCCTCTTGCTTTCTCGAGGGAAAAAAAGGAAGAGAAGTGGATCGCGAAGAAAAGTAAAAAAGATTTGGGTTTTGTAAGCATCTCGGTAAATTTTGAATAGCTCGATAAACGAAAAAAGGATTTTTTACTGTAAAACCGTAGTACGCGCGATTGTTAAATAGGCCGCGGAACGAGCCGGCCAACCGATCCATCGTTAATTCAAACATCGTACAATTACGCTCGATCCTAAAGATCTCCAATGAAAAGTTTAATTAAATCGACTAATTATGTGCAGAACCTTCCCACCTGCATATATCCCGAAATTAAATCAAAATTTGGACAAAGTATCGAATTATATCCAATACCACTTCTGCAAAATGATATAATTAGCTCAAGATATATATACACACACCGCGGCGTTCGGTAATTAAACGGATGTCGAGAATTTCCACCCGTATGTACGTGTGGAAAAATTAATTATACCTTCGACTCTTGAAAAGGAAAAGGAAAGAACGAATATCTTCGTTATAGAATTCGAACAACCGACTCTCTCTCTCTCTCTCTCTCTCTCTCTCTCTCTCTCTCTCTCTCTCTCTCTCTCTCTCTCGATTTTCCATTCCGACACGACACTCACTTACTTTTATCGGCCGCCATGAATTTCCCCTCAGCCAATAAACGTCAAAAAGCTTCGCGTTCGTCAAACGCACGACCGCCTGTGCGCTATACCGTAAAATTTCATTACCTTCGCAGATTTTCGACTTTTTTTTTCTCTCCTCCCACACATACACACACACACACACACACACTACGGGTTTATTGTTTTTTCTTTTTCGAAAGCGGGCTTTTAGCGCACTCTGCGACCTTTCGAAATCTGGCTTTTGGGTACAATCGATGCAGATTACAATTTTACTTCTTTTTTTTTGTAAATTACATTACCGCGTATATACCTCTCGTTCTCTCTCTTTTTTTACATTGATATAATCTTGTGTACTCGATAACGTCACGATTTATTCGTACTCGGACGAATACGGTATACATACATTTCGTATGTATGAAATATTAATTGACAGTGAAATTGTTCAACGTGGCGTTAGCGATGATTGCTTATCTCTATATATTTGTTAATTATTCTCGTAATTTGGAAAGTTTGATTGTCCTTTTACTCCCGGTAAATCCATTAAGACTAACCTAGAATATGCACTGTATATATTTATCTATATATCTATCTGTGTGGGTTTTCTAGCGTTAAAAATTCAGTATGGTTATGCGTAATGGAATATTCGAGTGTACTCGTTCATATATATATACCTATGCATCCAAAGATCTTTGTAATTAGAAATTATTGGAAAATGGGTATATAATATCGGGATTATTCTCTGGCTAGATATTAGTGTATTATTATTCATGCATCATAATGAAAACAAAGGTATAAAAGTAAAATGAAATAGTGAAATGTCTTGTATCGATACTTCAAGAAATTGAGTATTTTAAATAAATCGTTCCACCTTCTCTTGGTATTTTAATTTGATAATCACGAAGAAAAGTTGTTCCTTTACTTTATTTATGTAAAAGATCACGAAGAAAAGTTGTTCCTTTACTTTATTTATGTAAAAGATGATAGACTAGGTCAAAGCGACAGCTAGACCTAAAAATATTAGAAAACGAAGGTTACGACGATAAGAGAATTGTATTTTTGATAAGTCTGTCAGTTTAAAATAGTGACTGTATTCAATTTTTTGGACTACGCAAATGTGAGTATTACTTTAAATAAATATATATTTACTACTTTTGTAAATAGGTCATTCTGAAATAGTGTTCATATCGATTTTTTAAAATAAATAATGAAAATAATTCTTTAAACTTGTGATCTATCACTATATCTTCCATATTCAAATGTTTACTATTTTTAGTATTTATAAAATTTGGTCACTCCGAAATAGTGGTTAGAATCACTTTTTGAAATAGTGAATAAAAAGCGTCCTTTTCGAACTCACGATTTTTCACTATTTTTAAAAAGTAGGTCACTACAATATTCACTTTTTAAAGCAGCACAAATCATCATATTTTGAAATAGTGTATTTTCACTATTTCTTTCTTCAAAAGAAATTGTGTTTTAAAAACAACCGATATATCTGTAATTTTCTTTTCGGATTAATGTGAAAACATCATATTTTGTTGATAAAAATGAACCATTCACCGTTTCAAAAATAGTTACCAATTGTGAAAAGTGTCAATTATTTATCTTTACAAAACTCTTACAGTATCGCTAATTAAAAACCAAAAGAATGAAACATTAACCACAAAAACGAAAAAAAAGCTTCAGATCCAGTGATACCCAAATTTTGTAGTATAGATCGCTTCAAGTCATCAGTATATACTACGTCCACGCAAAACAGTGTCCCATAACATCACCACGTGGATTTATATTTTGATTGGGGCTACATTATTCATTACAAACACGATTGTATTATGCCAACAAATAACCCATATCCCATCGAAATACAACTACAATAATTATATAATTGTTAAACATATTCCACGTATTTAATAAAAAAAAACAAAAACAAATAAATAAATAAATCCATGTATATACACAGACAAAGAATTACTTATGCTGTTGATATAAGGGAATGTGTATTTTATTATTGGTAATATACACTAATGGACTGTAATTTTCCCTGATTGAATTGCTGTACCGGGAGATATGTATTGAGAGAGCGCCAATGTGAGCTCCCTGTGCACGGGTAATATCAATTACAATGGACCAACGTTGCGTTTGTTCTCCCAACAATACCAAAACCTTCCAAGATATTATTAAGAATTATTTGCACCGACAAATGTTCTCGTTACACCTACTATTATTCTACATCTCTTTCTCTATTTATATATATCTCGATGTACTTACAATTATTCTCTCTCGCACGAAATTTATTATTAGTCTTATCATTGTCATTTACATTATTATCGTAACATCATTATTATTTATTATTACTATATTATTATTATTATTATCTTTTCAAATATTATGCGCTTCGGAAAGTTTTAATTACAACATTTTATTTTCGATAAAAATGCGGTATTAAAGCGATACACTGTTTTGTATAGATATTTAAGATTTTAATTAATGTAATCCGGATGAAATTTATACAAGGAAATGTCGAACAAAAAGTAGATTAATTAATAGTCGATAAGTGTGGGTGTGTGTATCGTGAATAACAGTTGAGAGAATAAAGTTTACACCTATTTATGTCGCGATGGATGGATTATTTCTCTTTTCTTTTCAAGCTCGACAATTCCTCGGGAAAATGTAGAAACCGATTGAAGGAAAAGTTGTGTGAAACCCTCGGTGGAAATGAAATTTTCATCGTAGGTAAAGTTGAAACGCTCTGTGTGTACATGCAGTGTATGTAAGGGTGGATATAGTCGCAAGCAAGCTTAACCGAGGATTTAAAGGAGCTGAAAAGGTTTAACAGGGCTCAAATTGCTCTGTAATCAACCTTTCTTTTTCTCCCCGTCTGTATATACATACACGAGATTCTCCTAACATCTCGAGAAAATTCCAAAGCTTGATATAAAAAAAAAGAAAAATGTAGACCGCAAGGGTTTACGCGTCGAATGAGAGCGTTCGATAACCTAGATATATCTATATCTGTAGATATATCTATATTATTTTAATTAATGTATTTTTAGGTCACGGTTAACGGTTGGAATACGGAAGATTATTGTGTTTAAAGGAAAGGAGCGCGAGGAACGATGGAAAAAAATTATAATTTTTAAAATGAAGCTCCTATGAAGGGTTATTTTTTCATTATTTTTTGTCGTTCCAGATGAAATTTTTATTTGCACAATGGAATTTGCACACGCGATTGTTTGCGTACGAGTGTAGAGGATGCGACGTCGTTTTTAATTTTTATTTTGGAAATTGAAAATTTTTCTGGGTAAAGATGGGATTGGGATGGTTTTTAAAATCATGATGTGTATAGCAAATGATTTTGGATACTAATAGAACTTTAATTATTTGCCGCATTACCACCATTACAATTTTCGTTTTATTAAATACGTATACTATTTTCAAATTTGGTGAACATACCAACAATTTATGTATTTCGTAGAAAGTAGGTACGTTTGTACAATTGGGATTTAACAAAAATTGAGTGCATATAACGATAATGTCGGTATATGTGTGTAAAGTATATTGTTGAGGTTAGGAATGTAGTTTCTTAGAGTGAATAATTGTTTGAAATTAATAAATAGTTAACAACTTATAAATGTAAAAAAGGTATCTTAGATTCGCACATTTGTGGCAATTTATTGATTTTTCGAGGTTAGGATTAATACAGCTATTTAATATAGATTAAACTTAGCGATTGATCAATAACGACTGATTAAATCACAAATAATCATTTCAACAATTATTTTTTTCTCTTGTATAAAAGTACAGGACGTCCACAGACATACACACAGAAAAACGGCTTGTTAATCCATATTAATTTACCAGAAACGTTGTAATGGATTAGCCGTGAGGAAACAACGAAAATTGAGCCAGCCAAGTGACACCAAGGGCTTACTTTCTCTCTCTCTCTCTCTCTCTCTCTCTCTTGACTTGACACTCTTAGCTCTTTTGTTCAACCGGTATTATCTCCTTTGTCCAAGGATTTAAATTTCACATCTGAGGTATCGCGTACGAGCGAGAAAAGCTACTTAAATGGTTTCCTCCCCCGAAAGAAAAAAATCCCTTTCCCTTCCATTTTACCAAACGTGTACACAGTTGATTTTACCGCCTTAACGCGGATTACTCTTTTTTTTCATCTATATTTCTCTCTTATATTTCTCTCTCTCTCTCTTTTTTATCAGAAATGGAAAAATCGAGGTTTTTCGCTGAGTGAAAGGAGAGGGAGTGCTTTTACAAAATTGTGTTTACCCAAATAAATTGATTGTTCGCAGGTATATGTATAGGCGGTTTGGAAAATAATAATAATTGTTTGCGAAGCGCGATTTTTCGAATAATGGAGGTAAATGTTTAAAATGAAGGGATGCGCGGACGTTATTCGTTGTGTGTGTGTGTGTGTGTACACAGCGCGGGGTAAAACTGATGAAATTAATTAAAACTTTCGAAACAGCTTGGCTTTCTAGTTAATGTAATCCGTGTACAATAACTTTACTATATATTAAAGAGCATTATTTAAACGAAATTTTACGAAACGTATTAATTGATCGTAATTAATTTCATTATATCTATATGTATGTATATACACGCGCGATAGTTGTTGACCCGCGTTCGTATCCTCTATATATACATTTATCTGTTAGTTTAACCGACCCTTGTAATATTCGTATAATTCCGAGCTTATATTATCAGCACAACGAACTTTACGGCGCTTTGTAAAATTTATTATTACATTCCCTTTTTTCTTACATCACCTGGTACGGATGGATTGTACCATATACCAATTCGTCGGGAGTAAATTTTATCGATACGAGCGCGCGTTCTCTCTTATTTACTACCGAAATATTGTAAAAGAAAAATATTTTACCTCGCGTCTGTGATATATACCTATACGCGTATACCCGAACAAAAAGGAAAACAATGTTTCGATTATCTTTTTGCGCTTTTTAATATTTCAATCGGAGATTTTACTCGAAAAAAGGAATTACAAGCTTGAAATAAGATATAATATATATATACCTTTCATGGCTTTACGTTCGTTTGGTTTTTCTTTTTTTTTGTAAACGCGGCTTTCCGCGGGACGTAACTTTTATATTTTCAAGGGTAGGAGGGGGCGGGTACGTTCGCGCAAAGTGGAAATTTTCAATAAAATTTTCAGTGCGGCTTAAAAAGATGAATTCGTAAAGAAGAAGAAGAAGAAGAAAGCGGGGTGGGGGAAAACGCGAATTGAAGCACAAGTAGTGTAATAAAAAAATTCGCGAAATTGCAACGAGCAGTTGCAAGGGACTTTTCCTTGTATATATATATGTGGGTGTGTATACGTATAATGGAGCTTTCGGTCTCGACGCAATTCAATTACTTTAACTCGTAAGAAAGACGCGTGTAATGTTTCAACGCTCTGGTTTTTCTTTTTCGTTGACGAAGTACAAGCTTATACCTAAAAAAAATATGGGTAAATCGTTAACCGAACGACTTTATTAATAAAAATATGGCTTCTCTTTTCACAAATTCATAGTGAATCAGTCGAAAATACTTTTAATATAATACAGCTATAAATTTTTAACCTTTGTCCATTTTCGAGCTGAAACTTCTTTAAAGCGGTTCAATTTAATCTCCGTATAATGACCACAATTACGATACGTGAACTTCCCAATTTGATGAAATTTAAAAAAAAAAGGGAAAAATATATTGAATTTGTTTAATTTAAGCGAAAGAATGCTGGTGTATGTACAAATTTTCAATTAATTGGTAATATCGATTCGAATTCCATATCGTACACGCAAACGTGTGATGATCCTGGCACAGCATCGCAATGCGTTATTAAGTTAAAGTCGGAGTAATGTATTTCAATTATGTAGTGAGCATAACGCGCGCGTTGAGTGTGTGAATTGAAATCGAATCAAGGTAATCTCTATCAACTCGTTTAAAGAAAACGTACAACCTAATTTGACATTGGTAAACTACCCTTACTGCAATGTGGTAATTTAAAAAAATAACTAGAAAATTATACAGTAAAATTCGTTGTAAGCTTTATAATTTACGTTCTGATGATCGTTACTTTTTTCGAATTGAAGCCGGTCAGAGTTTTGAAAAGGATAAAAAATCTTAATTGATTTTTTACATAAATTTCACCAATTGATTAAACAATAAAAGATTGACTCATATTGGTCATCTTTACACAAAAAAACAATAGAAAATTTACTTTAATTTTAAACTGTCAAATTACGCTTGTCGAAACATAAGGCATTTAAATACAGTTATATCGTAAATGCCGTATAAAAATCATAATTTACATACAAACTAGGATTTAAAATTTTGTAATATTGGATAATAATGTAAGTATGTTCTTATCGATGGTAAATTTGTAACATTTTATACGTATCACTTCGGAAATTAGTCTTTTACTGTAATTAAATTCTCGATCAATAATTTTAATATTGTCCCAATCAAATTCATGATTATCATTATTTTGATGTTGATTAATAACGGATTCTTCAGTTTCATTATTGACATGTTCACCGATGCATTTTAACGCTTGATTTATATCCACCTATACAATTCTAGTAATATTTATAACAATTTTGGATTTTTTATTTACATACAGTAATGTTTGTTCTTTGTTATTATACAATTTCATCACTAAATGTTGGACGTTGTTAAATAATCAATTACAAAATAAGAAACGTTTTATGTTAAAACCTTCCCTTTCGGAGTACACAGAAAAAATGAGAGAAAAATAGATCACTCGAGATACTTTGTCTACATGACTAATTAAAATCTCAACTTTAAATCTCTTCGATCATTCGGGGATTAAAGCACTTAATGTAGTTGTTACACAACCTCGCTCGAGCTTAAGCACGAAATGTTCTAATTAGCGCTGTACGTATATATACATACCTAATGCGCGCATTCGAGAATTCGCAATTTTATGCACATCCTACTACGGAATTAAATATTTCATTTCGATGAATTTACACCTTTTTTGATGATTAATACGCGTTCTCTTATCGATGCTTTAAGCTATAAAAATTAGATAGGCTTCAATTTTCAATATTTTTTCGTTTCGTTTTCGTTTTCTAATCGAACGATGCTTTAAGGCATAAAAAGAGGATAGTCTTCAATTTTCAAAATTTATCGTAATTTACTGTATTTCTTGTACCAGAACGTATATATTAATATATTTCTTTTCATATAGAATTTCCATTTTATTTTTTAACGCACTTCCTCTAATCGAAATTGACGTTGAGGTAGAAAAAAAATCCATCGATACTTTTGAATTTTTCAAAATATATTATAATTTACTTAGTGTGCAGAATGTGTGTGGGTGGGTGTGTAAACGTGCGTTCGAGAGGAGGTAACAAGATGAACGAGGAAAATAATGCACTTTCGCTTATGCATCGTTGCAATTCCATGTAAATATAGGTAAAAGCATCTCATAAATGTGTCGGGAGAGCTCTGCATGTAGTACCAGAGGTTTATGTTGTATTACCTTGTCATTATTGATTCTCAGTTCAAATTTCACCTGAGATTCGCTTTATTTAACTTAATCAGACATTACGTTTCAGTCAATTTCTTTTTCTTCTTTTGTGTTCTCTTTTTATAAATTTAATGACAGAGTGCGTCCGTATTGAGAAAAGTTCACATTTATTTAAGAGCTTTAAAACTCGCTTTATTTTGGGACATAAAATATATTTTTAATATTAGGATACTGTTTAAAGGTTGTTTTAAGATCGCCAAATTCAGATGCATTTAAGATATGGTAAATTATTATTTACTTTTTTATTTTTTTAAGTATGTAAGAAAACTTTATTTTTTAGTACATTTAAGCGTTTTTCAGATATTTTAAAAACAATACCAGTGTAAGACTCATTTTAATTACGTAATATAAAGTCAGTGTTAGTAATATGTACTACTATTATCTTGAAATTATTTAAAATGATCGATCTTACTATAAAGAAACTTAAATTGATATTATAAATAATTTTAATTTATATACCCTTATAAAGAGAAACCAAAAGCATAATTTACTAATGCACCACAACATTATATCTACATTTATTGATAATCTCCATACAAAATAATTTGAAAATAATAATAAAAAAATAATTAAATACAAATTTATTTAAGATACACTTTATTAAGAATATAAAAAATCACATTTTTATGCAAGTTTGAAAAATGTATCATTGCATTTAAAAAAAAATATTTATGTAAAATTGTACCTTTCTATATAGATTTAATTTTCTTTCGCATATAGCTTATTAATGTTTTTACGAATTAAAATTGAGTATACATTTAAAGTAAAATCGAGTATATTTTCCCATTCCTAATAACAAAAATGAATCGCTGCGTAATTAATGAAAATTCAAGTGCCACTTTGATGCTTAAATTTTTAAATTCATATTTAACATTTATTCTCTCCCCTGTCCGTTATACCAACGTAATTTAAAGGAAAAAAAAAGAAATTAAAAGGTAAATCATAAAATTACTGAGGGAAAAAGAAAGAAGAACTTCATAACCATGTCAACGTGTCGTATCAAAGTAATTGGATGTTTTCTCTCTAACTAAACAAAAAAAAAATTTTCCCCGCGTCTACCCTAGACGATTTGTAATGCGCAAAAGAAAAGGTAATTGTCTCGTATTTACAGAGAAAGATAGAAAAATAACCAAATAGGTTAATAATGTATCGCGTTAAGCGCAACGCAATTATCCTGGTATATATATTCGTAACGCGGATTCCGAATAATTTTCCGATACGTGCAGGTGATCGGATAGTCTTGTAATCCGATATCTTACACGGGATGTACAGTTGTGCGTGTACTGTTTAATCAAATCGTTGTAAAATTTCCGCGGAATTAACAATACGTCGAATCAATGGTAATTTTTTGCTTTTAATTAATAATTCCATTATCTTCGAGTGTATCGAGCGGTGAACTCGGCGGGGCTAAACCAAATTACGAGTGTTTAAGTTTGATATTTCGAGTGGCGGGGGGGAGTTATATCTGTAATCGTCGTATAGCGCTTATATGGAAAATACCCGTCACAATCGAAAAATGAGATTTGACGCTTGGATTTTCATTTCCCTACACCCTATTTTTCGAGGACCCCGATGTCATTGATGATTAAAATGTTTCACAAAAAAAGTAGCGTAAATCATTTGTAAACGAATTATTTAAAATGTACATATTGCGCTATTCCGTTAAAAAAAAAGAAATAGTTATATATGTATGTATATATAGGTGAAGGATCGATAAGTAATTTAATTGGGCTTTTATACGTAAAAGTTTAAAAGCATCATACCCGCGCGGTAATAAAAAGAGGATGGGCGTTTGCGTATTTTGTCATATTTCAAGATCAAACGATTAATTTTCGAATAATCGTCACTTTTTCTTTTTTTTGTTATTTCCACGGGTATACAGATTCTTTGGTCATCCGTGGTTAATCTAGTTTCTGCTTGTCGGTTTGAAAAGTTTCGCGATGAAGGGGGCAGGGAGGGGGGCAGGGGGGAAGTGACGAGGAAGGGAAAAGTGGCTTTCAATTTGATTTTCATACAGAGGTCGTTGGGTTTTGTTTTTCCGCACACAAAAATCGAGAGAGAGAGAGAGAGAGAGAGAATGAGAGAGAGTAGAGACGTGGAGTTGCGCGCGTAAAATGTCGCTCGCGACACATTCGTTTCAATTTCGCGCAAGCCAAACGGAAGACCGGTTTTCGCATATTCCAGGAGGGTGCAGCGTGACACATAAAACGGCTATGTTTTATCATGTTTTTCACGTCGACCGTCCTCTCTATTCGTCGCTTTACATATATACACCCTCGATCTCTCAGTTGAGAATACATTTAAAGTCGAGCTTGCGATTCGAGAATTATGAAAGGGCACTGCCAACTTCGGGGTTAAAAACATTAGCTATCTCTCGATTAAAAGATTATTTATCACCCAAAGATCAGATAAAACTTTCAAAATTCTCTCTCTCTCTCTCTCTCCCTCCCTCTCGCTTTCTCTACTTTATTCCGTCCGCATTTCTAACCGATATATATATATATATATATAAGTATATACGTGCACCGCGAAATACCACTCGAGATTCTCATTTCGAACCGTCGGGACGCTTCTTTCTTATTGCCCGGACGGAGGACGACGGGACTTGAGTTCTTTATTACTACATTAGTCTTGTTACTACATCTTTTATTTATATCTCATCGACGCGGCCTTTTTCAAACGTTTATTTCTCTGGATATGAAACTATATATATATATATATATATACGCGTGTACTATTTCTTGGAAAACCCATACGCACGTACACACCTCACTAAAAAATTTATCAAAACTATTTTTTTCCAACGCTTGACGTTTTAATTTTTCCTTTTTTTTCGCGCCCGCGCGCATATGCACACGAATAACCGTCCATATATATACATATACATAAACCTATAGGGCGCGCGTGTGTAAAGAAATGAAAAATTCTATTTCAAAGTAATATACGCCCTGGCCTGTGTTTGTGTATAAATATACGAGAGTAGCATAAAAAAAAAATAGAAGAATATGGTATAGCCAACAACCTTTTTAAAAATTCATTTTTAAATATATAAAATAATAAACTGCGGACCCGCGCGTACTCGCTTTTGCGTGTTTTATAAAAAAATTTTGGTACACATATGCATTTCACTTCTCGATTTCAATTTTCGATTGGCTATTATTTAATTATTACTATACCAACAAATACCTCGACGTTCGGTTGTGCTGGATTTTGATACTAAAAATATATGATGGGAAATTTACTATACTTTGTGGTAAATTAAGGACATAGTCGACTTGTACATACATGTAGTAACATTTTAAATTCACGCTTGCTGGAAATTTTACTATTTCACGCAGTAGTTATTTAATTATTCCGTTTTCATTATTTTTACACGTACGATAAACCTAAAAGAATTTTTTTTATTTATATGAACGTATGTAGATGGTAAAATTTATTTACACGTATATAGGGTTCAAACGGATTCTCCGCATATTAAATTGTTACTTACGTTATTTATACATAGTGTTTACACTAACTACCGGAGCTCTCAGTCCTCCTTAAGCTTTGAGTTTCATTACGGCATAATATTAATCTTACTTACACAAATATCGCTATCTCTATATCTCCTCTGCGCTTTATAACATCTCGTACATATATATGTATATATATAACGTTATCGCGATATGAAAAATATATTATTTATAATATACCCTCCGAAAAAAAAAGAAAAATTCGTATTAAGAAGCGGCAGTGTAAAATTTAATAGCGAAAAATTTTCGCACGTACGAAAATGATTTTTTATCCCGGGGTTATAGAAGCTGGATTAAATTAATATATCAACTCGAGCCAGTCGAATCGAATCGAGTGCGAGGTACGTAATGGATCGGAGATATATGTCGAGAGGTTTAACTCATCGATCCGTATATACGTGCCATTTTCATATTTCGCATTATAAAGCGGAATCTTAAAGTTCGTTCACTCCGTCTTTTATATACATCTCTTCCTCTTCCTCTTCCTCTTCCTCTTCTTCAATTTTTTATATTCAATTATATTCGAAAAAATATTCGAGAGAAAGAGAGGTGAGCTAAAATGTGGATCTGTATATAATCATATATATACCTATATATACATGGTCGGGCTTGACGTTTAAGCGAACAATACACGCTAGCCCTGCAGAGCGATAGAGAGAAAATTTAAAGACCTTTGGGAAATTCATTGATGCCGTTGCTTTTAGGAGGAATCTCTTCTTACTTTAAACGTGTGTACGTATTTTTTTAAACCTCTCTTCGAGCTTTTCGTCCCTCGTCTCGTACCTAATCAAATTGTCCGGTTTTTTTTCCTGTCTCCCCTCTTTGTGACGCGTTTGGCAAAAGTTGTTTTTTCGAATACAAGGAAAATTTGACGGGAGTTTTCCTTTCTTCTTACACGAGTGTATTGCGTTAACCTCGAGGTTTACCCTTTATATCGTCAACCTTGGTAAATCGGATTATTCGGGTTTCGGATTCTCTACCTTTCTTTCTTCACGTTTTTTTTTCTTACCACTTTTCGGACTCGGTTACATTTCTCATTCCGCGGAAGAGGGATCGCGTTAAATTTTCATTTCTCATTTTTTTTTAATCTTTAATTTGCATATATTGAATAACATTAATTTCGAAACGTAAGATTTTTCTTTCTCTTTTTTTTTCTTTGTCTGTCAACGAGCCCTTGCATAAATAAGCGCCGAAGTAACTCTAAACTTTTCGAACTTGGTATTATTCTCTAGGCGGTGATGTAAAGATTTCGAATAACATTTTTATAAAATATCACGTTGAAAATACTTCTTTCTTTTTTCTTCCTTCGTTCCTTACCAACGAACTCATTAATATATAAAAACGTACCTCGCACACTTTTGTATAAACGGACATTTTGTTTGAAGAACAAAAAAGATGAAGAAACTTTACGTACACAAAAGTATTCCGGTATATATATACGAGAAAAAGGATACACATATATATATTTTAGGAGAAAATTCTAGAATATCTTGTATATAAAGAAATACTCGGTATATTTCAGGAAAGGTTTTTTGGAACTCTTCCATACTTACGGAAGCAAGTTTAAATGTTTGAAATATTCAGATATCCTGATTAAGAATCAAATTCCCAAGTGAAGCGGAATCCTGCACATTTTTGAAAAAGTTGCGAAAAAAAAAATATGTATAATATCGTCTAGCTGTTATTTCGTTGTACCTTATTTCGCAACTCCTCGCTATTTTACATTGCAACTGTTTAATTTTACCTTTTTTGCTCCAAAGTTAAAGAAAGTTACAAGGAACATTTATAACAACTTCTTTGATGATACCGAAACGATTACACGTATATGTATACATTTATAGAATATTCAAGTCGAGAAGGAAAAAATGAAAAGTATTCCCGAGTGAAAATAACTTTTTACAAAAGTTTTTTTTAAGTAATAGGAGCCGATAAACCGTTTTATAGAGCATCTGATAATGTACAATGCTAAATTATTAAAAATATTCGTGCAGTATAAAAAATGTAACAAAAAAACTATTATTATAGTTTTACTATTATTAGTATTTTTTTTATAACGACACTTTGTTTACTTTTTATATACTTTATTAATTATTAATTGTATTTAAAAAAAATTGTTTTTAATTAATAACAAAAAAATTACGAATTTCTCGAATCGTGTAATTATAACTATATACACACACACGTAAAGGTATACGTATATTGTGAGATTTAGATGCGTTTCTATAAACTGAAAAATCAGAATAAGTGCCGTATTTCTTCGAGTGCGATAAATAAAAAAGACGATATGCTCACCCAAGTGTAAATCATTGTTCTTCTTTTATTATTTTATTATTATTTCCCCTTTTACGCGTCATCGCCCAGCGTATATATATATACACACCATTATTTACGCGGTGTCTCCGTAAATTTATACAGTAAAAAAATCGTTTTTTTTTCCTTTTATTTTTCACCGTACTTATACAATTTGTCGGATAAGATGCGTATATAAATATATCCTATTGTTTAAACAACATTCGTCGTAAATCAAGGTTTGTGTGTGTTTTTTTATCAAAGGACACGTACGTTTTGCGGTAGTGACGTTAATTAACATATTTGTGCGTATTAAAAGTTTAATCAGTACACACGCCCGTGTAAATTAATGTAACATTTCTATTTTTCTCTTTGGGGTTACAGTGATATTTCATTCCTTTTGATAATAGCCGCGAATGTAGGTGTATCTTTAATGCTTCATCCGCGCAGTTGCAATTTTCCGCATAATTTTCGCGGTCAACATACGAAATTTCTCACACGTACACGCGAGTATATGCATTGGATTCGCAAATATTCACACCGACTCTTTGAAACTTCAATATTTTAATTACAGCAAAGAAATCAATATTCACTTCTTAAATATCTTCTTTTAAGCAAACGAAAGCGTGCTCGATAAATTAAAAAGTTCATTCACACACACACACACATACAGAGACAGGTGCTGTTAGAATAGTAAATATGGGAAATCTGCCAAGGTGTACGCATAGTTACAGATATATATGTATCGTGTAATAAACTTAAATAGAAAGTTCGTTTTAAGTTAAACTTTATGAACATGAATATGCAGCAACATAACCTACAATGCAGATAATGTAATTTCCCCCGTTGTTGCAGGGAGTATAAATTTAAATTAAGTAGAAAGTCAAAATGATAAGGCGGGACGGTCGGGTGTAATTAAAAATTTTAAAAACCTCCACCGTGAAATATGAATAATATATCGACGACAATCGTATAATTGACGTACCAGTCGCGCATTGTTTCCTTCTACAATGGAATTTGTATCTTCTTCCAACTTACTTTTAACCGAAATTATTTACAAATATAAGCGACGCTTTTCCATTTTTCCGTTTTCTTCCTTAGTTTAACATTCATTTGAATATAATGCCTTTGTAAATATACGAGATACTTACGTATATAAAAATATTATTTTAAGTTAAGGAAGAAATGGGAAGGAAAAAGACGTCGTATTAAATAACTTTTAACGGAGTTGATGCAAGTATTAAAAACGTGAGTATTTTTAAATATTTAAAAGGAAGATTCAGGAGCGCTATTAAACACGTTAATATTTAATTAAATGGTACACGTAATGTCAAATAAAGTTTATTTTTAGCAGTGTAATTTTAAATCAAGATTAAATTTGCTAGAATATACACTAAATATCCCGGTATTTATTAGATATTTTATACATTTTATTGTTTATGTTAAATTAACGATTGCTTTAACGAGTCAATATTATAATTTGCTTGCACCGACGTTTCAAACGCGTATTTCCTTCCATTTTCAGTTTTGTTGATTTTACTTTTATTATTTATAACCGTGCTGTTGACGCTCGTCGAAACCATTTTCCGTTCCGTGATTATGGATATTTATTGGCCAAATTTGACAAACGATTATGGACTTACTGGATCTTCAATTTCTAAGACTTTATTAAAAAAAATTGAACGTCACCTTTGTGACATATAAGTATAAATAAAATATCCTCGGATACATTCTCGCTACCGTGATAAAAAGTAAGGACTGTATTCGCGAAAAATAATCGTTTTCTCCATTTTTTTGGTTTTGAATACAATCCTGTTAATTTGACTAGTGCGTTTCTCTGGTACAAATCGAAGTAAAAAGGAAACCACTCGGAAAAGATTTCGCGGCGAGGTAGGTGTATTAGGAAAAGGTATAGGTAGGAAAAGAGCTTGATAAATGACCATTCGTACGTAGAACAATATTTTCCTCGAATCCCGTGTCAAGTAATTTATTTATTTCGTGTTGGGAAAAATGTATTCCATTATATACCTAGCGAATTATTAGGACAATTTTCCGAGATAACGAGATTTCATATATGTATATATATGTATAAATTTCATTGCCGCGATTTTTGGCTTTATCGCGAGTACGTCTCCACGAGTATTATATATAAATCTCGAAAAAGTATACGTGAAAAGATTTATCGTTCGGATTTAAATAGAATGTTAATGTTACGTTCGTTAGATCCTCTTGCACCATTTATTAAATTCTATTTCGGTATTTCGTTGGTTCGCGTGCGCGTAAGGTGGGAGAAAGAAACCACGTATAACACTGGATTTTAAAGGAATAAAGGAGAAGATTTATGTAATTGATTATTTTCAAAAATGTTGAGCAATCGCACTGTAATACGCGGGTAAGAGAGAAGCGGTAATAATCAGAGAGGAGGTAGATAGGTAGGTAGGTAGGTAGGTAGGTAGGTAGGTAGGTTCACTCTATTTAATTAGCTAGATGCGTAATATTACACGAACCTCGCGAGCTTATCTTTGAAAGCATAAATGCATACCCAGAGGACTTATTAAATCTTACCTTTGAATATTCCTTCGTTAATACGATAGATATACATATACATATACAAACTTCTCGTCCTTACAACATGTACCCCTTCGCTATTGCGATAGAAATACCGTTTATTCTATTTCTTTTCTCTTTAAACGGAGAAAGGGACAACGTGAAAAGTACACTACTGAGGAAAAGTCGAGTATTAAAAATTACTGTTTTTTTTGTTAGGTATATGCGTATACGTGTATCTTGACTATCGTCATTTATGTTTGATGCTATATGCAGATTAATATAATTAATTATTTTAAAATGTACAATATAGTTTATTAAATGTATTAAAAAAATTATATCCGAATGTTTTGGTTAAGTGTTTTGAACTTATGTTTGTGCGAAAAGGTTATGCGTCTCAGATCAATTAATAAAATTCGTGTATACCGACGAAAATTAAGAAGTAAATTGATAAGCAGTAGGAAAGGACTTTTGATACGTAGAAAATATAAAACGGAAAAATATTTTATAAAATTGAACGTGGCGTTGTATATACACAATTTTAAGGATATATATGTTGCCATTTTTTAAGTTAATCATTTCGTTACTATAGAATGATTATTTAAAACTTGTAAATTACATACATCTATTCCCATAATAAATCAGAATTTAGCAATGATTTTTTTGTGTGAATAACTTTTTTTACGAGCATTGTTCCTGCTCGATAGTAAGCTTAAAAAATCGTCCAATTTAAGAAAAGCGAGAATAAAAAATGAATCACTATTTCTATTCAGTTTATACTTTTCATCAATTTTTCATACCTAGAAAAGGACTGTCAAATATTTTCAATATCTTAAAAAATCGGAACAATTTTTTACCGTCTAGTGTATCAGGTAAATTGTATGAAAAAATCTTGTCCATAAACACATTTAACGCATCGAGGTGAGAAAAAGGAGTAAATCCAAGGAGATAAATTGGGTTATTGAAAATAATGATCGAAGTTCTCTCGAAAGAAAAGTTAGTTCGAGTGTGTGCGGGGAGTGTGTGTATCCAGAGTTGGTAAAGGGTAATGGTGTTACCACCATTAGATCTAATGGGTTTCACGCGACCATCGGAACCCTGGAAATTACCTTTATCATCGTACCGTCAAATTCGATTACTCCTCGGTGTGTATAGGTGTGTGCATCCGCCAAGATTCACTTCGACCTAAATCCATGCACCGCGGGCTGGTGTGACCCGTTCCTCGTTCGTCGTTCGTCGATTCCTCGATTCCTCGGATTAACTTTTTACCCAGCTCCTCTCCTCACCTCGTAGAGCAACAGGTAAATAAATCACAAACTGTGCGCGAGCGCGAGCGAGACAGGATCAAAAGCAATTTATCTTTTATTAAAACTTTCCTCGGGTTCTTTAACCAACCGGATGAGAAATATCTTATCCTTTAGGATTTGCAAAACTTTCTCTGAGGCTCCGATCGACGCAACGCGAAATCCATTTCTCCGATGTATTTACAAATCCGAGGAGAAGACGATTTATTTAAAACTCCTCGGTGATTTTATTTTCTTCCTCTCCTTCTCTATTTATTTATTTTTCCTTACCTCTTTCTTTCTTTCTTTCTTTCTTCCTTTCTTTCCTTCCTTTTTTTCTTAAGTTTTACGCGCCCGAGTATAACAAAACCGCGAGCGAAAAGTACGCGGAGGAAGAAAAGAGAGAACCAAAACCTCGATCGGGGAGACTTTTAATCTCGTCTACGCAATACTTTAAAGCGGATAATAACGCGACGACGGGATTGTTCTGCTTTTCACCTTCTCTCTCTGTTCATCTCTATCTCTTGCATTCAACCAAGCCGACTAGCGGCATTTGCGATTCTTCTGTCATTAGACCGACTTTTTTTCTTTCTTTCTTTCTTTCTTTTTCTTCTTTTTTATTATTATTATCTTCTCGCTTTTACCTGTCTATATATATTCATCTTTCCTGCCAACGGCCTCCTTTCGTTCTTAACTTTTTTTTTGAGCGACTCTTTTTTTCCAAGAGAGTTTCTTTGTCACGATGCTCGCGATAACGACTATACCCTGTGGGATTATTACATTTATTTTATTTATTCTTTTTTTTTTGAGGGGCTGTTCTCAATTTTTTGTTTCAATTCGGGTATAGATACGTATTTTTTGGTACTTGTAATTTCGTTAATGGCATTGTTTTTTTTTTCACTAAAAATCGAATAAAAAAATAGATCGGTCTTGGAATTCAAGAATTTTATTCGAAATAAGTTAAATAATATGTATCATTTTTAAAGAATGTATAAACACAATTCTTTACTTCGAGTGAAATCTTACAAACCTGAATCGTCGGTATCCAATCATCGATTTTTGTTCGAACGAAGAATTCCACAAGTCAAATAAAAAATAACTCCTTTAGAAATATCGCAGTTAAAAAAAATGAACATCATTATTATATCATTATATCCTGGTAAAAAATTATTCGTTCAAGTTTAAAATTCGTCCAACAAATTTAAGCAGTTTCGTCTTCGAACAATAATTTCGAATTAAATCAATGTAAACCGTAAATTGCTGTATATTAAGTAAAACGCGAAACAAAAAAAAGAAAGAAAAAGAGGTTCAAAATTATATATAAGTAGCATTACACACTACCGGATATTCGGATTTAATATTGAAAATTAACGTGTATATAATCCGATCGATAAAACGATAACGGTGTATTTAATCATAATCGTAACACGTAATAACGGTGATAATGCACACCGAGGACTACGTTAAATATTTGTCGATCGGGAATGCAAGAAGAAAAAAGCGGGAAAAATAAATATAACGAATCTAGTTGAAAATATAATTTTCACATTTCCCAAATGAATCCTCTATGTATATAGATTATATACATATACATATATATATATATATGCAGCGTTATCATTCGATTTATTTATATAATTGAGAAATTATTCCACGTATAACGGTAATACGTTTGAAGCGCGTTTAAACGAAAATCGATCGGATATATCTATATATACGTATATGGAACATCGGTATACAACAATCGTACAATTATTTTGCCATGAGTAAATTCATTTTGATGCCTCGGAAAAATTAATATATCGAACGGGCGGGCTCGCGCATGATCCTGACTAAAAGTATATTTCATCTAGTTGGCGCACGTATGTCGTTTAATTCAATATTGATTGATGATCTGTATGTTTATATGCCTTTGCTATACACACACACACGCACACGTGCATATATGTATATATATACCTATAGTATTTACGTGAAATAGTAACCGAATCGAGTAAATTCGTATAGGGACGTAAACAGTGTGCGGGTATTATGTAAAATAATGTTGATGGTTTCGCGGTGTACAGTGTGCGTATCGATTTATTTCCCTTTACCTTCAACGTATAAAATAAAATATTACTCCCAAGATTCCCTCGAAATTTAATATTTTATCTTATTTCTCTCTCCCTAACTTTTTTTCTTCTTGTTTACCTCGCGAATCGGAAGGGCATAGAGCAAAACGTCGGGACGTAAAAACCATGAGTATAAAAAAAATTTCATTTGCTACTGATCCACAATGAAATTGATATCCGGTATATATACGCCAATGTTTTATTTTTTATTTTTATTTTTATTTATTTTTTTTTTACGGAGGATGTATTTCCGAGGTAAAGAGATACTGCTCGTTTATGCATTTAGCGTAATTGAAAATTAATGTACATCAGCTTGTTCTTTTTTCTTATGGATGTATATACGTTATATATAAATTTAATTTTTTTTTCTTCTTCTCCGCATCGCTCTTCGATTGCTCGTGGAAACTCAAATTTTTTTGTACACAACAGTTCGATCGATAATGCGATAAATAGAAATTAACCGATTTTTACGAGGAGGAGCATCGAAGTTACGACCTTTCCCGAGTTGATTAACATTTTTGAACGATCGTTAAAAACTGGTGCAGCTGACACGACCAAAAAAAATATATGTATAAACTCTATGAGTATATACGTACTTTGGTACTTTTGGAGTATTACGCGGGGGTCATATTTTTCGTATAATACGGTCAAATAGAGTTAAAAAGAGCCTGATTTATCGCGTTACCGTGCCAAAAAGTATACATGTATATATATATATATATATATATATATATATATATATATATATGTATAAGAGTAAATTAATACAAATTAATCGTGTTTTATTTTTTATAATACTCGAGTTACGCGTGTACACCACCCTCCTAATTTAAATTTATTACGTGGTAGTAGGATACGCGTATACTAATTTTTTTTTGTTCCTTCTTTTTTTTACGCTGAGAGATTAATCCTTTCCCAACGAATTTTCGGTAACACGATATTTTTCTTCCTTTTTCTCCAAGATAGTTTTGAAAGCGCGAAATATTAATTTTAATTACGTAAAAATACTACGAGGATGATATCGTTAGCAACTGTTGTGCTCGCCGACATCACGAGCAACATTTCCGAATGGTTTTTCTGGAAGATCTTCGTAAAAGGATAGGAGGAAGGGAAAAAATTTCTTTACGACTCGTTTTTACGGGACTCGTAAAAGTTGCTTTTTAACTTGGAAATAGTTAAACGATGATAACGTAACAAAACTAAACACTATTTCGCTCCGTCTTTTTTTTTATTAACACCGTTAAATAATTGATGTGCACGTTGAACGAGAGTTTTATGCAAAGTGAAAATATATTGTACGTATGAAAATGAGTTAAGGTATTCGATCAACGTTTGGTTTTATATTGATTAAAAATTTATACCTGAATTATTTAGTATATTTAATTGTTTATACGCAGGATACATTGCTTCATTTCCGATACATTGGTTTATTATATACTGCTTTTAGTTAAATTACTCTATATAACAAGAATTTTTATACATATTCAAAGAGAAAAATGACTGATAAATTTTACCCTGGTGTTCTAGTAAAAGTGGGACGAAGGACACAGCAGGGTAAAATTTATTTTTAAAAACTGGGTATTTTTTTACCCTGCTGTGTCCTTCGTCCCACTTTTACTAGAATACTAGGGTAAAATTTATCAGTAATTTTTCTCCGTGTATAATTAAAGGAAGGTTTTAATGAAAAATGAAATTTTATTTTAATGTGTTGTGTAATGCAGTAAAATTACTGTACAAGTTACATAAAATTATCTTATAAGAAAATAATTTTTATGTTTTGTCAACTCTGTAATTTTTACTAGAACCTTGTTTTTCCGTTTATCTACCGCGAATAGAACCAGCTCTATTATTTGTATACTATTATTATTATTATTTACTGTTATAGAATTTATATTCATAAAATTTAATTAATTTAAAAAATTGAAATAGTTATAATTCGCGTTCGTTAAACCGCATACGGCTTATCCTTAGAATATCTACCGCAAATGAATGATTTTAACTTCGTTTATACTATATCTATATAAGGAACTTTTAACTATTTAAAATTAATAATGAGATGACGCGAGCGTTCGAATATCTACCTACATCTATTTATATATTATACATATGTTTAATAATGCGTTATCTACTGTCCAATTGTGATTGTGAATTTAGAAGTTTTATGAAGTTACTCGTGTTAAAAACCGTTTTGCGCACCCTGCTGATTCAAGAAACCATAACATACCCTATTAGAAATCGTAGCATGTACGTAACGTTTTTTTAGTCGAAAACTATATAATTGTTTGACCGAAATTTACCAATAAGCCGGTAATTAAAGATTGAAAAATGGTTTCAGGTTATTAAGTTTCTACCAGTCTGTAATATGTATCATCAGTACAAGATTAATTTTATATACAGTAATACACGTTTTAATTTTATAAGTACAATACTTAGAGTTAAAAATTCTTAAAAGCCCTGCTAGTAAGTTGACTGTACGATATACCCATATTTTAACAAAATGTTGCGAAATTCACCTTAATGTATAACTATAATTCCGTAAACTTTTTAACATAACTATCTAATAACTATCTATAAAAATCAATAACAATCAAAAGTTAGTAATAATTAAAATTGAAATATCGTAGTTTATAATTTATACTATTTCGCAAATCTGCTTTCAATCTACCATGAAAAATCTGTAAAGTTTGCTACTGTGTGTATATATATATATACCCCAATTATTACTATGTACACAATATTTCTCAGTGATATTACAAACAGCAGAAAATAATATTTCTACGTAAATTCATTTCACGTATATAATTGAGAACGAGATAAAAGTTAATTACGCGTAGTGTCGAATGGAATTTTCCCGCGTGAAAATGAGAAACGCAAAACTTATCTCCGTATACCCCTCATTTTGACACTTGACAATACTCGTAAACAAAAGTAATTCATCGCTGCGTTTCCAACGTGCAACGAAACGTTCGCGTAAAATATATTTGAAAGTTAGTTACACTTCAAGATGCAAGATGTATTCGTTAATTATAAATCAAAAATAATGTTTCGGCAAGGTAACCGAGTAGAACCTTATTTATCTCCGGCTCTGTGCTCTCCGCGAAAAAAATTGAGGCATATTGTTCGTAACCTCTTAATTTCCATACATCGCGCGGTAAGATTGTACCAACGGCGGTATCGTAAAATCCGTAAGTTGAACGAGCTTCCAAAAAAAGCAAGGAGAAAAATTCTAAAAAGAGAAATAAAGGGAGAAATAGAGGATTTTTCGATGAAGATTATGGGAGAGAAAATGGGAATTAAAAGTTCTTTAACGAGAGTCTTCGGTTTCTTCTTCTTCTTCTTCTTCTTCGTTACTTACTTTTTTCCCGCCTTCACTCCGAGCGAGCGAGACTTAATTTTCCGTGCGAATTTAAAAAATCAAAGCCGTTACCCTAGGTGCGATGGTACGAGGATTTGCAAGCCGGAAAGACCGATCGTGAAAGGGTATAGTAGTAGTAGTAGTAGTAGTACCTCGAATCGAATCCCGTGCACACTGCGGTGTGGTGTATATATACATACATAGAAAAGGTCGAGAACCGCAGAAAATAAGAGCCGAGTGGAGCCGAGGGAAGACACTTCCTAGTCGACCCAGAAACGGAGACTCGATCCGAGTAACCGGGAGAGAGAGAGAGAGAGAGAGAGAGGAAGAAAAAAAAATAGGTGAGAAGAAAAGACGACGATGCGAAGCTTGGGTGTACCAATGGGACACGCCGCGGGGGTTAAAGAAAACTCTTCTACTTTTTTTCTTCTTTCTTTCTTTCTTTCTGGGTAAACCGCACCGAGTTACGATTTTTACACTTACGACGAACCAACTTGATGAGGAAATATCTTGATAAAAACGTTCCTATATATACCTTACACGTCTACGCGATCGATTATTTTTCATATTTCCAATATCGTCGTATTGGGATTTTCATACATGTATGCGGGAAAATTTCACGCGGCACCTGCGATTCAACCCTTCAAATATACACGTGCGTGAGCGAAATTAAAAAAATATTTCCTCTCGATAAGATTATATTGCCTATTTTCTGAGATATATTTAAACTTCAAGAATATAATAGATTTAATCGAACGATATTAAAATTTCGGTGGATGCGATATATTAAAAAAATCGCTAGATTTGGAGACGATCTGCTAACCGTTTATTGAACTACATTTTGAGATACACTGTGAGACATCTGGCGAGCAGTTTTACTTTTCCAAAAGGAAAAGCAGTAGATAGTTTTTTAATTTTTTTTTTAATTTCTTTTTTTATACACAATTTATGTCGCGTCATGGTGTATAAATGTGTGTAAATTGTTGTTTATCTATACCTTAAAGGAGAATGCCCACGGATAATGTATTTCGGCCTAGAAAAACGAACCTCTGAAAGTAATACTATCATATTCTAGACAAAAAAACAAGCATTTTAAAAAAAAATTCGGTACCGTCACTTGAGGGGAAGCCGAGATATTAAATGTCAAAGTTAAGGGTTGCTAATAGGCAGATTAATAAGAAAACATACAAAAAAAGCATCTTTGCACGTTTTTTATGCAACCAAACTAATATCCTTATAAAGATAATTTCATGCAGAATCAAATCAATTGACATTTAATTCAGCGCAACCCTTAATAGACGAATTTTTGGGCGTAAATAAAAGTGCAAAAAAGCAACCCCTAACGCTCTGTGCTAATAAAAAATCGTTTGCACGTTTTTTTCCGAATCCAGATAGACGTAAAACTGATGACCAACGGAATTAACATCTTTTAGGGTTGATTTTAATTCAGCGCAAGGGTGTTTTTTTGATTTTTAAGTGCCTAATGTAAATGTCGCAATTATTGCACATAACTGTATTTTTGGATTATACAATTTTTGCACGTTTTCTCACTGGCCCAAATGACATTAGTCAAAAGAAAACATGAATACTAATCCGGGGAAATGTTTTTAATTCAGCGCCACCCTTAATTGACGATATTGGGGGTAAATATGAGTAGGGTGAAAGCATCCCCTAAGGTTATAAGCTTATAAAAGATCGATTGCACGTTTTTTTTTATCCAGATGGACATAGAACTGTAAACCAACTGAATTAACATCTTTTGAGGTTGATTTTAATTCAGCGCAAGGGTGCTTTTTTGATTTTTACGTGCCTAATGTAAATGCCGCAATTATTGCACATAACCGTATTTTCGGATTATACAATTTTTGCACGTTTTCTCACTGGCCCAAAAGACATTAGTCAAAAGAAAACATGAATACTAATCCGGGGAAATGATTTTTAATTCAGCGCCACCCTTAATTGACGATATTTGGGGGTAAATATGAGTAGGGTGAAAGCAACCCCTAAGGTTTAAGCTTATAAAAGATCGTTTGCACGTTTTTTTTCGAATCCAGATGGACATAGAACTGTTAACCAACTGAATTAACATCTTTTTAGGTTGATTTTAATTCAGCGCAAGGGTGCTTTTTTATTTTTACGTGCCTATGTAAATGCCGCAATTATTGCACATAACTGTATTTTAGGATTATACAATTTTGCATGTTTTCTCACTGGCCCAAAGGACATTAGTCGAAAGGAAACATGAATACTAATCCGGGGAAATGATTTTTAATTCAGCGCCACCCTTAATTGACGATATTTGGGGGTAAATATGAGTAGGGTGAAAGCAACCCTTAAGGTTATAAGCTTATAAAAGATCGATTTGCACGTTTTTTTCGAATCCAGATAGGACATAGAACTGTAAACCAACTGAATTAACATCTTTTGAGGTTGATTTTAATTCAGCGCAAGGGTGCTTTTTTTATTTTTACGTGCCTAATGTAAATGCCGCAATTATTGCACATAACCGTATTTTGGATTATACTACTTTTGCACGTTTTCTCACTGGCCCAAAGGACATTAGTCGAAAGGAAACATGAATACTAATCCGGGGAAATGATTTTTAATTCAGCGCCACCCTTAATTGACGATATTGGGGGTAAATATGAGTAGGGTGAAAGCAATCCCTAAGGTTATAAGCTTATAAAAGATCGATTGCACGTTTTTTTTCGATCCAGATGGACATAGAACTGTAAACCAACTGAATTAACATCTTTTGAGGTTGATTTTAATTCAGCGCAAGGGTGCTTTTTTGATTTTTACGTGCCTAATGTAAATGCCGCAATTATTGCACATAACCGTATTTTCGGATTATACAATTTTGCACGTTTTCTCACTGGCCCAAAGGACATTAGTCGAAAGGAAACATGAATACTAATCCGGGGAAATGATTTTTAATTCAGCGCCACCCTTAATTGACGATATTTGGGGGTAAATATGAGTAGGGTTAAAGCACCCCTAAGGTTATAAGCTTATAAAAGATCGATTGCACGTTTTTTTTTCGATCCAGATGGACATAGAACTGTTAAACCAACTGAATTAACATCTTTTGAGGTTGATTTTAATTCAGCGCAAGGGTGCTTTTTTGATTTTTACGTGCCTAATGTAAATGCCGCAATTATTGCACATAACCGTATTTTAGGATTATACAATTTTTGCACTGTTTTCTCACTGGCCCAAAGGACATTAGTCGAAAGGAAACATGAATACTAATCCGGGGAAATGATTTTTAATTCAGCGCCACCCTTAATTGACGATATTTGGGGGTAAATATGAGTAGGGTGAAAGCAACCCTTAAGGTTATAAGCTTATAAAAGATCGTTTGCACGTTTTTTTCGAATCCAGATGGACATAGAACTGTTAACCAACTGAATTAACATCTTTTTAGGTTGATTTTAATTCAGCGCAAGGGTGCTTTTTTTATTTTTACGTGCCTAATGTAAATGCCGCAATTATTGCACATAACTGTATTTTAGGATTATACAATTTTTGCATGTTTTCTCACTGGCCCAAAGGACATTAGTCGAAAGGAAACATGAATACTAATCCGGGGAAATGATTTTTAATTCAGCGCCACCCTTAATTGACGATATTTGGGGGTAAATATGAGTAGGGTGAAAGCAACCCTTAAGGTTATAAGCTTATAAAAGATCGATTGCACGTTTTTTTTCGGAATCCAGATAGACATAGAACTGTAAACCAACTGAATTAACATCTTTTGAGGTTGATTTTAATTCAGCGCAAGGGTGCTTTTTTTATTTTTACGTGCCTAATGTAAATGCCGCAATTATTGCACATAACCGTATTTTTGGATTATGCTACTTTTGCACGTTTTCTCACTGGCCCAAAGGACATTAGTCGAAAGGAAACATGAATACTAATCCGGGGAAATGATTTTAATTCAGCGCCACCCTTAATTGACGATATTTGGGGGTAAATATGAGTAGGGTGAAAGCAACCCCTAAGGTTATAAGCTTATAAAAGATCGTTTGCACGTTTTTTTCGAATCCAGATGGACAGGGAACTGTTAACCAACTGAATTAACATCTTCTAAGGTTGATTTTAATTCAGCGCAAGGGTGTTTTTTTTATTTTTAAGCACATAACGTATATGCCGCTATTATTGCATATTCACTTTATTATTTTTGGTTAACAGAATCTTCCTCGTTTATTTTAATATTAAAAAAAGCTTTATTTGAAAGAAAAAACCATATATGTAGAAGAACGTCATTTTTGTGTTTTACAAAGTATAGCTCATATCGATATCGCATAAGAATAAGAGTGTTACCACACTTTGCCGTACAATTAAGGGTGGCGCTGAATTGAAAACCATTCTCCCGGATTAGTGTTCATGTTTCCTATCGAATAATGTCCTTTGGGCCAGTGAGAAAACGTGCAAAAGTAGTATAATCCAAAAATACGGTTATGTGCAATAATTGCGGCATTTACATTAGGCACGTAAAAATCAAAAAAGCACCCTTACGCTGAATTAAAAACAACCATAAAAGATGTTAATTCAGTTGGTTTACAGTTCTATGTCCATCTGGATCCGAAAAAAAACGTGCAATCGATCTTTTATAAGCTTAAAACCTTAGGGGTTGCTTTCACCCTACTCATATTTACCCCCAAATATCGTCAATTAAGGGTGGCGCTGAATTAAAAATCATTTCCCCGGAGCAGTATTCATGTTTCCTTTCGACTAATGTCCTTTGGGCCAGTGAGAAAACGTGCAAAAGTAGCATAATCCAAAAATACGGTTATGTGCAATAATTGCGGCATTTACATTAGGCACGTATAAATCAAAAAAGCACCCTTGCGCTGAATTAAAATCAACCTAAAAAGATGTTAATTCAGTTGGTTAACAGTTCTATGTCCATCTGGATTCGAAAAAAACGTGCAAACGATCTTTTATAAGCTTAAAACCTTAGGGGATCCTTAACCCTACTCATATTTACCCCCAATTATCGTCAATTAAGGGTGGCGCTGAATTAAAAAACATTTCCCCGGAGCAGTATTCATGTTTCCTTTCGACTAATGTCCTTTGGGCCAGTGAGAAAACGTGCAAAAGTAGCATAATCCAAAAATACGGTTATGTGCAATAATTGCGGCATTTACATTAGGCACGTATAAATCAAAAAAGCACCCTTGCGCTGAATTAAAATCAACCTTAGAAGATGTTAATTCAGTTGGTTGACAGTTCTATGTCCATCTGGATTCGAAAAAAACGTGCAAACGATCTTTTATAAGCTTAAAACCTTAGGGGTTGCTTTCACCCTACTCATATTTACCCCCAAATATCGTCAATTAAGGGTGGCGCTGAATTAAAAAACATTTCCCCGGATTAGTATTCATGTTTTCTTTTGACTAATGTCCTTTGGGCCAGTGAGAAAACGTGCAAAAGTAGTATAATCCAAAAATACGGTTATGTGCAATAATTGCGGCATTTACATTAGGCACGTAAAAATCAAAAAAGCACCCTTACGCTGAATTAAAATCAACCTCAAAAGATGTTAATTCAGTTGGTTTACAGTTCTATGTCTATCTGGATCCGAAAAAAACGTGCAAACGATCTTTTATAAGCTTAAAACCTTAGGGGTTGCTTTCACCCTACTCATATTTACCCCCAAATATCGTCAATTAAGGGTGGCGCTGAATTAAAAATCATTTCCCCGGATTAGTATTCATGTTTTCTTTTGACTAATGTCTTTTGGGCCAGTGAGAAAACGTGCAAAAATTGTATAATCCGAAAATACGGTTATGTGCAATAATTGCGGCATTTACATTAGGCACGTAAAAATCAAAAAAGCACCCTTGCGCTGAATTAAAATCAACCTCAAAAGATGTTAATTCAGTTGGTTTACAGTTCTATGTCCATCTGGATTCGAAAAAAACGTGCAAACGATCTTTTATAAGCTTAAAACCTTAGGGGTTGCTTTCACCCTACTCATATTTACCCCCAAATATCGTCAATTAAGGGTGGCGCTGAATTAAAAAACATTTCCCCGGATTAGTATTCATGTTTTCTTTTGACTAATGTCCTTTGGGCCAGTGAGAAAACGTGCAAAAGTAGTATAATCCAAAAATACGGTTATGTGCAATAATTGCGGCATTTACATTAGGCACGTAAAAATCAAAAAAGCACCCTTACGCTGAATTAAAATCAACCTCAAAAGATGTTAATTCCGTTGGTCAACAGTTTTACGTCTATCTGGATTCGGAAAAAACGTGCAAACGATTTTTTATAAGCTTAAAACCTTAGGGGTTGCTTTCACCCTACTCATATTTACCCCCAAATATCGTCAATTAAGGGTGGCGCTGAATTAAAAATCATTTACCCGGAGCAGTATTCATGTTTCCTTTCGACTAATGTCCTTTGGGCCAGTGAGAAAACGTGCAAAAGTAGCATAATCCAAAAATACGGTTATGTGCAATAATTGCGGCATTTACATTAGGCACGTATAAATCAAAAAAGCACCCTTGCGCTGAATTAAAATCAACCTAAAAAGATGTTAATTCAGTTGGTTAACAGTTCTATGTCCATCTGGATTCGAAAAAAACGTGCAAACGATCTTTTATAAGCTTAAAACCTTAGGGGTTGTTTTCACCCTACTCATATTTACCACCAAATATCGTCAATTAAGGGTGGCGCTGAATTAAAAAACATTTCCCCGGATTAGTATTCATGTTTTCTTTTGACTAATGTCTTTTGGGCCAGTGAGAAAACGTGCAAAAATTGTATAATCCGAAAATACGGTTATGTGCAATAATTGCGGCATTTACATTAGGCACGTAAAAATCAAAAAAGCACCCTTGCGCTGAATTAAAATCAACCTCAAAAGATGTTAATTCAGTTGGTTTACAGTTCTATGTCCATCTGGATAAAAAAAAAACGTGCAATCGATCTTTTATAAGCTTATAACCTTAGGGGATCCTTAACCCTACTCATATTTACCCCCAATTATCGTCAATTAAGGGTGGCGCTGAATTAAAAAACATTTCCCCGGAGCAGTATTCATGTTTCCTTTCGACTAATGTCCTTTGGGCCAGTGAGAAAACGTGCAAAAGTAGCATAATCCAAAAATACGGTTATGTGCAATAATTGCGGCATTTACATTAGGCACGTATAAATCAAAAAAGCACCCTTGCGCTGAATTAAAATCAACCTTAGAAGATGTTAATTCAGTTGGTTGACAGTTCTATGTCCATCTGGATTCGAAAAAAACGTGCAAACGATCTTTTATAAGCTTAAAACCTTAGGGGTTGCTTTCACCCTACTCATATTTACCCCCAAATATCGTCAATTAAGGGTGGCGCTGAATTAAAAAACATTTCCCCGGATTAGTATTCATGTTTTCTTTGACTAATGTCCTTTGGGCCAGTGAGAAAACGTGCAAAAGTAGTATAATCCAAAAATACGGTTATGTGCAATAATTGCGGCATTTACATTAGGCACGTAAAATCAAAAAAGCACCCTTACGCTGAATTAAAATCAACCTCAAAAGATGTTAATTCAGTTGGTTTACAGTTCTATGTCTATCTGGATCCGAAAAAAACGTGCAAACGATCTTTTATAAGCTTAAAACCTTAGGGGTTGCTTTCACCCTACTCATATTTACCCCCAAATATCGTCAATTAAGGGTGGCGCTGAATTAAAAAATCATTTCCCCGGATTAGTATTCATGTTTTCTTTTGACTAATGTCTTTTGGGCCAGTGAGAAAACGTGCAAAAATTGTATAATCCGAAAATACGGTTATGTGCAATAATTGCGGCATTTACATTAGGCACGTAAAAATCAAAAAAGCACCCTTGCGCTGAATTAAAATCAACCTCAAAAGATGTTAATT
Organism: Theocolax elegans; assembly: GCA_026168455.1. Taxonomy (NCBI): domain Eukaryota; kingdom Metazoa; phylum Arthropoda; class Insecta; order Hymenoptera; family Cerocephalidae; genus Theocolax; species Theocolax elegans. Next base: position 806,111 of record CM047426.1, on the reverse strand, counting down.
CAGTTGGTTTACAGTTCTATGTCCATCTGGATTCGAAAAAAAACGTGCAAACGATCTTTTATAAGCTTATAACCCTTAGGGGATCCTTAACCCTACTCATATTTACCCCCCCAATTATCGTCAATTAAGGGTGGCGCTGAATTAAAAACATTTCCCCGGAGCAGTATTCATGTTTCCTTTCGACTAATGTCCTTTGGGCCCAGTGAGAAAACGTGCAAAAGTAGCATAATCCAAAAATACGGTTATGTGCAATAATTGCGGCATTTACATTAGGCACGTATAAATCAAAAAAGCACCCTTGCGCTGAATTAAAATCAACCTTAGAAGATGTTAATTCAGTTGGTTGACAGTTCTATGTCCATCTGGATTCGAAAAAAAACGTGCAAACGATCTTTTATAAGCTTAAAACCTTAGGGGTTGCTTTCACCCTACTCATATTTACCCCCAAATATCGTCAATTAAGGGTGGCGCTGAATTAAAAAACATTTCCCCGGATTAGTATTCATGTTTTCTTTTGACTAATGTCCTTTGGGCCAGTGAGGAAAACGTGCAAAAGTAGTATAATCCAAAATACGGTTATGTGCAATAATTGCGGCATTTACATTAGGCACGTAAAAATCAAAAAAGCACCCTTACGCTGAATTAAAATCAACCTCAAAAGATGTTAATTCAGTTGGTTACAGTTCTATGTCTATCTGGATCCGAAAAAACGTGGCAAACGATCTTTTATAAGCTTAAAACCCTTAGGGGTTGCTTTCACCCTACTCATATTTACCCCCAAATATCGTCAATTAAGGGTGGCGCTGAATTAAAAATCATTTCCCCGGATTAGTATTCATGTTTTCTTTTGACTAATGTCTTTTGGGCCAGTGAGGAAAACGTGCAAAAATTGTATAATCCGAAAATACGGTTATGTGCAATAATTGCGGCATTTACATTAGGCACGTAAAAATCAAAAAGCACCCTTGCGCTGAATTAAAATCAACCTCAAAAGATGTTAATTCAGTTGGTTTACAGTTCTATGTCCATCTGGATTCGAAAAAAACGTGCAAACGATCTTTTATAAGCTTAAAACCTTAGGGGTTGCTTTCACCCTACTCATATTTACCCCCAAATATCGTCAATTAAGGGTGGCGCTGAATTAAAAAACATTTCCCCGGATTAGTATTCATGTTTTCTTTTGACTAATGTCCTTTGGGCCAGTGAGAAAACGTGCAAAAGTAGTATAATCCAAAAATACGGTTATGTGCAATAATTGCGGCATTTACATTAGGCACGTAAAATCAAAAAAGCACCCTTACGCTGAATTAAAATCAACCTCAAAAGATGTTAATTCCGTTGGTCAACAGTTTTACGTCTATCTGGATTCGGAAAAAACGTGCAAACGATTTTTTATTAGCACAGAGCGTTAGGGGTTGCTTTTTTGCACTTTTATTTACGCCCAAAAATTCGTCTATTAAGGGTTGCGCTGAATTAAATGTCAATTGATTTGATTCTGCATGAAATTATCTTTATAAGGATATTAGTTTGGTTGCATAAAAAACGTGCAAAGATGCTTTTTTTTGTATGTTTTCTTATTAATCTGCCTATTAGCAACCCTTAACTTTGACATTTAATATCTCGGCTTCCCCTCAAGTGACGGTACCGAATTTTTTTTTAAATGCTTGTTTTTTTGTCTAGAATATGATAGTATTACTTTCAGAGGTTCGTTTTTCTAGGCCGAAATACATTATCCGTGGGCATTCTCCTTAGTAACTGGACTGCACTTTTAGAAAAAATTAAAAATATGATTATTACAGTTTAAAAAAAATGTGATAAATGAAAATTTTACTTTAAGAATAGTGCAAAAATGTAAAATATTGGGTATTAATTTTAATCGTGTAAAATATGGATTATCACTTTTGTAAGTATAAAAATTACTTTCATAAGTTTGAGCAATGAGTTTTATTCTTTTCAAAAAACAAATATTACCTTGAAGAATAAATTAGTATTTTAGTCTTTCATTATAAAGTGTAAAATTATTTATACTCATGAAAGGTAAACGTTCGCATCTTGCACCTGCTTAAGGTATAAGTATATTTTGTTAATTTTATGTTTGAAGAGTAGAATTTATCATCGCGCAATATTACATAATGTGTAATTTTGTATTTTTACACTACCTAACACGTAATTTTAAATACTTACGCTATTCCATAGTGTAGGAATTGAATTTAGGTTTTTAATTTTTAATTAAAGTATGAACAATGAAGGCTGACAATCCGCCATCAAATTTTACACTTCAGGATTTAGTGTAAATACTCGTGTAAATACAGATAGAATTGTGAGTAAATCGGAATTTCTTTATTTAGGAAAAAAATTCGCTTCTTCGTCAAAACGTTAGAAAGGATAGCTCGGGGATTTTTTTTATTCCATTAAAAACGATATTTTAGTTAAACGTACCGCTGACTCGGCAATCGGTCACATTGGATATATTCGATAATGGAACCGCGCGAGGGCATCAACGACGGCTTTTAATTTTTTTTTCTTTTCCGTCGAAAGCAAAGTAAAGAAAAAAAAATTTATATTCCAGAGGAAAAAAGAGAAAATATAATTGACGGTAGTCCCATCGCACACTCCGATTCAATTTTCTTTTGTCGCGTCAAAGCTTTTCTTACTCCCTCCCCTCGTCCTCCCCTCTTCCTCCTCTCTTGGTACACACACGCGGAAATGCAATTCTGCTCAAGGAAAAGAAACGTTGGACGAAAAATCTTTGAGTTTCTCAATCCTCAACCCAATTTGTAAAATGCACCGCACCTTTTCTATTCGTCAAAATCAAAGAAAAAACACACGTATAAACACAATGATTCCAGTTTTATCTAAATCAATATCGCGGAGGGGTTAATTTACAAAAGAAAAAAAAAAAAGACAAAAGAAAACGGTAGAAAATTTTGGAACTGCGTGATATACCGTTTCCTGTTGTATATATCGGCCACTCTATTTTGGAAAAGGTCGGAAAACGAAAAACGAAAGAAAAAAAGGGGACGGAAGGGAAAACGCAAACAAAGAGTCACGGTGGTGCGAACAGGTGTATAGGAAAGGCTTCATCGATTTCTTGCGCGCGCCACCGCCGCCGAGGTATTAAAACCCCGTTGTACGGAGAGGTGTTGCCGTTTATTTCACGACCCTTGACCTCTCTTCCTCTCTGTTTCTCCTTGTCGGAATACGTGCAGATTCCCGACGGTCAGTCGCGAGAGACAACGTTATCTCTATAGGTCTCGATGCGTCACTGCCGGATATGCGGCCACGTCGTTTCCATTCGGTGTACAATCTCAAACGGGAATAACGGATGCTTACCTATATATACATACCCCTATCGCCGCGATGGAATATGGGACGGATGGATCAATCATTTTCTCTTTCTCTCTCTCAGAAAATTATTTCCATCCTTCCATTTTTCCTTTTTCTACTTTGACTTTTACATTTTCTTTAGGATTGCTTATTTCGAAAGCGTGAGATGTGATTTAACGTTTCGTGTGTGGATGAGAACGACATTTATTTTGTACCTGACAATTGACGGTGTCTCTTTTTTTATTAATGAGTGAAGAGGTGAATTCGAGACTATTCTCAAAGCGATCGTTCATTCTTCTAAATGCCTCTACTTTTAGTAGTGAAGTCGATTCTCCCCGTTAGAATAACAAAGAGTACACTATCTCCTTAAGAATCGAAATGGTGAATTCGATCACTTGCAAATTAGTGATGAAAGTAATTTCTAACCGCTGATACGATAGTGAAATTTTCATTATTAGTGAAAGTGAAACAATTTCTTAATTTTTGAGTATATCGTTCGCTATTTAGGCTAATGGATCCTTTTTTTCCTATCGAAATTTAACTATTTTAAATGCTTTTTATATTTTAACTAATTTATCATATTCAATTTTTGAAAAAGTGGATTTTCATTGACGAAACAACGATGAGACGCTTTTAAAATAATGAACAATAACTATATTGTTAATTGTAAAAACTTAATTGTTCAAACTATGATTTTTCGAAGTAGTTCAAAAAATGTATAGTCAATATTTCAAAATGATTAGCTTGTTGCGGATTCAAAAATAGTATTATCATTCTCGGTCAGTACTGAAATATAAATATACAGGGTTGACAGAGCCAGTATCTGGACAGTTACCGGTGAGTTTTACCGGAATAGTTGTCTTATAATAGTCAAATACTTATTGGGTAGGATACGTTCTTTATCATTTACTGGTTATTTTAATCAATAATATATTAAAATACACTATTTCATGGATTTATAGTAAAAATCTTAAAAACGAACGAATATCCACGTTACCATAAAAAGAGGTTTTTTTGAAGATGATGATAGTACAATGCAGGCGCTTCTCTGCCCCTTTACTAGATTTCAATTATATACTTATTTTTTATTCTACTTTTCAAATGTATAATAACATTAGAATCAGATATTATATTTTAAATAATTAATATACAATTAACGAGGGTTAATATTATTCAAATTACCACTTTCTTCCAGCACTATTTTATATTTGTGTACAACTTTTAAGAGTATCTATTTTTTCTTATTCGTTCATTCGCTCATGAATTCATCCCATTGATATATTGTAAAAAAATGAATTTTTTTATCGACTTGATTGCGAGATGCCTTTTAGGAACCGCAGTTGTGCTTACCTTTTTTGTAGTCGTACGTCACAAGAAGCCCTCGTTATTACTTCTTATTGCAGATAAAATGAAAAATATATTTATAGAAAGATGCGAGTGGTTAACTTTGTTCCCTCGCATGATTTACCATTTTGTGCTGTAACACAACTTTTAAAAATTGTGAACGTTCTCGTGTGAAAAAAATAATAATAAATGTTCACCAGTTTACAATATGATTTTTTTTTGCAATACACTTCAAAAACCGAATAGTCAATATTTTAGAAATACTAACATATTTAAAATATCGATAACTCGTATTTGAAATAATATAGTGAAAAGTCGCAAATTTAAAATGAAAGTAAATATTTATCATTGAAGTAATAAAAAAGTATAATTTTTGTTCGACACTTCGAAAAACGAATGACTTTGAAAAAAATGAAAATAACGAACATTCGCTTTGAACAATGAATTATCACGGTTTCCTTATAAGTTAATACAGTGCCATGCTTTCCTAATTAACTCTACAAATTTCGTAAATATTTCACGTTTATTAAACAGAAATTTTTCATTCGCTCTTTTCTCTCTCTCTCTCTCTCTCTCTCTCTCTCTCTCTCTCTCTCGCTATATAGCTAATATTTCACAAGTTTAACGCGAGAGAGAACGTATTAAAATTAGAAAACTAAATTCAATTAATATTCAATGAAAATTTGTAATTTAATCAATTAACTTCTCGACGAACCGAGAATAATATTATTAAAATATGTATATAATAATTAATAATATTCAAACGATTTGTATTTTTAAAATACCGTCTATTAATTGTAGAGTTATACGAGTGATTTTTGGTATATATATAATTTGTAGAAAATTGTTACCGATTCTCAATACGATACGCAAAATATTTCCCCGCGAAATTCAAATGATTATTAGTGCGGTATAGACGTTCAGTTCGGGGAGTACGTAGTAAACCTTACCCAAGATAAAGGTAAATGTAATCGAATCGATCCAAGTTTCTTGTTTTTTTTTTATTTTGCTTTTCATCCAAGGAGAGCATCGATCACACCTAAAAGTGCAATAAAACGCGTATACGTATTTTAGTTCCGAAAAAGTTTAAATTGGATTTCAAAATCCTACGTTGAGTGGTGGTGAGGAGGGGGAGAGGGGGGGGGGGAGGGGTACAGTCCTTCTCGAGTTGGCCAATTTGATTTCATTCGCGTTTATATGACGCGGATACATTTGAGAAATTGGGTAAACGTAAATTTCGTCGAGGAAGGACGCGTTCGTAAACTGTACGCCTTCCGTGCCGTATATTCGTAGAATATTTAATTAATTATACACGCGGATCGATTCCAATCGACGTATTGTTCGAAATCATTTTCAAGAACGTTCTTTCCACTCGAATAAACGAGTATATATACGCCCAAATATTTCGGCATTTAGAACTGCGCTGTACACTCGAAACGCGAGCGTTTTTCAACGCGACGATCAATCATTGTAAAATATTGCTCGACGCATAGAATGTAATTAGAGTACCTAATAGCGACCGAGCGACTACTCGAAATAATATAAATTACAATACGACTTTACGACCCATTATTTAATATTCTTCGTTGAACTTGTCAAAAATTGAAATAAATAACCACACTTCTCTCGCTTTCTTGCCTATCTTTCTTTTCGTATACAAGTAAATAAAAGGTTACACGACCTCGATCGAAACTTGTACATCACTCGTGTGTAATCAAGCTCGGGCGAACGTTAATTTTAACTATATTTCGTAATTTATCCATTTACAAGTTATTTCGATTAAACGAGACGCTAAATTTGTTAAACCGATGTATATAATATTTGATTTTTCGATTAAATACACCGTCGATTACAAATTTATTCGTGAACCAGCGAAAAATTCGAATATGTTTTTCAACCGTAAAATATATGCAAATACACACACACACACACACACACGTTTCTTGTAATAAAGAATAGTTATAAAATTTATTAAAACGAGTACAATAATAATAATAATGATAATGATAATAGTACGATAACATAATAACAATAATAATACGTTTATTAAAGATTAAAGTTACACATATATATACGCGTACGTGTGGTATAGGGTATGTCGTACAATATAAACAAAATGTGTGTATATGTACAAATTGAATGGATGTATATATAGATGTATTGGTCAAATAATATTATATACTATATATATATATATATATAGGTGTATATATTGGTGGGGGTGGAGAGTGCGGGAGTCTCAGTGTAAATAATGACTGTAGCTCGACTCGCCGCGAATCGTTTATCAAGAGAAACACGCACTCGACGTATATACCCTCTCGGTTTATTTGGTTTATTCGTCTTATACATCGAGAGTGCAATTGCTTGTTGGTTACCTTACCTTACCTTACCCTACCCTACCCTACCCTTCCAGAGTAATTAATCGTTCGTTAATCTTTCGTAACTCGCGCGCACTCCGACGCGTTACGTTGTCATCGCCATTCCCCGTAGTTTCGTTTAGTTTTAGGTTTGATCAACCTCGGGCCCTGTTAACGAGGATTAACTTTACAACTCCAGTGCGTACGAGGAAAGAAGAAGTTCAACGAAGAGGTTGACGAAGTTTACACTTGAACTTCGTGTGTGGAAGTCACTCCGAGTTTTACCACGGTTCAGTTGAACGGCATCTTGGAAATAAGGGATTGCTTTAGGCTCGCGTCAAAATTTAGATATTTTTCTAGTTTCTTTTAAATTCGAATAAGGATATCCGCGTACATGCGTATCATTTTAATCTTTTTTTGGGATGCTTATGTACTCACGTATTTCACTTCGGCTTCGCTTTAAAATTAAGGTACTCTCGTTCTTCGTTTAAACTTGATTTTAATGTAAAGGTATACTCTCGCATTTCATTACAACACTCGGAAATTAAGTGAACACTCTCGTAAATCACTGTGACTTCGCTCGAAAACTAAATTACCCTCATATTTCTCTTGAGGGTCATTTTCAAATTAAGGTACTTCGACATTAAGGCCCTTTGGTCTTTGACTTTCATTCCATTCTGTATTAAAGATAATTATGGTATATTCACTCCAATTTCATTTTGACGTTAAAGCTCTTTAGTGTTTCACTATTTAAATCCACTCTGCGCGTTGTAAGAAATTCGCATTTATCATCACCACAACTTCACTTGGATATTAAAGTCCTATCGCGTTGTTTTTCTTAACTTCTCTTTGAAATTAAGGTATCTTACTTTTAAATCCTAGAAAAAGTTTCACTCCAACTTCACTTCAAATAAACTTATTTATGTTTCATATTTTACCTTTACTTCGGAATAAAGTACTCTAGTGTTTCATTTGCATCTACATTTTGGTATTAAGGTACTCGTGTTTTTTTTTCTTCAAGTTCACTTTAAACTAACGTATGAATATTTTAAACTCTACTTTCACTTCGAAATGTCGTACTAAGAAAGTATACCACTCTAACTTTACTTCAAATTAAGATACTGAAGTGTTTCCCTCCATCTTGGTTCTACCATTAAGATTCTCCAAAATTTCACTCTAACAACGCCTCAAAACTAAACTTGTCCCTTATCCCACACTGACACCATTCTCAATCAAAGGTACCCTCGAATATTCACTCCAACTTCAACCGAAAATACTCGAAAACCGCTCTCGACACTTCACTCCCACAGATTTTTGGTAATATCGTTAAACCGATTAAAACTCTTCAAAACCTCATCCATTTATCAATCTCCTCTTTTTTTTGTTGTTTCGTTGAATACATCTAGTTTTAATAAACGACCATATTCCAGCTCGTTCGCACGATAGCCATCGAATTGGTCCGAAACAATATTTGAATTTGCTCTTAAAAAGTTACTACTTTTACGATCGACCTGTCCATGTATATGTATATATATATACCTCTAGATATATCTATACACGTATTTTTTTATTAGATTATATACGCACTGACATATTGGTCATTCTTATTAAAGTGTTATCGATCATAAAAATGTGTCCGTGTGTGTGCGTTTTTTCTTTATCAACAACAACGAGGACATTTAAATTTCATTCGCGGACAGATACGATGGGTACCGAGTGTGCGGTGGGTAATAACCCACCCTTTCCAAAAAAAAAAGGAATTATTGACCATATGCCCAGGAAATGTATAATATTAATGCGAAACACTACTTTTGTCAAAAAAATACGCGTTTAAATGTAAAATGACTATATAAACCGAAAATCGAATAATTAATAATTGGATTAAATTTTGTTTGTTACAGTCACGAAGTTCATTCGCATTGGAATCGCCGACAAAAACGACAATCCGCCTTACTTCGACAAGGGCCTCTACGAGGCTGAAGTTGACGAAAATGAAGACATTCAACATACCGTGCTCACTGTCACCGCCAAAGATCACGATGAGTGTGAGTGATTAACCTACATATTATTATACACATTATACAAATATTTACAATCGAGTAATACTGTATATATGTATATATATACATCATTAAAACGACGATACGTCCTCCGACGCATTGTACATTATAATTCCGATAAATTTTAATTTAAATTAAAAACGCGATCGGAACGTCGATTTCGACAAGTATTTAAATATTTTAAAAAAAGAAGCACAAGTGCGTATAAACTCGAGCCCGGAATTAAATAACGCTATCTATACATACACAATTATATTATACGATCCGTAATTTATTTCGACGTTAATAAAATATTTCAATCGTACACCATTTATATATATCATCTCGAATTAATTAATATAAAAGAAAAAAAAATGATGATATATATACATATAGTTCGTTGTTTTTTTTTATCGAGCTTATACGCGCGTGCCAAACGTTTTATAGTTCACTTGGTCGAACGAAAGGAGAAAGAAAATATATATATATATATATATAATATAAACAGGTGGATGGATTTTTCGAAAGAAAGGTGATTTTTCTTTTACAGCCTCGCGTATTCGATACGAGATTACGAGCGGTAACATAGGCGGCGCCTTCGCGGTAAAAAATATGACAGGAGCCATTTACGTTGCGGGGGCGTTAGATTACGAGACCAGAAAAAGGGTAAGTTACACGGATTTATTTCTCTTATCGTACACGCACTCAATTTGACGAATCGGAATTCCGAAATTATGGGAATTTCGTTGATCGTCGATGTGCCAGACGTCTAAAAGAAGATATATTTATACCATATGTTTTAGAGTGATGCATTTTCATTTGGGAGCTTCTTTATACATGATTCAGTGCATTTTACGTTATTAAGATATTTTCTTTTGATTTGAAATTTTACGTATTAATTACAATGATTTTTTTAAGAATCGTGTTTGGATCATCGTAGAAATTAGGGTATTTTTTTATGGTTTGAGGATAAAAATAGATATTTTATAGATAAAAAGCCAGTTGCTACTTGAAAGATAAACAAATTTGTTTGACATTTTTTAAAAATTCGCAGAGAATTGCGACGTGAACGGTGTGAAGATTGTAGATCATTTCAGTCTGTTTTCTAAATTAATAATTATAATGTAATTTATTAAGTTTATAAAAAATACGATTATTTACGATACTTTTAAAACCTTTATTGACAAAAATAAATTAAGTTAAGAAAGATATTTTAGGATATGTTTTGTTTTAAAAATATCTTAGTAATTAAATTACTATTTTTTAAATTAAATCCCTAAAATAAATTTTTATGATTATCTAATATGATCTAAAAAGATTAATTTATATCAATGGTGCAGACCTCTAACAAAAACGTAAAATCTATATGTATTACCATGTTGAGGATAACTTCACATCTAGTAAAGGTTAAATAATTTACTTATGAAAATGTGTATTCATAATTATTACAATGGGTTTATAACATTTTTTTACTAGTTAGATAGCTGTTAAGTGTTCCATACACGAGGATTTTACAAAAATTGGCACTGCAACCCCGTTAAAAGAGTTCCCCAATCAAAATGTATAATTGAATAGGTATCCGCAAAAAAAAAAAAATGATAAACTTAAAAATGACTCGCAGTACGAGTTGAAACTAGCCGCATCGGACAATCTAAGGGAGAACTACACGACGGTGGTGATCCACATAAAGGACGTGAACGACAATCCACCAGTTTTCGAGCGTCCGACTTACAGGACCCAGATCACGGAGGAGGACGATAGAAATCTTCCGAAACGCGTACTCCAGGTAATTTAATCGAGACATGCAATTCGGGCGTGTGCCTCTCTCTCTCTCTCTCTCTCTCTCTCTCTTTTCCCCCCTATCAAGCAAATATCGGAAGTTTCCTCGGTGTACACATACGCGCATCGGTATTTGCTGTCATGTAGAGCGACCCCTACGAGCCACCTCGTGTTTCAGGTCACCGCCTCCGACGGAGACAAGGACAGGCCACAGAACATCGTTTACTTCTTGACTGGACAGGGCATTGATGCGGAGAATCCAGACAACAGCAAGTTTGATATTAATAGAACTTCCGGGGAGATCTATGTCCTCAAGGTACATATATATACCCACACGTACACTCTATACGCGCGCAAACACACACACACACACACATACATATAAATATATCGATCGATCATCCTATCGCAAATAATGCACCGTCCCATTCGCCACCTTTGTTTTCCACCATCAACTTTTCGAAATACAATATTTCCAACCTTCGAGTTATACTCAACTCCCATCGTCAATCTTATCCTTCTATATACACCTTCCTTTATTATTTTACCTTCAACATTTTTAAACGTCTTCCAATTTCACTTGGTCGATTATCAACTTTCAACTCTTTTAACGATTTCATTTAAAACTCTTGTTCATAAAATGTTGAAGAGTTCGTAAAAAATCCTTTGAGTAATATGGGTGTTTATAAGACATTCAATACCTTCAGTAGTCAATCACCAACTTCAATAATCATTAAAAATCTAATAAATTCGATAACGGAAGGATACTCTATATTCAACTAAACGCTATTAATTATTTAATTATTAGTTATATCGCGATAAACTTATTGAATATTCAATATATGATTTCTTTAAAAATTTAATCTTGAATTTATTCAACACTCAATTAATTCAATATTCAATCTCATTAACTCATTAAATTTTCGACATCTCGTTCAACAATCAACAATTAGAAATTAAAAATTAACTCCATTAATCTAAATAACTCAATAACAGATGATATTAGTTTTTTTTTAACTCTCAGTTTCATCACTATAAACTCACTTTAATGTCAATAAAATACATTTGCTCCATCTCTTATCTTACACTTTATTTTAAAAAAATTCAACAATCAACTTTAAACAGAATTTTAAATATTCGCCAATTAATCAACTCCAATAATTAATCATTAAAAATGTAATAAAACGGATGAATCCTAAATATCAGATGCTTAGTATATCTTGACAAAATAAAAAATGCCACTACGATTGTTGAACGTAAGTAGTTGATATAACGGAAGATAAACGATATCATGACTTTCCAGCCGCTGGACAGGGACCAACCGAACGGACGACCGCAGTGGCGTTTCACGGTGTTTGCTCAAGACGAGGGCGGTGAGGGTCTCGTCGGTTATGCTGACGTCCAAGTCAATCTGAAGGATATCAACGACAATGCACCATCGTTCCCACAAGGAGTTTACTACGGCAATGTCACTGAAAATGGAACATCAGGTTCGTCGACGTTACCTTAATCCTATTCTGTACTGTTCTCATAATTTAGATAATTTTTGTCACTCTGTGTATTAAAATCTATTTTTTTACTACTTAACTTTAACTGTAGAATCAACTATAGTGAATTCGTTTAGGTTTCATTTGTTCACTTAACAGGAGTGTGATACGCATATATCACCGATCGAGACAAAGGAGATGGTTTTAATTAAGTAAATATGGTAAAATAGGTAATTTATTAATTTAAATTATTCATTGAATAAATTAGGTAATATTGTCTATCATACAGCTGAATTTCGATAAAAAATATTGGCGCAAGGGAAAGACATAGAAGGATATTGAATACACAAACAAAGGGTAATGTTGTTATGGTCTTACTTAATTTACCATATTTATTTAATTAAAATAGTTTGTTTCATCGGTTAATCTCTGAATTTATTCGGTCAGTAACATATTATAACACTTTTTAATCATTACAAATAAATGTTTTTTCTAACAATCTTTTCACAAGCAGAATTTTAGAAATTATTCACAAAATTTGATTGATAATTTATTTATTATTCATGAAACCTCTGAGAAGCAAAAATCTTCCGCGATTTCTTCTTTTTTACATATTACATCGTTTAAGCTAAAATGATACACGCTCATGAATACGCGAGAAAACATTGTTTCCTACCTCCGAAGAAACTATTAGTCAACAACGATCACTATATCCATGTCTTAACAGGTATGGTGGTAATGACGATGACGGCTGTCGATTACGACGATCCCCAGGAAGGTACGAACGCCAAATTGATCTACTCGATCGAGAAGAACGTGATCGAGGAGGAAACGGGATTACCAATATTCGAAATCGAATCCGAGACCGGCGTCATCAAAACAGCGGTATGCTGCTTGGATCGCGAGAGAACCCCCGATTATTCTATACAGGTCGTTGCGATGGATGGAGGGGGGTTAAAAGGTGCGTATACGACATTTTTTTATTCAAGAAAAAAGTATTAAAAAGGGATTACTCGATGTTAAGTGATCGATTATGATTTAACACAGGGACTGGGACGGCATCCATACGAGTGAAAGACATAAACGATATGCCGCCCCAGTTCACTAAAGACGAATGGCTCACCGAAGTCGACGAGACGGATGGACCGGATCTTCCAGATACGCCGATTCTCACCGTTACCGTTCACGACGAAGATGAGACCAATAAGTTCCAGTATAAGGTACACTAATGTCAGACCATTTAGCTTTTCTTGTAACAAATGAAGAAACTGAAAAATCAGTTGTCAGAGTTAATAATTGTATGAGAAAAATAGATTATGATTGTAACGCGTGTTCTGGTGACCATCAGTGCCAAAATTGTACTTTTTATTTTAGTTCATTGTACATTAAAATACATTTTTTCGTTGGTTTCTTGGGAAATATTTTAAACGAACGGATATTATCATAAAAAGTAATTCAATCGACAATTCAAATTTCCCACTTTTACAAATCGATTGACAAACACTATTTTTTAAAAAATTAATAATTCTTATTAAACTTTAAGGAAAACCACGAAAACTTTGCATTCTGTTATGATACAATCTATAATTTTAATAATTTTATCTAAAGATAGGGTTTTAGAATAAAAAACTAAAATTTTTTAAATTTTAAATCTCATTAGTGAATGTTTGTTTATTACATCCAATTGTACATGATTTTTTTTAAGTCAGTAAAGCAAAGTAATTAAAAATTGGGTTTAACATTTCGTTAATTATATGCTTTTATTCATTACATTTTAATACTCGAATATTTTCACTCAAAAACAATTGAATATTATGAATTATCAAACATAATTTAATTAAAATTTACAATTTGATAAATTAGGATTATTTTCGCAGCTTAAAAATTAAAAGAAAATCGATGAACGAATACTAATGAACGATCGGGTATAAGGCATGGAAGAAATTCAAAGTTGCGAAAGTCATAGTATAATTTAAATGCCTCTATTCATTCACTGGTTTAAACTAATATTTCAATATTTTATTTGATTTTCAAAAGTTTAACAAAAAATCGAATTATTATTTTTTAAATAAGTAACACAAAATACAGGAAATAATTCCAGTACTATCTTCTACATGTACGCGACTATAATAAAGTAATTTTATTGTTTTTTAAAATTCTTGCAGGTAATTGAGAATAGCGGTTACGGCGCTGACAAGTTCACGATGGTACGAAACAACGACGGAACGGGTTCACTCAAAATAGTTCAACAATTAGATTACGAGGACCAATTGCAAAGCAATGGATTTAGGATTAGAATTCAAGTCAATGACAAAGTAAGAACTCTTCAATTTTGATGATCTACATAAATGTGTACATTTTCAAATAAATTAAATTATTACACCACTTTGTTCTACCTCAGGGCGAAGACAACGATAACGATAAATACCACGTTGCGTATTCATGGGTAGTCGTGAAACTCCGAGATATTAACGACAACAAACCGCAATTCGAGAAGGCAAACATAGAGACTACAGTCCCCGAAAACGCAGCTATCGGAAATACCCTCGAAACGTTCCGAGCCACTGATCCGGATCAAGGTGGTAAGAGCAAAGTTTCCTATTCGATAGATCGTAGCTCGGACAGGAAGCGTCAGTTCTTCATTTCCGAAAATGGTACCGTATCCATTCAACGAAGCCTCGATCGCGAAGAAACACCAAGGCATCAAGTAAGCGTTCATGTCCTGTTTTTGTTTTAAAACAACGATCATACAATTTAAACAATTAATTGATTATTATAGGTTAAAATTTTGGCTATCGACGACGGCATACCACCAAAAACTGCAACTGCCACATTAACGGTTATCGTCCAAGATATCAACGATAATCCACCAACCTTTTTGAAAGATTATCGTCCAGTACTACCAGAATTTTTACCACCGAGACGAGTTGTTGAAATTTTAGCGACGGATGACGACGATCGTTCGAAGAGCAACGGACCACCTTTCACGTTCCGAATGGATCCTACCGCTGACGACGTTATTCGAGCGAGTTTCAAAGTTGAAAGCGACAGCAGTGAGTAGCCGATAATTCGATTAATTCCATATTTAATCAATGCTAATTAAATTATATTTAACGAATGAACAAATCCTTTTTTCAGAGGGTGCAAACGGTGATGGTATGGCGATCGTTTCGTCACTACGAACGTTTGATCGTGAACAACAAAAAGAATACTTGATACCAATTATCATCAAGGATGCTGGCACACCATCGATGTCCGGTACCAGTACCTTGACGGTGATAATAGGAGACGCGAACGACAATAAAATGCAACCTGGATCAAAGGATATATTCGTATATAATTATATGGTACGTTAACACTTATTAATTAATTTTTAAATTCATCTCTAATGATTTTAATACTTGGTAGATATATAATTAAGATGAATGAATTTATCAATACACAGTGGAAGAAAAAGAAAAATACAAAGCTTTTATCAAATAAACTATAACTCGGAATGTATATTGTTGTTTAAAATCACTTAAGAATATTTGAGACTTTAAATTTAATCGTTTAATGCAAAAAAATTTTAAATTGACAGAAAGTTAACGATATGTACGAGTACATACGAGAATAAGAGAATATCATTAATTTATACTAATTTATATATATTAAATTTTCGTCGAGTAAGAAAGTTGATATTGATTTTTCCTTATAATTATAATAAGGAAAAAGATGCTAAAATTATTAAACTTATGTCGAGAAACATTAATTTAGAAGGTATAAATATGTTAATTACTTTGTTACTGTATATTTTATTAATAAAAATTTTTGCAACCCGGTGAGAGTGACATTAAACATGAAAACGTCACAAGAAAATTCTTGTTGTATAGTTTCTCTCATACTTTGACTAGGAAAGATCGAAAAAATATTTGTTCACCCTACTTAATTTTAAATAATTAATTTTATAATAATAATAATAAATACATTACTATTTTTATTAATGATGTAAAATAATATTATTGTTTAAGGAAAATAATATGACTTTCATTTAAAATACGAAATATCGACTAAGATCTTAAGTTTGACCATTATTTATGGGTTACAACAGGGACAGTCGCCGGAAACCGAGATAGGAAGAGTTTACGTGTACGATTTAGACGACTGGGATTTGCCGGATAAGAAATTTTATTGGGACGGTCCAGAGCACGATCAGTTTAAATTGGACGAAGACACGGGTATGATTTCCATGAAACCTGGTACGCACGATGGGAAATATCATCTCAAGTTCAAGGTCTATGACAGGACGCACACGCAAACGGATGTCCCGGCAAACGTCACGGTAACCGTCAAGAGTATTCCACACGAAGCTGTTTATAATTCTGGGTCGGTCAGAATATCAGGAATAACCGATGAGAATTTCATCCGAGTGTGGAATTACAAAGTACGTATTTCATTAATTTTCCGAGATTAATAATTTACAATCATATTTATTTGTTATTTTTTACATGTAAATTGTAATTAGTACACGAAGAAAACTGTTATAGTAAATATTACTGCCGCTGAATAATTGAGAGACAATTATTATAAGAATTAGTATGTTTTATAGGAACAGTTTCCTACATATTTAGTAAATTAAAAAAAGTAAAACAGTCATTTTTCGATTACTCAGTGACATTATCATTTTACTACATTGTTCTTCGTGTATTGTCTACTCAAAAACAGTGTGGGTCAAAGTCTACCCGAAACTTAAATTATTAATAAAGTGTGAATCGAAAAATTAGTTTGTGAAGTTCAATAATAATATCTCAATCCTTTCAATAAATAATTTACATACTGTTTTACTTCTTCAGACGCAAACATTGTCCAGGAGTAAAGCGGACTTGTTTAGAGACAAACTGGCGTTGCTCCTCAACATCGAACGAGAAAACGTAGACGTGTTTAGCGTTCAATTACGAAGAAAACATCCGCCTCTAACCGACGTGAGATTCGCAGCTCACGGATCACCGTATTACAAACCAGTCCGATTGAACGGCATCGTTCTTATGCACAGAGAAGAGGTAAGATAGGAAATCTTTTTCGAAAATTAAAAAATATTGCAACTCTTAATTCACTTAACTCTGACTTTAGATTGAAAAAGACGTCGGGATCAACATCACCATGGTCGGCATCGACGAATGCTTCTACGAAAACGAGATGTGCGAGGGTAGTTGTACAAACAATTTGGATATCACGAATTTGCCATATATGGTGAACGCAAACAAAACGGCACTCGTTGGTGTACGAGTGGACGTGATACCCGAATGTACGTGCGGTGCTCGAAATTTCAGTAAAAGCGAATCTTGCCGAAGTAATCCGTGTCACAACGGTGGTCGCTGCGTAGAAGGACGTTTTGGGTTGACGTGAGTATACACAAGATAGAATAGTAATTATTTAATCGATTGTCGATATTAATATATGACATTGTTCCATTTAAAGTTGTCAATGCCCTGCGGGTTACAACGGTCCTAGATGCCAACAAACAGCGAGAAGTTTCCGTGGAAACGGATGGGCTTGGTATCCTGCTCTCGAGATGTGCGATAGTAGCCATTTGAGTTTTGAATTCATAACGAGAAGATCCGACGGTTTGCTTCTCTACAATGGACCTATCGTGCCTCCCGAACCAGACGAAATTATGGTCTCAGGTAATTAATTTTTCTTTTCTCACGGATTTAAACTAATTTAACTATTTCAACCATTTATTAACCCTTACAGTAACTGCGGAACATCAATGCCGCACATATTAATCTTCTAATTATACTATTGAATTTTCAACGTTTACAAGCAGTTTGTTTTTAGAATAAATTTATGACTGAAGGGTTAATAAAGAAATTTAACGAAGACTATTTAAAGAAAAGTACGACGCAATTATTTAATTTTTTATTCTGCAATGCAACGATATAATACCTAACTTATGAAATTTTTTATTGATTCCTACCTCTAAAACTATAATTGTTGGTTGAATAAATAGTTTCATGATCAACTATTATATACTATCGATATGTCAATGGTTTATCTCTGTCTTAGATTTCATTTCCGTGGAACTTGAACGAGGAATTCCTAGACTACTCCTGGACTTTGGCTCCGGTACATTAGAACTCAAAGTTAAGACAAAACGTACACTCGACGATGGCGAATGGCACCGACTGGATATATTTTGGAATACCGAGGTACCGTAAAAATTTGCATTCTTTTCCCCGCATGAATATTTAAATGCCGAGCTATATACATTGACACTCTTACAGACGGTAAAACTGATCGTCGATTTCTGCAAATCCGCCGAGATCTCGGAACAAGACGATGGCTCGGCGCCACAATTCGACGACACGTCGTGTCAAGCGCAAGGCACCATCCCCCCGTTCAACGAGTATCTGAACGTGAACGCGCCGTTGCAAATCGGTGGTTTATACGTCGAGCAATTCGAGCCCGATCAATACAAATGGAAATACATGCCAGTGGGCAAAGGTTTCGACGGTTGCATCAAGAATTTATTCCACAACAGTAAACTTTACGATCTGGCACATCCTGGTTTATCGAGGAACAGCGTGGCCGGTTGTACGCAAACGGAAGAAATATGCAACAGCCAAGAATCGACATTCCGTTGTTGGGAACACGGTACGTGCGTTGGAAGTTTCTCCGAAGCGAGGTGTCAGTGTAATCCTGGATGGACAGGACCTGGTTGTATGACCCCAACGATACCTACGACGTTCAAGCTTCAAAGTTACGTTAAGTACGCTCTTTCGTTCGAGCCGGACAAATACTCGACCCAAATACAATTGCGTTTCCGTACCCGAGAGGTGCACGGTGAACTTTTCCGTGTGAGCGATCAGCACAATCGAGAATACGCTATCCTCGAAATAAAAGACAGTCGACTTCGATTCAGATACAACTTGAACAGTTTGCGAACCGAGGAACGAGATATATGGTTGACAGCGATTACCGTCGACGACGGACAATGGCACACAGTCAGGGTTTCGCGTTATGGTTCCGCTGCTACCCTGGAACTTGATGGTGGCGAGGGCCGAAGATTCAACGAAACTTTCTCATTCGAGGGACACCAGTGGTTACTCGTTGATAAACAAGAGGGTGTCTATGCTGGTGGCAAAGCGGAATACACCGGTGTAAGAACGTTCGAAGTATTTGCTGACTATCAGAAAGGTAATTTGATTTTTTTCGTTTTCCTCTTTGGTTTCACGACAAATCACATTAATCGTGTATTTTTACGTTTGAATAGGATGTTTGGATGACATTCGGCTGGAGGGCAAACATCTACCACTTCCACCAGCTATGAACGGAACGCAGTGGGGACAAGCCACCATGGCTAGAAATCTTGAAAAGAATTGTCCCTCTAACAAACCTTGCGCTAACGTTATTTGCCCGGAACCGTTTGAATGTATCGATCTTTGGAACGAATATGACTGCACGTAAGTAAGAACTCATTTTTTAAGATTACTTTGGTCTAATGAAATAACATAATTAAACACTTAAATGAAATAATTAAATTAAATTGAATGATTAGACTACTGTACTGTATACTTTAAAAATCTACTGAAAAAAAATTTAATGATTCTAAATAATTTATTAATTAGCTCTCAAAAAAATATTTATTTAATGCTGATAAATATTTATAAAGAATGATAAAATTTTAATTAAAAGAAGAGATTCAAGATTATCATGTTTGAAACTACAAAATATTTATTATTTTCAAACAAATATTTAAATTATAACGACAATTTTAATTTAAAAATTTTCAATTTATTTGCAATTCTTTTAATGTGCGTCAAATTAATTATAATTGCGTAACGACAAAATGTTATTCAAAGCTACTCTTTCATCAATAATTGGATTTTATTCATCGTTAAAATCGAAAAAAAGCTTGGAACTTATTGTTCACTCAAATTATATATTTTAATTTATTTTATTGATTGGTTTAAATGTACTTTCAAATCTTTAATTGTTAGATTTTAATGGTTTTAATTAGTTATTTTATAAGTTAATTCTTATTTATGTAAATGAACAAAAAATTAATTAAATAATGTTACCGCAGGTGTGGCGAAGGTAGAGTACCTTCACCGGACAACAAAGGCTGTATGGATAAGAATGAATGTATAGATTTCCCATGCCTAAACGGAGGACGTTGCATCAATCAAGATCCTCGTTTCCGGTATCGTTGTATTTGCCCCGATGGATTCTGGGGTGAGAATTGCGAACTCGTCCAAGAAGGACAAACTCTTAAACTCAGCATGGGCGCACTTGCTGCTATTTTAGTCTGCCTT
Source organism: Theocolax elegans (assembly GCA_026168455.1). Classification (NCBI taxonomy): domain Eukaryota; kingdom Metazoa; phylum Arthropoda; class Insecta; order Hymenoptera; family Cerocephalidae; genus Theocolax; species Theocolax elegans. Next base: position 785,484 of record CM047426.1, on the reverse strand, counting down.
CTAGTTATTCTTGGTAAGTTCATTAATCTTTCCTTTTTTATCATTTACTATAACAAGCAATCCTTTTAATGTCTTGACTGTATCGTTTACTTTTTCCTACAGTTCTCGTGCTAGTATTCGTAGTATACAATAGAAGACGGGAGTCGCACATTAAGTATCCAGGACCCGATGACGACGTTAGGGAAAATATAATTAATTACGACGACGAAGGTGGTGGCGAGGACGACATGACAGCTTTCGACATAACTCCTTTACAAATTCCTATCGGAGGACCGATTCCCGAAATGGGAGGGAAATTACCTCCGTGCAAAGTGGCCTGTAAGCATTCCTTTGAAAGATTCATTAAGTTAAATTTTATATTTCCATAGTTCAATCTAAACGTTTTACACTTTTGTTTTGTGCAGATCCGACGGGTCCGGAGCCAAACGTTGGAATATTTATCGAGGATCACAAGAAGAGGGCGGATAGCGATCCCAATGCACCACCTTTCGACGATTTGCGAAATTATGCATACGAAGGTGGTGGAAGTACCGCTGGCTCATTGTCGTCTTTAGCGTCGGGTAAGTTTATTAAATTTAAAAATAGAAAAACAAGTAATACAGTTTTTATCAGTGAAAAAAATACAATAAATATTTTAACTACTTACTTTAATATGTATTGGTACGATGCTTATTGATGCTTTGCATGGTTCATTGAAATTATTGATGAACGTTTAGAAAGATGAAATAATTAAAAATTCTGTTTATTTTTTGAAAGACGTTTTATCATAAGACTAACTTTTTGAATAAAATTCACCAATTTATTAACAACTTTTAAATAATTTTTAATCGTTAAATCAGCTGAGGTAAAATATAATACTACAAAATAAAGCAGAATTTAGATTTTTCATTTTCCCAAACCTTTGATTTATTTCACGTTTAATACGGCAAAGATTGATTATTCACTTCAATAAATATTGCAGTACTATTTCAAACTCGATAAATCACTGAAATATTTAGCAATAAATTAAAATAGTTCGAAACCGAGTAAGAAGAATCATTGTAATTATTTCAGGCACGGACGACGAGCAACACGAATACGAATATTTGGGTAAGTGGGGTCCTAGATTCGATAAACTAGCCGACATGTACGGCCCTAATGAACACGGTAGTGAAGAGGAAGAATAAATAAGAACGAGAGAGAGAGAGAAAAAGAAGACCGTAACGCAAGAAAAATTGCCAGTAACTTATTCGCTCGTCGAGCGCTGGTCCATGTTCAACGATGCAGCGACAACAGACTTTCTTCTTTCTTAAAAGAAAAAGAAATTACTGATACAAAAAATAAAAGACTGGGTTATAGGTAAACAACTAAACCTTAGTCTAAATACGAAGACTTCGAAGAGAAGGATGTACGCGATACGAGATGAGATTATCTCTCATTGTCCTTCCTTAAAAATAGGAAAACTAAATAAATAAACGAACTATTCGAAAGAGATGTAAAATCGATCGACGCCAAAGTTTAGGTACCACTCGCGCCTGCGTGCGCGTTACGCGCCCAATGAATTTTTGCAATAACTAAACGAAAGCGCTCGAATAGAAACAGGATTAAGGGGAAAAAAGTAAAATATAGAAATAAAAAAGCTAAAAAAAAGTAAATAAATAATGAAACAAACACCCGACTTATTATCCACAATTACTCTAAAGCGTTAAGGAAGGATAACACAACTATTTGTATTATAGTACGTTGCGCGTATACGTAGTCGTCCCTCGCATACGAACGTAATATGAATTAATTAATTTTTTCCTTACCTATATTTCATTTGATCTAGTTTACCTATTATATATCTCGTTTATCTCCGTATTATCATTACCATTGTAATTATTCGACCGTAACCGGTTACCTTCGTTACCGATAGTATACGTAAATATAAAATAATATATGCATTGTCATTGCTAATTGTAAGATCGTTTATCCGATTTTTGTCATATTTATTATCGTCGTTATTATTACGAATGTGTCAGTCTGGCGCCTCCGTCGTCGAACGAGAAGAGAGGATCAACCGGGTAAATAATGCAACCAACGGGAAAATCTATATAGTTCGCGAAATCTAATTATACCTCACAAATGTAAACGACACGTCGATAGACGATATGCAGGGATACACGAGAGAAAGAGAGATATTTGCGTAGTTCGCGAAAACGAAAGGTCCTATCGAACGATATATTACAATTGTTGAACGTCTTCGTTGTATGATCATCCACAAATTCATAACCATTTTATCAACGTTTCATCGTAGTGTCCAAACTACTCTTTACAAAGAAACAAACTCATCGTTGCGTAGTTAAGATTTATCGTTAATTCTAATACGAACGAAACACCGCCCCGTCAATGTTCAATCTCTCTCCCCACCTTTGATTGTTTTCGACTATTATCTCGTGCGTTCGCGGCCTAACGAGACGAAAAAAAGGAAAACTCAATCTCGAATAATTTTCCTACGACCCGTATACCTCTGCCGAAAATATCATCTCGTCGCGCGAGGCCAATGTATTTTTTTAATTGTTTCATCTAAATATCACTTGTTTCGCTCTTGTAAGTATTTTCTTTTTAAAAAATACAAAGTGCTGCGAGTTCAACCAATTGTAGAGAAGACGAGAGGTTAAAAGAATACATGTTCGCGCGGTGAGAAAGTATTTTTGTGAGTGGAGTTTATCGAGCCCGCGACACACTCTCGTTTCGTATCCTCACACGTATTGTAACTTGACGAGCTGATGAATTTTCAAGTTGCGAATTGCAATACGAAATAAAGGAAAATAAAAAATAGAAACCACGCGTAACTAGGAAATAAATCAGCTTGGTCACGGTGAGAACTTATAGAAAGAAAATAAAAAAAATAAAATTTTTCCACTCGACTCGACTGATGATTTGTAAAATTCTTAAAAGGGAATATTAAACAAATAGTCAATTTACCTGTTAGGTGTCCGCGCGACGGTTATTATCCTTAAGGAAGAAAGCAAGAAAGAATGGAAGAAAATAAGTAAAAGTAAGGAAGGAAGAAGTAAAAGATAAGAAAAAAAGGAAAATAACGTATAAATATAAATATATAAATATATAAATATAATTAATGTACGAGGAAAATATGTAATTAAACGTACGAAAGGAGGGGGAGGATGGGAAGAAACGAAGCGAGGCGTCCCGTACGCTCTTTGCGTCATCGACACTGTATTATTGTCGTACTATACATCGTATCGTTTAATTGCGATTTGTGATATTAATTTTTTTCTCTCTTTATCTTTTTTTATTTTATACATCAATGGAGGTAATATTAAGTGTATTATCGTTGCGATTTTAGTTTATAATGATGAATTAAATATAATAATCGGAAAAAGCCGCGATCTAACTGACCTAGTCGTAGACGTTTAGAGAGCGATCAAGTCGAACTTTGAGAAAGAGACTTTTTTACATTCTATACTTTGTATTATACATAACACACATTATATTTTTACTTTTTATCTTGTACGTACACACACGCGTGCGTGTATAACCGTTGTATTTATTTAAATTATCGTCACGATTATTGCTGTCCGTCCCCGTGTTACGAAGAGCAAAAAATTTTGAGTTTCCAACAAGGAAAAAAAAGTAATTAGGTTATTAATACTAAGGTAATGGTAAACAAAGAAGAAGAAGAAGAAGAGAAGAGTAACCTTTCGCATCGTACTCCCCTCCTGGAGAAAGTAGAAAATAAGAAATAAGTGACAGTATTCCACAGACTGGCATTAGATGAATGAGAGTTTTATCGTTATTACAACAATTGAATATTTCTTTATTATTTTGCGTCACTCGTGCGTGAGCGTGTGTCCAGTGGCATGTGAGAGAAATATATTCTAGTTTTTAAGACCTCACCGTTTGTGTATGTAAATTGAAAACGAGAAGATAGAACGAAACCAAATAATTAAGAAATACACGAATCATTAAACAAAACGTCGCGCACACGCACACCCACACACACCCATACACATCCTCTCTCCTTCGTTATCGCCGTTCGGCTCTCGGAATCTCGATATACGTCAAATTTCGTAAACAAAAAGACTTATTCCCTCTTTTTTTCTTATCTCACTATACTTATAATTACGCGAAGCGCGCTTAAGCTAAGCTTCGACAGAAAAGAAAAAAGAAAACGCAACGCTGATACGCTCAAAACGAGAGACATATCCTTTACCTTTTTCTACACTGTAATCCACACTGCCTGGAATGACGAATTAACTAATTACAAAAAAAGTAATTAAATAAGCAATGATCACAGGGATGGGGGGGAGTAGAGATATCGAGTGCCGTACGCGATAGACAGACCCACACACACCGCGTAGTTGGTAGGTCGTTCTAGACCCAATGTTTTAATCGTAGCCGTATGTCGTTAACACCGATGCTGTAATATACAGAAATAAATACATAGATGAGAAATACAAATTATTATTATATATAAATATATATATTATATATATTATATATATAAATAAAATAAAATGGGAAAAAAATAAATGAAAAAATAAAGTAAAATACAATATGTATATGTGCGGTGCCACTGAACACAGTCTCGTTAGTACAATTTACCGTAAAAAAAAAATAATAATAATAATAAAATAAAATAATCTATACGTACAGTATAATCGATATACACGTATTATTACATTAATTGAATATATTATTATTAACGGTTGGTTACGATATACGTTGTATGTATGTATATACATGTAAACAAATCTCTATATATATATATATACATACATATAAATATATACATACGCATCATTATATTATCAATAACAATTTGTACTTTATCAGTTTCAGTTCCGAACGAAATAAAAATGCCTTCTTTTTAATACACGAAGCGTTTCACAATTTATTTATTTTCACCTGTTAATATATTACCCTTCTTTTTTCTCACAAATATTCCTTACGACACCTGCCTCGTGATTTTTTTGTGTTGTATTTATTTTTTTTTATTTTGTCGATCCGCGGGAATTCGTTCGTGATTCTCTGGAGCATGCGATGCCTGAGGTACTCGGTGAAATCGGGCAATCCGTTATCACTATATACGTGTTGAAATTAATTAATCGATTGTTCGATCTATACCGTTTCAATAATTGTTGTACTCTGCTTTATGGATAGTTTTCGTTATACGCTACCCAACACAAAAATCGCAGATTCTTTTGTAGCCAATCGATGAATACTCGTGCACAGAGAAAAAATTTCTAGTAAAAATTACAATGTTGTTTAATAAAAGAGAGACAGACTTGAGAAATGACAAAAACTACAATTTTGTTAAAGGAACAATTTGCGAGATTTATAGTAAATATTAATAGATATTTAGTAAGATTTCCATATACCAAAATAGTAATTTTTATCATTTGTCATGTCTGTCTCTATTACTGAACAATATTCTAATTTTTACTAGAACATTTTTTGGGAATAGTAGATTAATAATTAGGATTTGGATGGAGAAATGTATTTTGTTCATTTTTATTTTTATACCCTGATAAAAATCTTGACGGATTTTTTAGGCTATTGTAGACTAATTTTGACCAAGTCAGTTAAATTTTAAGTGAAACTTAGCTTACGAATAACCTAATCGTCATATAATAAATTACCAAATTTATTAAAAAAGTTTGTTGAATTTGTAGCATGGATAAAAAATTAGTGGGTAACGCGTAACGATAAAGTAACTCGATTAATTAAACTTACGAGTAGATCGAAAAATCGACGGTCTTCGTTGCGTGTAGGGTGATTAGGAAAAACCCAACGGCCGTGACGCAGCAGAGAATCGCCATGGGGAATCTATTTTTCGCGAGCCAAACGGCAGTGTCGTCTAGTCCAAAATTTACAAGGCTCTGTAAGGATATATAGCAAAAATTTTAACAATTGCTAATTGTACGCCACGTTTTGGAGTCATTTTTTAATAAATAATCAATGTTTCAACAATAATTAAATAATAATTTAAAACATAGGAAATATAAAGAACACGTATTAACTCGTTATATTTATTACATTTTTATTTAAAAAATAAAAAATGTTACGCGATGTTTTATCAGTATGTCGATTGCCTTTCAACGCATGTGAATATAATTTTGTATAATTTTATTCATTTTACTGTTATATTAATAAACGTTTAATTATTTTTATAGATATAGATAAATTTTCAAGACAAATCTAATCAGACAAGTTTGTGATATTTTGTTTTTATTAATGGGTCTTTATATATGATCTAATCCAATGAAATATTACTTTAACCCATTCGCGCATCTTAAAATCTATAATTGTCAAATTGTAATGTTTCTATTCGTTAGCTTATAAATTATGTTTATTTTCTCGTTTCACTATTTTATAAAAAATTTAAACTCGTTTAATTTTCCAAATGAATAAATAAATAATTATTATTAAATTATTACATATTGACTCGTTCGAACGATCGTTAATATTTCCAAATAATAAATTTCCGAGTGTGAATCAGTTAGGTAACAATATTACTTTATCAAAATTAATAGTTATTTATATGCACTTAGGGAGTAAAATAGGCATTTATTCCCGGGATGAAAGTTGCTGCTTCCTCGCTTTATCTTCTGGCCGTAATTCATCCAAGGGAATAATCGTCTTTTACTCTCGAAGTGCATGTAAAATTTTTCACCCTTATCATTTAAAAGGCCACTTTATGCAACAACAAAATGTACGTTTTTAATTTTCTAAGTTTTTTCAATATTCTAGGACTTTTTGATATATTTAATTTAATATAATAAATTTAATTTTGCATTAGAGTATGGAAAGTATAAAATAAGTGTCGAAAGAAAAAAAGTAAGTATACGATGAATAAAATGAGTTTACGCAGAATAAAATCACCGAAGGAATAAAGTACAATTTTAGTCCTTTCGTAGCTGTCAATAAAGTAGACTTTTTGTATGATTAGAGTGAAAATGTAATTATTTTTATATTACTTTGCACGCTAAGATCGTTAACGTTGTGTATATGTGCACGTCGATCGGTGTCCAAATGCAAGCCACAGCGAATTCTAGTATAAACGACGTAACGAGAAACTAAAGGAAAACATTTTTTTATTTATTTATGCACTTTAATGATATTACGAGGAGTATACGCTAAGAGTATAGATAAATATCTCAAATATGAAATTTAGTGGATATTTTGAAAGCACAATCAGTTTCGCATTCTACACCATTCATTTAATTATTAAAAAATACTATAATATATACACTAAAAAGTAGATGTAAAAGAAATAAAAATAATTAAGCGAAATTTCTTTTGTAGTAAAAAATTAAGTGCAGTAGTGTAACTCGAATAGATCAAATGATATTTAAATCAAGGAAATTAAAAAAAACAGACATTTTATATATGGATTGAATATCGTACATCACTAAATATTTCAATCAATCAAGAAGTCCTCGGTAATGAAATCCGTCAACCTTAATAATAGAATAGTCTTAAAATTTATAAATTTAAAAATACGTTATCTTTCAATTAAAATTTTGGATTCTTAGTCTTCAACAAATATTTCTTTACGATCATTCAATTCACTACATTTTTCTTCACTGAGGAGTTCTCGATTCGATTCCAATTTTTTCTCCAAAAAAATCACTTTCCTAATTGGAACTTGCTCTAATTCGCATTGTAAAAGAAAAGTGTTACCTCGTACAACCCTAGCAACGGAGAGACCAATTTTCGAAAATTCTTCGGGTAAAAATCGAGATTCGACGTAATGGTAAAAACACCGAGGGTAAAGACGAACGAGGTTATCGGTGGTCCGGACAAAAGGTAATCACCGTACTCGTCTTCCATCGCGTCAAAGAAACACGTTCTGAACACCGGAATATCAAAAGTATGCAACACCAGTGCCCAAATCGTGTACGCTAATTTCGCCATTCTATCAAACTTGTTAGTAATTTTTACTACGAGAGTCATGTCCCGACCGAACGAGCACGTGTACGGTGTACCATCGATTTATTTCTTAAGCAATGAAGTTTACTCTGTTTCCGTTATCGCCAAAACAAAATAAGATAACAATTCATGTTCCCTATAGAGATTATAATAAATCTTTAAAAACATAAAGATTAAATTAAAGAAAAGCAAAAAGAATTTTTTTTATAAAAAAAACAAATTTTTTTATTATTTCAATGTTGCTCTTTTTGTCCTCCCAACTCGGTGCTAATCTGCGACGGAAGTCATACGATGTCTATGCAAGGAAATAAAAAAAATATAAATCATGTTTCGTATATACATATTAGTCATCGAAATTCTACACAAATAATAACAATATGCTTGGTGTAACCAAACCTGCATATTCACTAACATTTACTGGGTCAAACTTTACTGAAACTTTAAATTATTAGTTGCAACAAATATCTCACGCTTCGTTGGGTTTTGACAGTCGTATTCGAAACGGTGACAGAAGTTCGAAAATAACCAAAATAGGATTCTCTATAATATAATATTTTACTGAAACTATTCGAGTTGTCCCCTCTTACGTATTAATAAAATCCGTAAAAAGAAACCCAGGAAAATTTATAAATAACGTAAATTCTTTTTGCAAACTTTAATGTTGTATAACAATGGATAACTAATCCCCTTATTCTAAAAAAAAAAAAAATCAGTAACACCAAACAAGATACGTATAAACGAATGATATATACTTTATTAAACATTTACAAAAACCAATAGACGTTACAAAAACAAATTACAAAAGAGACAAGACGTAAAATTTTTAAAAATCTTCACAAGTAAATTCCTTTAACAGCGTAGACAATCCACATTTGGTAATTTCTGGATTTTTGAAGGTGACTCGGCCAAGTCTATATCTACGAGCCGGCGATGGGTTACTGCTTTTTCGATCTGTAAATGCAAAACTGACGATAACGATATTACGTTTACGGAGAGTCTTATACTCAATTTCTTATCCTTCGACGTAAAGTATCACATTAAAAAATACGGGCAATAAATTATAAAATTTAAAGAGTTTTATTAAAATCTCGTTTTCAAATAATCTATCAGTTCGTTCAATCTTAAAAATAAAAATATTAATATTAGATATCTAGAATTATTCTTTTCTAAAATAATTTTCTTGTAACTTTAACGAAATTTTTAGTAAGAAACAATTCTGAAAGATGAACACTTATCTCTTAAAAGTTTTTTTTTAATGTTCAAATTAACAATGGAGAAATAAGTGATATAGTTAAATATTAGCATGATAGAACAATTATTCTCTAAATTTGTTCGAGTGAAAAATTAAATGTTTAGAGATATAAATTTTAATGATTCGACATCTAGTCAAATTATTTTAATCTAATCAAGTTTTATTTGTGGTCAATTATCACCACAAACAACGGTGTAGCTTCGAACGACATTTTCACTCTAATCGAAATAAAAAATTTAGCACACCGATAAATTACTGATAAAGAAAAGTGAATCAACTCTATTAAAATTGCATTAAATTAACGGTAAATCGTAAATGACACCAATTTACGTAAGTCGAAAATACAAGAAGGATAAAAAATTGAGTAAGGAACAGTCCCTTAACATTAGGAAACAAAGATTATTTACTCAACACGAGACACACAAATCCATCATTAGAGAATCGAGTGTCTCGGTGGCATCGATCATCCACAAAAACGCAAGTATCGACGTGGAGTAAGCCGTGTACGTAGCCGCCATCTCCGTTTTCATGAACGAGGCTGCAGTCACCAAAAATGAATATTTACCGAGTTCCAATTCGTTGTTTATTAACAATAACTGGAAATAAAGTGATGGAATTTGAATTTTTTAACTACCGTACTTTGCAAAGGTAATGTTTACTTTGCCTAACCTGTCGACGCAAAGTGTCGCGTTTATGGAATTTTAAGTGCTCGTCGCTCTTATTTTATTAATCGTACATATTAATGATAAATCCGTTCGTTAAATTTTATCTAAAAAGGTTCGTTGAAATTTAAAAGCAGTTACATTTTCATTGATCGAACATAATTTTAAGTAAAACGATAATTATTGTAAAACTAATAAGCGGTTTTTATTGAAATTCAGCTCACGGATAAATGATAAATAATTGAAGACAATATAATATCAACTCTTAAAAATGCATTAGCTGATGGTCTCTTTTAATTATGTCCAATCGCGTGTTCTTTTTTTCAATAGGTTATAAATAATAGTGCGATTGAAAATTGAAACCCTCTCCCAATTTAACAGAACATTTCAGGTCGATAAGGTATAGGTCTGGTAAAAATAATACGGTTGGAGAAACAGAAGAAATAGATAGAAAGAAAACGATATAAATAATTACCATTTTACTGGACTCCTGGGTGATGCACCAAGTGAGATGCATCAGGGGTAACCAAATCATCCGCATTACCAAATCTGTGTACAAAGCGGTGAACAAAATCTGAAAGGAAGAAAAGAACGCATAGTGTTCGTAACGCGAGGTCAGTTAAGTATAACAACGTGACGATAAGAGACGTACTTCGTAAATGACGAGGAGCTGGATCGGCGGTTCCTTCAGAGATCTCGGCCACAACCTGTACTCGGCCAGGATCGCAAGTGCGGAGAAGAGGAAGATCAAAGAAGCGTAGGACGGATCGAACTCTGGATTATTCGTTTCCTCGAAACACAAACCGATCAGACAGATATCTCGTAGGTATATGTAAAAACCAGTAGGTCACGATTAAGATCCAATGAAAATTTATGCACTGCACGTATTCCATGACGGTATCCATGTCGCTGATTATTAATCATTAACCATTAACTTTTACACATCGCAACGGCAACAACAACCTGATCGCCTGATCGGTCTACCTTCGGTTCTAACCTCGATTTCGCGGATGTCAAATATTACGAACGACCTCGTGCATCTTTTTTCGCGGTATTTTGTATCTTCTTGTCCCACGAGGGTTTATCCTATATATGTCCCAGATGTTGTACGTCTTCTTCTTCTCTTTCTCGTTCGAGTACTTTTACGTGTATATCTATATATGTATATATGTATACACACACAGATAACGTAAGAGTTTGCTTTGAACGGTCTGCGGTCTGACACGTTGACCGATCAATTGTTTTTCAACCTCGAATTCTTGGTAATTACATATATATATAAGTACCCGGTCAACCCGGTGATTCTTAATTTACGGAGCTAATGGTGTTTACTTGTCTCTCCGACTTTTATTGATCTAATACCGCACAATCCTCCTCGTTTTAATCAACTCCGCGCTTTTATTTTCGCGCGCCTCCACCACCCAGCTCTTTCACCAGTTTTATTTATACGCGCGCAGCGCGCCGGTGGGAATATACCGTGACAATTTTAAAACAACTACGTATATCGAAATATCTTCGAGTGAACAATTTTACTTTTTCAAAAGGATAATGTTTGAGTGAAAATCGGTATGCTGATTTTCAGAAATACGGTCGAATCGAGTTTAACGTGAACTGCGCTTTAAGTCTCCGATCATAACCTTTATTTTCTTATAAGGAGTCAATCATTTTTCGATTCGAGTGAAATTGTCAACATAATTTACTTGTAATAATTATGAATATTACTCGTTTCTCACAGATTTTAAGCTGATCTAAATTTAGAGAATTCATTGATTCGCGCAACGTAGTATAGAACCTATCGATAAAAAAATAAGACCCTACGTCTCGGAGTTTTATATAGAGAGGGATAAAGGAATTTTTAAACAAATCTAGGGAGAAAAGAATTTTACGCCAATTTAAATAATTCGAATTCTATTCAGTTTACAATCATTACCCCAAATATTGGATAAAGTTGATATTTTTCAACTTTGGTTTGTTCGAATACTTTTGGGTAGTTCAAGTGTGAGATCCCGTATCTGTATTACTTAATTTTATTACTTTCTTTCTTTTTCAATTATTTTTGATAAAACAGATAAAAATACATCGGATCTCGCAGGTTTTTCTCTCTTTACAATAAATATAAGGAAAGCGTTAAAAATCCCATCATTATCTAATATTTCCCTCGTCATTTCATTCAATAAAATCTATAAGGCGTTATTCTTAAAACCGTTAAAAAGTAAAATCTTCTCTGCACTCTTTAATTACTTTCAACTATTTTTAGACTAATTAAAAAGTTATATATACATATAAATACGTTTCTGCCTAAAAGATATAGCTACAAATTTACTTTAATAAAATGCATTTTATCCTATATTTTTGGCATTTCCTCAATGGATCGTAACTTTCGAATAATTGTAACAAATCAAATTTCGTATTTTATTTTCATTTTTTCCTTAGATTAGTTGACTTTAATCGTATGTGCTTATCCTATATAGACTGCCCATGGGACAAAACTGCGAGACAGGGATCTTTTTATTTGGACCAAATAATCAAAGGTCAACGACTCTTCCTTGTAAGATAACGAATTGGAAAAGTATATCGCAAGAACCAAATGCAATTCGAAATTCATCAAAATTACACTGTAATAAGTCCATCATCATAACGGCCTTGGAATTAATTCATTCTCGCTGCTTGTACTTTTAATCTAGGAGATTATTTATTTCTATCCTGCAGCATAGCTTTTTTCTAAGGAATAAGCATGAACGGGCAGTAGAAGTGTTCAAGTGAAGGATATTGCAAAGTGTAATTTGAAGAATTTGAATTACTGTAAGTTAGCTATTAAGATATATATCTATTTTAGAATGAAGTGACAAATTACAAAATTATAATGAGTATTTCAGTGGTACACTGAGTATAATTATGTATTTTTATTTATTTATTCATTTATTATTAAAATGTTTATTAACGACTACAGTGAATATGTAAAATGGGAAGGAAGAGCAAAGGATAGGAATGACTATAATTGTCTTATTACACATTTTAATACCTGACATAATAGTAATGCCTAATGAGTATAGAGAAGATTCATTCAGATTCGGAAAATTGCTAATTAATGAACACCAGTTGTTTTTTGTTCACCAGCATCGATAAGATATTTTTTTCTAATTGAAGACAAATATAAATACTGAAATGGATATGAAAAAATATATTCTGTTTTAAGAATCATCTATCCGATGCGAACGCACGATCTTCCAGTACAGAGAATTAATATTCGTATAGCTTAGAATTTTTATTCAGATCGTTGTTTTACATGCAGCGCATGGTTCCGAAAAAAACGATTAATCACAACCCAAAAAAAGTGAACTACTCTAGATTTTTTTCACATACGAAGGCAAATCTGTTTACTACCTGTAATATATCCCTCGCATTTTACCCATTAACAATAAAAGATAATTATTGTAACAATTATAAAGTGTAAAGTAACTTGTTAGAAGTAAATAAAATAACTTATAAGGATGATTAAACACTGCGATAACATACTAGGATCTCATCAGCGAACTAAAATAATCAAAATAAATAGAATAAATGCAAAACTCTAATTACCATTGACCGCATTCTAATAAAACTAAAAGATCATATCAAAAATTCACTAGGGAATCAAGATTATATAATATATTCACTAAAGAAATCTCATCGTACCAAACTCTTAACAAAAAAAATTAAATAGGCAACTTTGCTTGAACAACAATTGTTTCATATAACTTTCAACATTTTCACGACCTTAATGAGGTAATATTAAAAATTGAAACAAAAAATGGGTAATTCGACCGAAAATATATAGTGGACGAAGAGTTACAATGAATCTTCGGTAATTAAAAATGTTATCACTCGTTCGGAAATACCATGCCAATAATATTTAAATTGCAATATTGATGTATAGTATATATTAAATTATTTTAGTATGAGTCGGGTGTCAATTAGAATTAAATCTTGGAATATTCTACCCACTCAAATTACTTCGATTCAAGAATGCATATCTAATTGTTAAATGTCAATACTTTTAATTTGTTAGTTTATAAATGACTCGCTAATTACTTTATTCCCGCGCCATTCATATTAATTATTGTAAATAAATGTAAAACCAATATCAGTGCACAAATATACATATATAGGGGACACTGGGGTATTTTTGAACAGGGGCATTTTTGAACTTTTTGAATAGCTCTTTTATATCGTAATATTCATGCTATAATAGGACGGTTTCTTTAAATAAATGCTATTATCTCAAATCCCCCATTGTTACGTAATTACGTTGAAAAATATAAATTTACTGCTGCGCACTGTGTATCTAAAGTTTTTTTCTATTTTCGGGTAATGTTGAACACGAACCCTGGGGTAAATTTGAACGTGTTAAGTAAATGGGTGCATGGTGATTTTACAGTAGATTCATCATGTGTCCAATCTAAAAGAAACGAAACCTAGTTAAATTTCACAAAAATAATTTTTGTTTTAGTGTGAATATTGGTAAGTGTAAAATGTTGTATTGATAAATTTGGTGCCTAAAAAATTCTGCAAGTTGCTAGAAATTATGAATTTGAAGTTCCGTTAGTTTAGATTGTAAAATATTAATCTTTGCATCGAAAAAAAAATAAATCGCAAATAAGTTCAAAAATACCCCAGGGTATGTTCAAAATTACCCCAGGGTTGGGGCATTTTTGAACAAAATGCCTTTTTCTTCAACCGTAAAATAAACCGTCCTATCAATAAATATCGTGGGTAAAAAAATGTGACTTAATAGCTAGAAGCGAGTACTTGAAATTGCCATGGTCCCAAGTATAAAATTATATCGTTTTTGATATGAAAAAAATAAATAAAAAAAAGTTCAAAATTGCCCCAGTCTCCCCTATATATATATTATAAACGAAAGATACATTCCACTAGAGTAAAGTAAAACAAAAGGCGCAAGAGAGAATATTAAACGGTGTAAAGTTAACAAACTTCCTAAAAGATCGAAACAACGTAATTAACACCTCTCGATATAATGGAACTCTTCGGGTAATCACGATGATTGAAAAAGGGAAGTCGGGCACTTTTCAGATAGACCGAGAGTAAGGAATAGTGAGAGAGATAGAAGGAGAGAGAAAAAAAGGACGTTCATCCGTTAAGGTTGCTCGGACGAGGTGGGGAAGAAAAACACACACATATACACACATGTTCACACGTATCTCGGTCCTATGCATAATGCATCACATTTACAGATAGAATCCCTCCCCGTGACAGTTAAGAGTAATACCTTGAATAATGCACTCTTTCGCTTTTGTATATATCTATATACCTATATACCTATATACCTATATCTGTATATACGCTTTTGTTTCCTCCTTATTCATTATTTATATATACTTATATGAATCGCGTGAGATACGTACCATTGCAATCTCGGAGTTATAGATAAATCGAGGATTTATTTTAAATTTCCCATAATATATTACGACGTTAAACGTAAAGAGAGTATTACGTTTATTTTATATAATACATACACACTAAACAGTGTCGTTGCTTAACATCTTAAACAGTGTCGTTGCTATTTATTTTTTTAGTAACTATATAGATTCGTGTTTCTTTTTTAAACGCGTGCAGTCAACGTTTAAAATATTACGAGGAGCCTGTATTTTTAATTGTGTAAAATACAATTGTACAATTTTCCAAATCGATTATTACAATCGTTTGTATAATTAATTATTGTTACCAGAAAACTTTAAATATATCAGTAAAGAACAATTAAATATATTTTGACACATCTCTTCAAGAGAATTCAGCAGAAATTCTCAATTAATCAATTGAATAATCAATGGAATAATTAATTAGCATCAACGATTCATTATTATAAGATTTATTAACAATAAACACTTGGCAAATCCCATAAATCAAGTTATATAGAATTACGGATAGAATACCCACCATCATCAAAGATTGAACCCTCATCTAAAATTAGGAAAATGTCATTTATGAAACGCTTCGTCACGAAATGAAAAAGTTTCGAGGTACAAAGCGCGTATCGCGAGTGACATCAGGAAATTGTCGCGGTTCGCTTCCGAAGCTTTATCCAAGAGAGAGAGAGAGAGAGGGGGGGGGGGAGGGGAGCACCCACCCGTGAAAATCAAAGAGCACGAATGTCCCGTGTCCTAGAAGAGGATAGGTCATAGAAGGGTCGAAGAATACGAGCGTGGGGTAAGAGAAGAGTAGAGAAGAGAGAAACCCGTAGCTCCGCTTAACTTGGTCTATCGTATCCATAGCGACCGAGTCCACTTACATATATATACATACCGAAATGAATAACCACCAGAGTACCAGACTCCAGAGACAAATCCGAAAAAGAACATTGAAAAAAAATCCTAAGAATGTCAACAATCTTAAATTACTTTCGCTGATTACCTATATAATTACTAATTTTTACAACCATTTTCATCGATATCCGCATCCCGAGAAAACAAAATGTTTCTATTCTAAGTCAAAAAAATTGGTGAAAGAAAATTTTTTGATATAAAACTACGAGTAGACGTATATAACATAGCAGTAAAAGATAAATCGTATAAGAAGAAAGAAAGAAAGGAAAAAAAAGGAAATGTAAAAATCTGTCGAAGCTTTACTTGCTCGACTCCTTGCCTTTGGTATATATAGTAAAAAGGAGAGTGTAGGTATATATAAAGTACGTTCCCTCGAGTGGCTCTTGTAGCTCCTCTTCTTCAAATGGTCGGTGGTGCACGTGAATTATATTCCGGATCTGGATACCCGAGTTGTACGAGATTTGTGCGCCTTTCGATAATGCAAGGTATACAATAATCTGACTATATACCGAGCTATACCGATCGAGTATTATTATTCTCATTCGCTCGGTCTTTTTTTTCTAGGGAAATTGAGTGGCTTGATATATACGTCTTTGGATCGATCACTGATGGAGATTCAAACGATATTGATAATTCGATTTGATAAAGGTGACGCGATGATTATGCGTTTACTGATCATTTTGGTGAATTTTATCACTTTGAGGTTCCTTATAGGTTTTGTCCTCTGCGCTTTGTTTTAAACGTATATGCATACATATGTGGAATCGGCCTTTATATTTCCATAAACTCGCGATTTAACACACTAGAAAGAAACTATTTCGAAAAATACGCAATTAATTTATACAAATGGATTGCAATACACCCTGAAAGTAACATTAAGCAAAGATTTTAGTCCAAAACAAATAATCGATGGAAACTAATGTTAAATATTCTGCAGGTACACTGTCCACTGTCCACCCCAGACTAAAATCAGCAAAATTTCATTTGTTCTTATGAAGAAGAGGTAAGCAATCAATTCCTAAGAGTGATAAGTCATTACAAGAGAGTGAAACCGAGTCACTTTTTCCTTCGAGTACCTCGATTGCTCCTTTATACTTAAAAACATTTTTTTATATTAACTTAAATAATTTTAATAAATAATAAAATAACAAATTTTTTTGTAATTAATTTTAATAAATCAATTAATGCTTGCAAAATTAAACTACTTCTTTATACAGTTGTTTCGTCAACTAAAAATTTAGAGATATTTAGTCATTACAAAAAAACCATTGGTTTTGCGTAAAACATACGGCGTAAGTATAACTTATAAATAGAGTATGCAAGAATTATTACCAAATAGGTTTTTGTACCTTTTTGGAAAGAGCTTTCACATGGTCTGCGTAATTTTCTTTGTTCAACTACTTATACCACGAAATGAACTTGGATCAAATACCTAAAAGTATGTTTTAAAACAATTTTTCATCCTAATAAATTGTAAAAAGAAAACGAAAAAAGCTTACGTGTAGCTTATGAGCTTAAAAGCTCTTTAATCAACCTTTGAAATGAGACATTGCTAAGATTTGTACTATAATTGTAAGTCAAGATATTAAGGCAAATAAGTACTGAAATTGTGACCAAAATATCCATTATATTGGACAATATTTTTAAAATCTTTTTTATACACTTTATTTCAAATTATTATTTTTTTATTGACTTGCAGGATTTATTCTCTTACTATACATTTTTAGTCTCACAACTTTGTAATTAGTCTTATTTCACTTCAACAAGGAATTATCTTTTTTTATTTTTCTCATGTACGTTTATATAATTTTTATATAAATTATTATATTATTTTGTATTTATTTTGGTACTCTATGATCTTAAACCTTCAAAATTTGGTTGATATCGATCTAAGCCAGAGAAAAGTGAGTGATTAAATGTGCAGTATATTTGAATCAAAATCTTATTAATGTATAATAAATAAATATTTTTCATTACAAAACAAATATTTTTTGAACGTATTCAATAAAATACTTTATTAAATTCACTCAATTAGTTTCACGAAATAAATAATTTTCCATCGATAAGCTGAATACATAACAACTCTTTCGCGTAAATAAACTCTGTACGAAAATGATCAACTTATAAACACCAACTGATAATTCTTCACGTATTTAACAATAAAATTCAAAATTGCGGAAACATATCCCATTATTTGCTAATAAAAATTAATACGATAACTCATCGTTTACATAAATAAAATGCAAGTAATTAACGCAAACGAAATTCAAACTCTCTATCTATCGCTCTCCCTCTCGTTTAATATATATATATATATACATGTACGGGAGTAGGATGCGCCCGGTAAATGCAATATCTCGCGTTAACACGATTAAACGCGTATTCGAGATAACGTGATTTCTCGAGCGAACTTTCGGGATCCGCGTATAACTTTAACCCAGGCTCTCCCGAGGAAAAGTCGCGAGTCTTGAATATAGAGAGTTAAGCTTAAGGAACAAAAAAAACGAAAAAAAAACGAAAGAAGGGAAGAAACAAGGATACTCGTTAAAAGTGCACTTCGGAGTACTGACTAAGCCAATCGTGCGAATCGTTATATGCGCTTGGGAAAACTTAGCGCGCGTTCGCCTCATTTTTTTCCCTCGATGTCACGTTCGATATTGTTTATTATACTGCTTTTATATTGTTCTATATTCTAATTACATTGTCTTTGATAATCCAATGATTGATTTACAGATAGGAGGTAAGGAAATTTAAATGTGCTTATACCATTCCGCGCTGTGTTTAATAATCCTCGATCTGTACAACATTTTATATTTTTTTATGCGTACAATTTAGTGAATTCGTTTGAATGTTTTATCACAAATAAGTATTACTTTCAAAACTAAAATTGTCTACTAAAAATGAACGAATTTTTATTGGAAGGTAACATTTTTTAAATGTATATATACGAATATGTAATATGAATATTTTTTTACGTATAATAAAACACTAAGAAATTACTATACTACACTCTTCAGTCCTCGTAGTAAAAATCACTGTATCCGATTAAAATTACAAATATTAAACTTACAATACAGAGTTACTCTAAAATACTGGATTATTTAAATATTCTAATCTGAAAAATCACAACGCGAATCTCTCAAACTAATCTTAATCGCTTTCGTCCATCCTAATAAATTGGAATAGAATCTGCTTATTATTCTACCAATGTAAAATTAATCAGTCTATTAGAATGAATTGTATACATCTTCGATCACGAAACAGAAAATCATTTTATAAGACCGACATCGATGAATATTTTTTTCCTCAGTAAAGTTTGTATTCTAATTTGTATTCTATTAGACCGTAAAAAATATTTAATCTAATAGATTTTGTTTTTATACCGATTTAATTTGGATAGACTAAAATTTCCACTTCGAAGAGAAGTTAAAAGTATCATCTACCTCTTACTCTTCACCGATGAATCTTTTCTTTCTTCTTCGTAAACCCAAGAGAAACCCGTTTGTCAAACTTTTTACATTAAGTATATTTTGATATGCTCAATTACTTCAAGTATCGATTGTCAATTGAAATATTATTTTTATACGAATATTAATTGAAACGTGGAAACTGCAATTAATAAAAATATTTGAAAATATAGATGATGTATAAAATATTTTTTCGAGAGATTTTTAAAAAAGTATACAGTCTTAAAGAAATTTAAGAAAGATTTAGGATATTTCTGAAATTTTATATAGGTATATATAATAAAAAAGAAACGGTTAGAAGTCTAGGGTTCTCGTGGGAGTTTCATAAAGATAAAGTAAAAAGTGACGAAAGAGATATTCTGTGGGTTTGTATAAAAAATAAGTACCAGGAAAAGTCTTGGATTTTTCTAGGACTTTATACATAAAGTAAAAGACGGTGGAAAAAAAATTCGAACATTTGGAAGATTTAAGAAAGAAAGGTAAATGGTCGTAAAAGATAATAGAGCCAATACTTCTACTAATGTTTCATTAGGAGAAAGAAAAATACGTATAATAAAAATCTAAGAGATTACTATACTACACTCTTCAGTCCTCGTAGTAAAAATCACTGTATCCGATTAAAATTACAAATATTAAACTTACAATACAGAGTTACTCTAAAATACTGGATTATTTAAATATTCTAATCTGAAAAATCACAACGCGAATCTCTCAAACTAATCTTAATCGCTTTCGTCCATCCTAATAAATTGGAATAGAATCTGCTTATTATTCTACCAATGTAAAATTAATCAGTCTATTAGAATGAATTGTATACATCTTCGATCACGAAACAGAAAATCATTTTATAAGACCGACATCGATGAATATTTTTTTTCCTCAGTAAAGTTTGTATTCTAATTTGTATTCTATTAGACCGTAAAAAATATTTAATCTAATAGATTTTGTTTTTATACCGATTTAATTTGGATAGACTAAAATTTCCACTTCGAAGAGAAGTTAAAAGTATCATCTACCTCTTACTCTTCACCGATGAATCTTTTCTTTCTTCTTCGTAAACCCAAGAGAAACCCGTTTGTCAAACTTTTTACATTAAGTATATTTTGATATGCTCAATTACTTCAAGTATCGATTGTTAATTGAAATATTATTTTTATACGAATATTAATTCAAACGTGGAAACTGCAATTAATAAAAATATTTTAAAATATTGATGACGTATAAAATATTTTTTCGAGAGATTTTTAAAAAAGTATACAGTCTTGAAGAAATTTAAGAAAGAATTTAGGATATTTCTGAAATTTTATATAGGTATATATAATAAAAAGAAACGGTTAGAAGTCTAGGGTTCTCGTGGGAGTTTCATAAAGCTAAAGTAAAAAGTGACGAAAGAGATATTTCTGTGGGTTTGTATAAAAAATAAGTACCAGGAAAAGTCTTGGATTTTTCTAGGACTTTATACATAAAGTAAAAGACGGTGGAAAAAAAATTCGAACATTTGGAAGATTTAAGAAAGAAAGGTAAATGGTCGTAAAAGATAATAGAGCCAATATCTTCTACATAATGTTTCATTAGGAGAAAGAAAAATCAGTGAGCAGACTAGAATCAGATGATCGTTCCTCGTAACAGGTGCCTGATGTGTAAATTTTTTGCATTCAGAAGGTATTAAACGAGCCGTAACACTAGGTTTATATATCGTATATATATACGAACGAATTAAAATACGGTACACTGCAAGGTGCGAAAAAGTCGCGAAAATCCCATGAAAACTGTAAACGTTGTATACACATCTATACACACAGCGAGTAGCGAGAGTAAGAGCCCGCAAAAGAGTGAGTGAGTGAGAGAGTGAGCGAGAAGTTGCGCGCGCGCGCTGATCCCGAAGTGGGGTGGGCTGTCCACATAAATCTGTGCCACTCGGCGTACTGGCGTCACTCACTCGCGGCTCGCAACGTTCGCAACATCACCGCGCGAAACCCCACCGTTCCTCTCGCTCTCTCTCTCTCTCTCTCTATTTTTCGCCCCAGGGCTACTCGATCCTATATCGACCGGCTGTCGCGTTCGTCTTCGTATTCGCGCGCTCGACCTCTCTTCGTTTTCTCGCTCCTGCACTTTGACTGGAACTGACCACCATCCTCAAGTGAGTACTTACTTTTTTTCTTCTCCTATTTAACCTCGTAGTACCCACGTGGGTATACACTGCACATCCTTGTTATTCCACTATTGTAAATCATCGCGTACGTTGCAGTGTTTATCAATTATATATATATAAAGATGTACACAACCCGAGTGAAACCGGTGCGCTTCGTCTGCTGCGCGCAAACGATATTTGTTAACTAGATACGAGGAGGTAAAGGTTCTACTAAACATTGTAAGACTTTTTACTTATAAAACATTGGTTGATTCATCATAAATATATTAAATGGACCTTGGTATAGAAACGTGTCTACTTGTCAATTACTTGAGGTTAGGGATACCTATTTTCTATTGCCGATTGTTAATAAATCTCTGATTTATATCTACCAGGACACTCTACCAAAAAGTGTTAGCGATACTTTTTTTTTATTTCGTACAATTTGCCATTAGATTATAAGTACACTATAGATCCAAGAGTAGAAATTGAGGGTGAGCCATGTGTTAATCGACAACATTATATTTTACTTAAACAATACTAAAATGCGAATATCATACCTACTTGTCAAAATTACAATGATTACATTTTACACTTTTCAAAACTATGTAAACTTGTCGATTTACACATGTTCACCCAATCATTTTTACAAGTTACGATTAAAAGTACAAATTGAAATTCCCGGCTTTTTTTCATTCGGTATGAGAGTGAGAATAGAAAAATAGAAAAATAGGCAAATAGAAAAATAAAGAGTTCATCCATCCCAAAAAATCATCGACGATATTACTCGCGTATCGGCAGAAGCGTATAATATACATCAACGTTCACCCACGCGTTCACAGATCAATTTAAATCAAACCGTAACGAGGTACAATTACAACACTTGCGACAACTTATTGGCTCCTATATTTTATTATTACTCAAAAGAAAAATAATTCACCTTGCACACTCCATACATACATATACATATATATACTTGCAAATACACATAGAATGCAAGGTATATACACCGTCGTCGATCAAGAGGTAAAAAGAAAAAAGCGACCTTGCGAGATACGTGAAAGTGTATATAGTAAATGAACATAAAAAAAAGATTTAACTCGCTGCTATATAGGATATATACGTTTGGACAAGTGACACACTGTTTCGATTACACTTTAACAATTCACTCGTGTTATAATCTCCTTCAATTAATATAGTTTTCGCGGCTGTGTAGACAATTCAACAATGATCGAAATGTATATATATAGTTTTGTGTACTCGAGTAATTAAAACGATATGTCGACGTTATCACCCGTTCTTCGCGAGTTTCTTATTTCAACTTGCTTATGTAAAACTATATTAAGTGTAATCTCTCACAATTCCTACTTATCGAATAAGAGTACACTGTTTTAACGCTCATTATATCGCTTAATAGTTATATATACATTTTTTTTTCTATTTACTAGGTTGATATCAATCTTTTTTTCTCCCTTTCTCTCAAATACCTATATATATATATAATTAATTATTGTTATTAACTTATGTAGGCAATTGGACGATCTTGATTAAAATATGACGTTCTATACTAATAATAAAAAAAAATAAAGACGCGTTCGTCGTAATTATAGTGAGAAAATGTATAATTTTTATATCTCTCGCACATAGTTGCACAATTATATATAATTAATTGATATAGATATATGTGAAAATTGTTTACTCGCGTTATTAATTTATTGGTATATTTATAAATATGTATAATATATACGCTCTTACACAATGTGTACATAAGTAAATGAGCAATCTTAATAGTTTTTTTCTACACAGCTCAATTTGTATTTTAAATGACTGATTGATTTAATCGAAAATTGAATAAAATCCGACGTTGCGTATACAAGGTGCAGTGACGTTAAGATTGCACTCCTGTCTGTATATATACATATAATAGGAAGATCGACGGAAAGTCCACTTGGAATCGGGACACGTGCGTCAGTGATTTCCTTCTCGCGTCTCGGAAATCATCCGAGGGGGAACCGGTTTCAAAATTCTCGATTAATCGCCTATATACCTGCGAATTTTGATTTTCCTTGTATTTATATTTTTACCGTAAAATAAATAACGTCGTTGCAATATATTTTATCATTTATTTATATTTTTTTTTCTATTCGCATTATGCATCTTTAATTGATGTTTTTATTTAAAAAAGAGTGCCAATAAATGTGGAAATATTGTGCAACGCAAAATTCTTGGCTCATCCTTACGTTTCAATTATGATATTTCATTTTTAAAAAAGACACTGTATATATAAATATAGTTGTATAATAAATCTTATGGGTTACATCCTTCGAAATTGAGAATTTTAACATTAACATGTTCAGATTCTGATAATATAAAATATGAAATATTGAAAGTGGAAATTTATTAATAACGTTCTATAGTTGTTACAAATAACATTGCAAATTAGAATAACTGGCTATCAATTAGTTACTATGTAGTTACAACCGGTTTTATCTTTAACGTTTCTTTTTTTTGCAATCATTTAACTTTTTCTATGCATATTATATAGTCCATTTGTACTGATAATGACTTTTTCATATATTTATTTGTTTTAAATACACCTTTTATTGGTACTGATATGTTACCTTGCTTGGGTTAAATAATTATTTTAGTAATTTCAACAAAATTGTTATTGGTTATCGTTACAGAATTATAGTAAAATTAGATTATTATTTTGAAAAACGCGTGCTATTCATTTTAAACTTGTTCTGTTCAAAATTGATAGTTCAAAATTATTTAATCAGTTAATTCTTTATTAATTTCAATAATTTATACCATAGCAGAAATTCAGAATTTTGAGATTAGATCAACCATTTCTTAGACGTTAATTACGGATACTTGCTACACAATTTATAATCACACGATTAATTTTTGACTCGGCTCTTTATTTAAATAATTTTTTTTTCAATAGAACTATAAAAGAATTTAATGAAGTTAATTAAATTTATTTATTGTATGAAAAATATTTGTTTCTTATACATAGAATAGTATAATTTTGTTTAACACAATACACTATGATTTTAAAACATATTAACAAATATTTTTTTGTTTTAAAGAAATTTGACTAAAAACACCATAACATTAATTCCATATTAGATTTTTTCTTCTCGGTATACAGTATATCATATCCGATTTCTGATCAGTATCCACTCTAGTAGAAAATTTGTCCATTCCTATGGTTTGAAGTTAGGATTTTAGCTATTATTACACTTATTTTTTAAACATTAGTTTAAATCGAAAAAATCGTTTTAACTTGATCTACTAGAACAGTTGTTGCACAGTTACAGTTAAATAAACGTTCGTATACTTTAATTAAATGGATTTTGGATAAAATAAGTTTATTTAATTCGAACAAACTTTCCTCTCACTGGAGTCATTACATCAATAGTAATAGATATTTTATATCCAAAATAAACATCCACAAAAACTGTATCATATATACCATCAAAAAAACACATATTTCTTTTTCACCGAAAAATTTTTTCGAAATAAATTTTAAAGCTTCTGAAGTAGAAAATTGCGACGAAAATAAATGTGCTCTGCAAATCGTCGTTAAATTTTTAAAAAAATTACCTTTATCAACAGTGTATCAACTCTTCATCAACAAACGGTTTATCGTCATTTTGACATCTAAACAATATATTTAACAAAAAAATAAGTAAATTAATTGTATCGAAGAGTGAAATAAAAATGTTTTTTTCCTCGAACGCACATTTAAATATTAGCATATATACGGTCGAATAAAATGATTAGATGATTAAGACTATATGCTACTATACCCGGTACGAGCAGGCAGTCCCCTAAAACATTCCAATGATTACTATACACCGAGCCAATATACGAACGGTTTGCGTACATATACACGAGCGAGTAAATATAATTAAATAAACGCGCGCTCGGCGTAACAATAAAATCTATCCGCGTATATACTCTGAAAAAATAAGTCACGGTCACTTTGGTCATGGCTATAAAAGCCTCGTGAATTTTCTTTCTAAAAAAAGGAAAAGGTCTTTTTTCCATCCTGGTAAATAGTTTCTTTTTTTCCTTTAACGCGCTATTCGATCGTAATTGTTAAGTTTTAAAATGTTCGACGAAAGATGCGCGAATGAATGCTTGATGAAGAGAATGGTTGTTGACAAATTTTCCTTTATATGCGTGTAGATTGACATACGGTTCCTTTTGCAAATTGTTCATATTTTGGTCAAATTTCTATTAGGATAAGTTAAAAATGTACATCAACTCAAAATAATTCGTTGAAAATCCCACGAGGGTTTATTTTGTATGGCGTTTCAAACGGCCTCAGTAACATTGTATGCGTGTTTTTCTTACTTTGTAAAATTTTTTAAATTTGCCTCGCTAAGTTTTACGGTTTACTTTTAGGACGTATATGGTTTTAAAAATTTACTTATATTAAATTTCTTTACAAAATCAACTTTTCAAACATTTTTTAGATACATGTTTGATCAGATATTTGGCGTTTTACTCAAATATACGGTTTTTTTATAAAAAAATTTTGTTTCTCTCTTCGGATTTTCGAATTCCAAAATATTCGAAGAAGAAAATGTTGCAGTTCGCAATGTTTGTTAAAATTGTCCTTAAAATTACTATACGTATATAGATATTAACCTTGACTACAAAACATAACGAATCCAAAATATTTTAATTTTCACTATATACCCATGCACTCCTCTGGGTATATTAATTTTGAAATTAAAAGAAAATATTAAAAATGTTAATACATACAGTGCAAAACATTTTATGGCTATATATAACAAAACTTAAATTTCGGGGAAAATGTAATTAGATATAGTATAAGTAATAGATTCTATAGAGAATAAAATGCTGCGATAATAATAACTCGAACAATAACCAAGACGTATAAAGTTATCTAATTATTTAATCAATCGTTTAGATACGCATAAACCTTGATTTTTTTTCTTCTAGTGTATAAAAAGCTTGCAGAGCGAAACTGAAAAGATAAAGATGATTATACACGTTTAGAAACAATAGCACCTATTACGTTACGTTCGTATAACGCTAATTAATTATCTAATTTAAAAACGCATCAAAGAAAATCGATTAGGTAGCTGACGTTACTGCGAATACTGTAAATGAGAAATATCGAGTGACTTAAATATATCGCGTAAAAAAATGATTTAAATGTATAATAAATTGTTCGGATTGTTAAGTCGTGTAAAGCAATGTTTCTAAACTACTTGTCAAATGCATAATCTTTCTTTTCAATCAGTATCGTTATATCTTGTTGATTAATATCTGTTACATAAAGTTTGAAACAATCGTATTTGCAGTTTACAATTACTGAATGAAATGTTTTATTTTCATAAGTAAGCCAAAGTAAACAAACGAAACGTTTAACGAATACCGCACCAAATTTGGTTGTCGAGTAAGTATATTAAAATGATGGAACGATTTGTTACGTTATACAGATGCAACGTCTCGATGAAGAAAGTGATTAGTATGTATTAGTACATAATCGATGTGTACACCAATTAATCTGAAATTCGCGTTAATTGATTGCAGGATGGATCCAAGCGGTTTCAAAGACTTCTCGAAGGAAATGACCGAGTTCATCGTGAATTATCTCGAGAACATCAGAGAAAGGTAAGTTTAGAATCCTTGGCATGTAATAATCCTAAGGCGTATACTGCCGTAGCATCCGCTAATGAACGTAAGCATTTGGGATCAAGGCTCGTCTACGCGTATATCTGTATATATACGCATAATTATCTGCATGTGTCGGTACATATATACCTGTATATACATATACACATACATATACACGTGTAGGTATATCAGGTACACATTTCTACCGGGTGACACGGACCCGACGGACGTATAATGTAATCGAAGGTGAAACGTTCCTGCGAAGGGAAAGGAAAAATCAGCCTTGGCAATACTCTACATATGTGTTCTCGAGTGTGGTGTGGTGTGTGTGTGTGTGGACATTCGTATTTGTGCATGTGGAAAATGAGATACTGGCATATTGCATGCACATAGGTATATACGATTATCCGACTATGCTTCGATACGTCCGCCTTTTTTCCTCCTTCTTTAGTCCTGCACCTGAAAAAAAAAGAAACGAACCTTGCGATATATCTGATTCGATATAAATTTCCAATCGATCCGTCAATGTTCGTATACGAGGGTATATATTCGAACTGGAATAAAATCATTGGTTTACACTTTTTGTTGAAATTTTTTATTTCATCGTAATTGGTTACAGTGAAAAATGTGTATACGAAATTGAGGCAAAGAGGGGAAAAAATTGAGGTAATGTTTGAAGTCGTGATTATATGAGTTCGTTGATCAGAATGAAATTCTGAAATTTTTATTACTGATATTCACCAAGAGATCTGTTCTCGACTGTTACTCACACTTTTCGAGAGTACAGTGGCTCTGAGAAAATTTAAAATAACGACACTTGTATGTAGAAACGGATTCAAGTTTCAAAGTATGAAATGTCCATTACGAATAAAAATAGAGAAAAAATGTTTTTCTTTTCAATATTATACATCTAGATTATAGTAAAATGTTGCTAAATTAACGGTAATATAGCTATGAAAACGTTAAATCTCTAGCAGAGTTATGGTGAAACGTTTTTTCTCATTTCTTTTCCCAATTTATTAAAGTCTAATCAGTTAATACCCTTTTTCAGAGCATTGCGACTATTTTAAATAATTTGATTTCTATGAGAAGGGTGCGGTTATCAAATATTCGTTATAGTTAAGAAAAAAAGTGAAAAATTATTTATTATCTCGTTTCAGGAGAGTCTTGCCAACGGTACAACCGGGTTACATGAAGCCTTTGTTACCTGAAGAAGCACCCCAGCATCCCGAAGATTGGCAAAACATAATGACCGATCTCGAGCGAGTGATCATGCCTGGAGTAAGTTGCGAAAAACAATTAAAAGTAAAATAAAACATATATGTATCATAAAAATAGGTAATTATTTCCATTGATTCCAATAGATAACCCACTGGCACAGTCCGAAATTCCACGCGTATTTCCCAACCGCCCAGTCTTATCCCTCCATCGTCGCCGACATGTTGAGCGGCGCTATCGCCTGCATAGGATTCACCTGGGTAATTATTAAACGATTAACCTTAACGATATTTCACACCGCGACGTATCTCATCGACGTTTCCTTTTTCTTTTTTTTTTTAAAGATCGCCAGTCCGGCTTGCACGGAACTCGAGGTCATCATGCTCGATTGGCTAGGTAAAATGTTGGAGCTGCCCAAGGAATTTTTAGCGAGCAGCGGTGGGAAAGGTGGAGGTGTCATTCAGGTATAAATCTATAACGTTTAATTGAAAAGACGAGCAATTCATTTTATTGGTTTTTTTTTCATTTTGTAAACTTATTTACTTGGAACAGGGAACGGCGAGTGAGGCAACTTTAGTCGCGCTTCTCGGTGCCAAAGTTAAGAAAGTCAAACAAGTTAAAAAGCAACATCCAGAATGGTCGGAGAACGAGATTGTTGGGAAATTGGTGGCTTACGGTTCAGGTGAGTCGCGTCTCATTTTCTGTATTTCGATGCGATCTATACGATCAAACGTCAAACGAACAAATATTAAATATTATTGGCTATTAATTTTTGTTTTCAAGGAAGCAATTTAATGATCGTTAGTTAAAACTTATCATTTTTCATTGACGTTAAAGTTTTCTCTATTCAAATGACATTGAATTCCATTCGCAAAATGTTCAACATTTTGAATTAAGCAGATGTCCAACATAAATTTGATATCAGTAAATTTCTTTTATTATCTATCAAGCGCTTCACTTTCTTCCATCATTAAGGTTGATATTTTCGAGAAGTTTAAAAATGTATAAAAACAGTTAATATATAGCTATAAAGAATCGCAGTGATATTTACCTTTTTTAACAGTAAATACTTTAAATATTAAATCTGCGTATAATTCATAACTACACTGAAAAACTGCAAATATATAGTAAAATCAATAAAATATTTCAAACAATGTATTTAGCATTCGGTAATGAGTCTTATTAATATAAGTTACAGTCGCTAGAGTGCCTTCTTTTAATTTAAGTTTATTTGATTCAGAAACACGACTGTAAATGTCTTTATAATAAAATAATTTATTGAATACTTCTAAAAAAGTATTTTTTCTTTTAAATATTCTTTCTTTGACAATCCAATTTGACTTCCATTTATAATATTTATTTGGATAGTTAATTTATAAAATATTTTATTGAATTCACTTAATTTTTATACTGTGTACAATTTATTATATCTAATCAAAGAAATGAACTATTTTTCTCGAAACAATGAACCATTTTAGAAAAAAAACTTTTATTTTATAAAATATGCAACAAGTTTGCTAGTGACAAATTCATACATTAATGAAGTATACTTATAATTTATCGTCATATTTTGAATGTAACATATGAAATATTTACTATTTGAAAAAGGTAGATACATCTGGACATCGAAACGAGTATTTTAAAAATTATTTCAAAAATAACAATGTCAAAGTGTTTTTTAAATCTAAAACCAAACTTTTCATCGAAACGTCGACTCAATGTGTTAAATTAACTGTAAAAATATCAAATTTGTACAATAACAATTTTCTATTATTATGAAAGTACTTTGTCGAAGTTGGTGAAGGAAAAAAAGAACAGTTTATAATTAATTAGCAATCTCCGCCATCCTAATTGGACATTACTATTTATTCTCTAGAAGGTATGCCTCTTTGGTCTGATTGAATAAATAATATCATTTGCATCATTCAAAACTATAATAAATTTTTGAAAAATTAAAAATTAGCTACAAAGGAAAAAGCAAATCTATAGATTCAAAAACGATTTTTTCCCCCAATTTTAGAAAAAGGAAAGAAAACTACATGCCCATGTTCAGCGATGATTACAGTTGACAACCGTCTGTGATAGGTGCTGTTTAGCTTAAGAATCTGTTTGCTAAGTTAATTGTGTTTATTTATTTACTTTTTTAATTAATTAACTTTTTTATAATTATGATAAAGGTAAATAAAGAAGGGATGTATGAATAATAGATCAGAAATAATACGTTATTACATTTAATGCAAAACCAAACGAGATAGCAATGCCTGATGAGAATAGAGGGGATCCATCGAAACGTTGCCATCTAAGTAACAATTGTTGTTTTTGTTCAGCTACATCGAGAATCACTTGTTTCTTAATAATAATGAAATATGTAGCCGAAGTAAACAGATCGAATGAATGTAAATAACAATTAATAAATAACTTCCATAAGCCATTGCGGTATAGATATATATCTCGCGTTAAAGTAGAATAAAGTGCTTCTAGGTTTAATTGATAAATTGCGAAC
Source organism: Theocolax elegans (assembly GCA_026168455.1). Classification (NCBI taxonomy): domain Eukaryota; kingdom Metazoa; phylum Arthropoda; class Insecta; order Hymenoptera; family Cerocephalidae; genus Theocolax; species Theocolax elegans. The sequence goes on along the minus strand of CM047426.1, from coordinate 754,350 downwards.
GGGTATACTAATTGAAAAGCAAACGTAGGGATAACTAGTGCGGATAATCCGACCCCGCGGAATTGTCACGATTTCGAAATCCAGTCGGTAGACTATATAACAACTTTTTTAAAAGTACGCGCACGCACTGCGAACGATCTAAAGTTCTATAGGTGGTCGTCGGCTTAGAGAAACGGTGTGTGCGGGGCTGGAAGGGAGGAGGGGGGGGGGGGGGGGAGTGGTACAGTGTGACGTTAAAGCACTTCATCAACGAGCACTTTATCGCCATGGCAACGCGTAATAACCACTCGAGTTCAGGACCAACTTCCAACGTGCCTCCCTCCCCCCTTTGCCTTTCTCTCTCTCTCTCTCTCCCTCTGTGTGTGTTCGGTGCAGGATGAATCGGAAAAGTTAAGCGGGGGTGTCCTGCGTACACGCGTCTATATTCTCTTGCCTCCAGTTTCCACTCGTTTATCCGTCATTTTCTTGATAATGTCTGATGGATGGTATATACCTCCCTCTTTCTCGAACAATACCTTTGACTCTTACACCCGAAGCCTTCTTTCTTCCTTTTCTTTCTTTCTTTCTTTCTTCCTTTCCTTTTCTATCGCTCTTTCCCCAATCCTCTCGAGACCTCCAAGCGGTAGGGAAATTGCGTCCTTCGTTTCTTTATTTTCTCCTTTCCCAGGTAATTCGAGATCGCTTCGACTCTGAGTAAACTGTACTCTCGTTTACCGGAGTGTAAATATTCGATTAGCAAATTGGAAATTAAAATGAAAATGATAATGATAATGAAAGTGAAAATAAAAGGATAAAAAATTGGAGTAATCTCTTTTTAGCTATACGGGTGTATTATTCGGTTAAAACTTGGACACCTCGTTTATTTTAGCTCAAGCTCACAGCTCGGTGGAACGGGCTGGCCTGTTGGGAGGTGTCCAACTCAGATGTCTCGAAACTGACTCGAAGCATCAACTTCGCGGTGACACCCTCGTTGAAGCGATTCGAGCCGACAAGGAGAAAGGACTCATTCCGTTCTATGTAAACTTTTTATTTTTAATATTATTCCAATTCTTTTTCTTAAATACATTTTCTTTTCCTTTTCTTTTTACATATTGTTGAATTACATATAATCTTATCGTTTAGGTCGTCGCCACTTTGGGAACCACATGCTCCTGCACTTTCGATCGTTTGGACGAATTGGGACCAATTTGCAACAGCGAAGAAATATGGCTACACGTTGACGCTGCTTATGCAGGTTCGTCTTAACTTTTTTTTCCCATTCTTTAAAATGTTAATATTTATGTGCACGTGCAGAATCTTCATTATCTTACACAATTATTACAGTTGACGTTATTGTATAATCATTTTATTTACCAGTGGTTACGCGAACAAGGTGTCAAATTCCGAGTAAAAATCTGACCATAAATGTAACGTTTTTTAGGCCAAAATATGGTCAAGCGTCATAAAATACCGAACAAATACCCAATTAATAGTAAAATTAGAGTTTTATTTAACCTTCAAATGTTACATTTCTACTAGGGAGGTGTAAAAAACTTTTTTTAATCGTGAAAGCGATAAATTACTCGATGATTTCGTAAAAACTGAGACGCTACATATGCAAAGTGAATACTTCACTCGAATTAAGAAATTTTGTTACTAGAATTAAATTATAAATTATGATTTTATATATTATATTACATTTTATTATATTTGATCGAGGTAATAATGGCAATAATAGTAACAATATTATAATTATTTTTATTTTATTAGGTATATATATTAAAGTTTTTGTTTATAAAGTTCGCTCTTGAAGTCATTGCATATATTTAATTATATTCTGAAATTCTCGATACTCGCCGATGTGTACACTATTAATTTTCTTACTGGAAGAATAATTGTACACTACAAAAATTTAAACATAAATGAAAAATATAGAAGCCTTTTCTTCACATCGTTTTTTTGAACTTAAATTTTTTCATTTTAGCCTGGTAAGAATTTGATTGTTTGCTATATGGTTGCAAGCTAAAAACAGTTATTTCATAAAACAACATAATAATACACATTATATTATCGGATTAAAATAGTTATTAATAAAAAGAAATTGATAAATAATCGTTTAAAGCTTTATAGTAGTAGAATAAATTTCTATTATAATAATGATGCCTACTATGGTTGCGTATCATAACAGACATTTCTTAGATAATTAATGAATCCTTTGCGTTATCTCGAAAAACGTTCAACTGAGAGAGTATGAAGTTTAGGAATAATACATCTATAGATATAGACAGTTTTAATAAAAAAAGCATTAACGATAATTACAGGTTCAGCGTTCATCTGCCCGGAATTCCGTTATCTGATGAAAGGCATAGAAACAGCGGACTCGTTTAATTTTAATCCACACAAGTGGATGCTGGTGAATTTCGATTGTTCGCCGTTGTGGCTGAAAGATCCGACGTACGTGATAAACGCGTTCAACGTCGATCCCCTCTATCTGAAACACGATATGCAAGGATCTGCTCCAGATTACCGAGTAATAATAATAATAATAATAATTCTCTACCGATATACCAGTCGTACAATTATTCTTTCGATTCAACATATATATACATATATAAATATTATTTTTCAGCACTGGCAAATCCCACTGGGACGAAGATTCAGATCGTTGAAATTGTGGTTCGTTCTACGATTGTACGGCGTGGAGGCACTCCAGAAACACATAAGAAACCAAGTAGCCCTTGCTCACGAATTCGAGTCGCTCGTTCTAGCGGACAACCGATTCGAAGTTGTCGAGGAAGTCGTCCTTGGCCTTGTTTGCTTCCGACTGAAGGTCAGAATTTCTTTATTATTTTTAACTATACATCTTTCACTCGGCACCTCTCTCCTTTTTTCCTTCCATCTCCTCTCGAAACCTTGAACGTACTTCTGTCGCAACTTCGAGATATACCTAAATCACGAATAAACGATGATAGGTTACTATCAACCGAAATAAATTCAATGTAGTTACTGTATTCCCAGGGCTCGAACGAGGTGAACGAGGCGCTCCTGAAACGAATAAACGGGGCTGGTAACATCCATCTGGTACCCTCGAAGATCAAGGACAATTTCTTCCTACGATTGGCGATATGTTCTCGATTCACCGAGAGCAAGGATATCCAATATTCGTGGCGAGAGATCAAACTACGCGCGGACGAGATCCTCGACGAACAATCGGTATCCAAGTGATGGCGCGCCCGCATCACTCGTAGCTGCAAAGCCCTTGCCCCTGTCACCTGCAATCAGTCCTAACCGACTTTCGATCGTTCCTCCTGATCTCAAGACTATATCTCTATCTTCCCACTTATCCTTTTAACCATTATACTCTCCGGTACTTCTACAGTTTGTCCAACTCTTTAGTTTATTTATTTCTTTTTTTTCGTTGGTCAACTTCTTTCTTATTTCTTTCTCATAAACAGAAGTTTCTAAACGACCTTTGAAACCACATTGTAATACGGAGAAAAGTGTTTGATGAGAGGTTACTATAGTCTTTGACAATGGTCGGAACAACTATCGGAGTAAGAAAAATTTACGTTACCAAATTATACCAAAATTTCGTAAAGATTAGTAATTTTTAATCGAATAGTTTTCTCCACGTATCTATCTAAACCAAAAATTAATTAACGAATAATCACCGCTTGCTTGGCAAAAGGAAACCTGTTAAAAAATAAAATAATCGTAGTCGTGTTTGTAGATGAACATTCAACGAATCGTATATAAATATACATGTATAATATTATAAATGTGCGTTGACATTCATTAAACGCTGTATACAAGCCAGCTGGAACAAAGACTCCGTCGATCGTTATTTTAAACAATTCTCTCTCTTTTTTCTTTTCATTTCCAATAACGAGATAATCAAAGGAAAATATATATTATTCAGTTTCAGTTGACAGTTCAAAAAAAAAGATAAATAATTTTCTTATCGCGTTAATTCGTACAGGCGATCGAGAATTTAGAATACCTCGTGCCTGCGTATGTGCTGCAGCTGGGACAATAATAGATCTAGGCATATGTATATATATACACATACGTATACATATGCAAAAAAACACACACACACACACATATACGTATATATGTGTTAATCAGTATGAAACAGGGACGTAAGAAATCTGTAATTAATGATAATTAAATTTTTTAGTGGATTAATTAATCCAAGACTTTAATAATAATTTATAACTTATGAATACTAATTATTTACAAATAACAATTGATTTTTAAAATATTAGTAATTTAAATTTAAAATCAAATAATTATAATTAACTTTAAACTTCTAACTATTCAATGATGCAATTGGACAATTATTACTAAATTTCCGAATAATTAATAATTAGAAATTAATTATTAATTAAATCTTGGTGTAATTAATAAATACAAAAATTTAATTATTAATTATAGTATCCAATATCGAATATCCAATACAATAGTTAATTAAAATGTTAATTAATTATTGTGAACCCTGGTATGAAAGTACGCGGTGTCGACTACGTGGCCGGTGTAGAACAATCGAGTATTATTAATGGGACCAACGGGAACATAAAAAAGATAATATTGCATAATCTATATGTATACAATTGTATTTTAAGTATACGCAATACATTGATTATAATTTTTTTATTTTCCCGTTTCATTTCCTTTATCTTTTTTTTTTATTTCCATATTGTTTATACCGCGCGTTCACATAGATCTTTTAAGTACATATCGTTGAACGTGAAAAATATAAAAGCAAAATGTGTTTAGGTAAAGTGTGAAGATCACCCGTGTATCGATATATTCGTCGTTAAATTTACCGTAAAAACAAAAAAAAAGTGTGATATGAAAGTGTATGAATATACGCGAAAGTCGTCGAGAGCATATTGTTATGTCTAAAAAAGAATAATGTTGGAACGTGTGTCTATAATTTACGAGGGGGAACGAAGTGCGATATCCCTCAAAAATAATTGTTTAAATAATTTAATAAAAAAAAGAAAAAAATGATGTTGCCAATTGTGTTTGAAACGTGCATAAGCTATATATATATAAATAAATAAATATTTCAAATTGACCAATTGGCGCGTACGACGAGAGACAGGCGTGCGCGGCGACAATAAACGAAAAGTTGTTAACGAAAGTATATTATATACGTACGCGCTCGACCGAGGATATCGATCGATTCGATTATACTTCCGGCGAGCAGAACGAAACATGTACAATGTGTAAATTGTAATAAAGTTGTGAAATTACAGTGGATTTGAATTTATGAATTATTTCATATTTTAATGAAAGTACATAGCTCCATTGTTGATAAATAATATTTTTATTTTGATGTGTACGGATAGAGACAGAAATGAGACTAGATATATACGCGATTATCGAACGAGAAACTGATTATTTCGACATTACGTTGGACGGATCATTCCTTTTTCTTGGGACACTGTGGCGCTGGTTGTGGAACTTTTTTCGGTGGACCGCCGAAACGTTTGGTCAACTGTATTATTCGATCCGCTTCGCGGATACCGCTCAATCTTGCTCCGTGCACCGTGCTGTAGTGCCCAGGTATCGTCGCCTCCCCGGCGAACATTAAAATTGGAGCGACCGGGCTCGCAGGAACCTGACAATTAATACGACTTATTTTTATAACTATTAACCAAAAAAAATTCATTTTTACTATTTGATTATTTTTTGTCGAAATGAAGTCTCAATTTTTATAAACTAATCAATTTAATTCTATAAGAAATAAGAATATGCATTTTCTCAAAGAAATATTCTGAGTCGACGAAACGATGCTAAAATTATAATCACAAATTTTTATGTAATATTGTAAGTAATAATGGGACTCTGTAAGGGGATGTTTGAGAGCAAAAGTAACGTATGACCTTAATAAACATAACAATCATTAATTGAAATATCAATGTTGTTTTTCCAAAATTTTTCTAAGAATGTTCCTCTCTTCTTTTATCGTCAAATATAATGGACAAAAGGAAATTGTATTAAAAATTATTGTCACGAGGTGGAGAATTAGATGAAATTAATGAATTGATACGTAACCGTTATTTTCACCGCGATTCTATAAAAAGTTACTTCTACTTAGCATCCTTGTTAGGAATTTCAAATTCATAATTACACTATAAAACTACGTATTTTTTCGGTATTTTCTCGCTACTTATATATCGACTGGCTATTTTATTGCTTAAAAAACGTTACACTTACTTGATCTTAATTTATTATTAATTTTATTCATTTAAATTGTAATCGCATATTATAAAGATGTTCAAAGTAAGAATATTTTTATTGGTAAAATTGGTTTCAAAAATATCAAACCTAATTTAAAATTCAGAGTTAATATTTAAATAAATTACATTTATTCGCATTCATTAGATTGTTTCAACAATGAAATAGTATAATTTAATAGATTAGAATATTACAAAAGAATTAATTAATCGAACGAATAAAATAATTTAGTTAAACTTGAATGAGAATCTATGTAATTATGTCTTTAGTTATCTAAGGCTTCTTCTTGTTTTCACAAAATACAAGTCATTTTTCGCTAATCTTACCATGTTTTGGATGAAATTTGGCAAAATATTGCGTTTTTGTATCACAAATCACTAAATTATGGTAAAATTTTTACTAGGAAGGAAATTTCTTTTAATTAAAAAGCAATCCCGTAGAAATCGAAAAATTTGCAAGACTTTTTTTCCAAATACTATAGCCGTTTCAGGTTTGAACGAGAATGAACAGTAACTCGGTAATGAATGACCAAAACGTGGTCTCAACCAACCTTAAAATGGCTCCATTTCTACTAGAGCTATAAAAATTTTTATTAGATTGTGAATCGCGGCAATTGTCAGATCGCTTGTGATACTATAGATAATTGGGTTCCGATGGTAAAAGTCCCGAAAAACGATTGTTGTTAAACGATTGTTAAATATAAAGAAAGTATCAGAGGTAAGGTTTTAATGGAGTGACCTGGAAGCGGACTAGCCAGATCGCACTGATGAGCGACGGTGCTGTCCATAGCCATGTAGCTGTACGAGCCAGCGAAAAACTGATCCATGCACCATTTACTGCGGAGCAAATTTTTAGGGTATGGCAAAGTCGGATCTCCGGTGAACTGCCTCAAAAGACGAGTAATCGACTCGACGACTTCCTCATCCGAGGCAAGCTCCATGTCGGCGGCTTCGCGACCGCAGACCCAAGTGCACAAAACGTGCTGAGACCCCGGCAATTCTTCGACCATCGATATACCTTAACGCACGAGAAATAACCGGAAAATTCAAAATCAAACATACACGTACTCGTGTACTTATATGGGAATAGTGAGAATTCGAATAGGGTACGCACCCTTGATCCAATCGGTTCGATCGGCGAGCTCCTCGGCCGACCAGGCGAACCGTATACCACCCTCCCGCCAAACCCAAAAAGGTCTCTCGTACTCGAGGAAGATTTTGTTGACGCATCCGTAACCCAACCTGGCGATCGCTTCGACCTTCTCCGCGGGTAGCGCCGGGCAAAACAACTTGTCGTGCTGATGCTTCAACACTCCGAGCGATACGGTGACGATGACGTAATCGGCGAAGAGCTCGTCGCCGTCGAGACACTTGATCAACGCTCGTGGACAGGAATCGCTGACCGCGCCCCATCGGATGCAGCTCACCGGCTTGCAGTACTTGAGCGAGCAGCTCGGCAATTCTCGGAGTAGCGGTGCCAGCATCCCCACGTATCCCAGGGGCACGCGGACGTTGCCTCCGGGTATCTCGACGTAGCTCCCGAATTGATCGGCCGACACCAAGGAAAGGTCGTCACCGCATCGGCAACGCACGCAATTGGTCAACCCGTGCATCACTCGGGCTGCGTCGTACCTGTTCCGAACAAATACATTTTTTAACAAATACGTTTTCGTATATCAATCTACGGTCCTATATCTCTACGTCATTTTTTCCATCGAGACCGCGACCGATCCGACTAAATGTCTCTTTATACGTACGTTTACGTCGAGTGAAAGGAAACAGCTAATGCGTACGTGTATGCTCGTAAATTTTCACGTTGCTTAACCGTCGATAGGTGTATCTAGCCACTTATACCTTTGAATACTAATCTTTTAATGAGATTTCGCTAATTATACTTTACAATTTTCTACTTCTACTTATTTTGCTTGAGTTACTTTCCCTCGATAATTTCACGGTCGTCTCGAATTCTTTTTAGAATTATTTAATCTCCTCGAAATTTGAGGGCCCTTATAACCTTGCGAGAACGGTAATTTTCAGGTGATCAAAGCTTTTATAATGATGTCCCTTTTCAAGGCTAAAGATGCAAACAGTTGATAAAAATTAATGTTTTCTACGCATACGCCGTTGACATTAAATTGTAATTATGACTGCACTTGAAAGGATGAAATGTAAGATCAAAAATTATGGACATGATAATAATAAAAGATAACATATAAATGAAGATAATTAAACAAAGGTAAGTATTAATTTATAAAATTTTAATTTTACTGTCCTCGTTCCTTTACCAAAATTAGCTATTATTCTAGTACAGCTGTGTACCTTGACACTATTAAATCATTTTTATAAAGACGAATTTCCAGATAAAAGTAATTATTTGTTGTTGTTGTAACTGTATTTCGCTAATTCAGTTTTACTGAATTATTTTCTTCTGATTGTGAAGTTAGACGTCTGAAACTTCGCCATCATAAAATAACTATCAATATCTTCTATTTTTACGAGAGTCACGATTTTTTTTAATAACAAATCATGACATTCATCATATCTACTACAGATTAGAAGAAAAAAAGTAAATTTTGAATTTTTACTGCATACACATATTCATTTTAAAACCATTTATTTAATTAAATTACCAGCTATTTATTTAAAAATTTATCATAATTGAGGGTTGTCCGACCTTAAAATAGGAATTTCTTTTTATTTTTTAATGATACGAGGATCTGCGTTTCAAAAATTTTTCTTAAAAAATCCAATTGTATCAGACCCCTTTAAATGCTCAAAATTTTTTTGGTGAATTTTGTTCAAATTTTTTAACAAAATTCACTATTTTTAAGGAAATTTCATAAGTGAAAAGGACAGTTCTTTGTAATTTGAATCCGACATCCCGTTAAGTTTAAAAAAATAAGTTTAAGAGTTGATTATTAACGCGAACAGTAATGTACGAAGAATAAAAGAAGAGTGAGGTTTGAGGAATATGAGAGGTTAACCTTTGCTCCTCCGGAAAATTGTGAAGCTCCTGCTGTATCCTCGCACCCATGAAGTTCAGTAAATTCCCATGAGTACGTCCACACCCGAGAGAGAATAGAGCTGCAGCTTGCTGTTCGATTTGCCTGAACGTGTGATAAGCCGTGATACTCACGGGTAAATCGATAGCGCGTCCCTCGCTCGTGCAAAACAACCCTTTGCTCGGATCAGGCCTAAACAACGGTGGTTTCAGTAAACCTTCTTGAGCCGCGAGTGTGAACGCGGGATTAGCCACGCATCCTCCTTCGATCCACGTGGCTCCTATCTCGGCTACCACGTCGCCCAGCCAACACGAATGGATTCGTCCTCCAGGTCTGTCGCGATCGTTTGTATTATTTTTAACAACAGTTTCATTAGTCATTACGGTTAGCATCTTATTGACCAAAAAATATAATTTTTTAACCGAATCAAATGAGACTATTCAACCTCTAAAGCGGTTGTTGTAAAGTTTTGTTTCTCTTTTTTTCAATAGGTTCCTGTAGTCATAAATATATAATGGTGATGTATACGTGCTGCATTTCAGACAAAAATATCATTGCTTTTCGAGAACCATCCCTTACAAATAAGTGTCAATTATTTGCACCCAGTTAAGGTTAAATTTAAGCCGCTACGATATATTTGTCTGAAAGTACTCAGCATACAGTTATACACTGTCGATTAACCAAGTGTGCTAACCTCTCTTTTTTATATATAGTGTTAGATTTTCTAATTTATTATATATTATACCACCGTAGATGAAACAGGAAGGATAAGAAATTGAATTTATTAATTATAATAGTCATAGGAACTCATTGACCAAAAGAAATTTTAATCCGAATCAAAAAGAAAAGATTAAAAATTGATAAAAATATTAATAATATGTAATAAATATGTAATAAATACAAATATTGATAAAAATTGGAGTTATGAAAAAGAATTGGTTAAATGAACGAACCGATCCGTAGCTTCGAGAATTGTGAGATTTTTAAGACCACACTGGGCAAGCCTGTGAGCAGCCGATAACCCGGCCATACCAGCTCCTATTATTACGACGACCGGTTCTGGATTGCACGGATCTAGCATGCAAGGATCCAACTGACACGTGTTGAATTTTGCTATTTTCGCGCATGGTGGTTGCTTTTGTTGTCCAACGTCGGATCCCGATCCTGTCGACGCGAACCACCTGCGACCAGTTCATTGTGTTCGTTTCACTTACGTCACCCCTCGCGTAATTCCATATATTATTATTATTATTATCATTATTCTAGGAAATAATAACCTCAAAGATATACCTTTTTAAGATACGCTTTACGGATGTACCCGGTAATCGAGATCTCGCTAGGAGCATCTCATAGGTAGAAATTTTCCAATACTAGTCAATTTTTTCATTAACCCGATGGCACTTCATTTACTTTATCCGGAAAAGTTGTTTTTTTAATAGGTAGTAGGTAATTTAAAACTGTTTATTTTAAAGAAAAAAGGTGTACACGCAGATTCAATTTATTTTTAATTTGACAAATCATGTCGCGGTATAGACGCTACTCTGTTTTGTCGGTCGTAAATCGTATCGATATTTTGAATTTCCCGCGTTAGTTATCAGCGACATCTTCAGATTACAAAACGTTGTACATTATACGAGCGAATCATTGCGTAACTGTATAATTGGTTTCAATAACGTTCAAATTTAAAATAAAAAGTAATTCATTTCGGTTTATATTACGTGTTTTAAAAAAAACGTCGTATCAGTTGTACAATAATTATATTATACGATCCGTTTATAGGTTATAACATCGTCAAACGTGGAAAATAGAAGTATTAACTATCGTAGAAGTTTAATAGTTATACATTTACTTAAATAATTTTAAAAAAATATGATAATTATGTTATTAAGTTATTGTTCTCTATACTTATAGTTATTGAATGCCTTTTTTTTAACATTTCAATACAACCAATATGTCAGTTCTTTGGCAAAAGTGTAAAAGTTTTTTTTGTAATTTTGACACTTATAATAGGATTATTTTTCTTTCTGCGCTGAGTAGGATAAATGTTTGACAGTCACATTGATCAAAATAATTTAAAATACATAAGCAATAGTATTTATAATAATATTCATTTGTGCGAAATTAATTTCTCCAAATCTAATAAAACATAATTTTTCTTTTTTATTGTTTTTAAATAAAATAATACTTGCACCACGCGTTGGTTAACATTCTCAGTTGGCTCTCATAGGAATATTTATATTATCAAGGAGTTGTCAAAGATAAATCTTTTATGGTTTGAAGACAACAGGTAAAGCAATTTTAAAAGATTTTTAATATATCTCATGAGGCGTGTACATCGTTACACCGGTTGATATAAAAATTTGTTTCCGTGCAATTACATCAAATGCCATAACTTATTTATTATTTTACATGATACGAATAGATTCGAACAATTTAAAATCGTACATGATTAGTAAATCAGAATGAGCTGCCGAAACACATAACCAACGCGTGTCGCAAGTATTATTTTATTTAAAAACAATGAAAAAGAGAAATTTCTGTTTTATAAGATTTGGAGAAATTAATTTCGTACAAATGAATATTATTATGAATACTATTGTTTATTTATTGCTGTAAGACATGACAGGGCTAAAAATTATAAAATAAATTATGTGTGGTATAGTCTGAAAAAAGTCAGTTACCCGCCTGAACAAATGTGTCATTTATCAACATAAATACCTGTCGACTCTATTTTAATTTCAGTACTTTCTAATGCGATATCATTTGAATCTATAAGTAAAAAATTTCAGTCTTTTGTACCAGTTTTACTATAAGGAACTAATAACTATAAGGAAGCAGAATAACAGAATAACATCTGTTCTAAATTAACATTGTTTTTTCACATCATTGTAAGTCAGTGCGTAACTTTTAAACATTTAAGTCAGTCTGAATTGGAATAAAAATAATTCTATGCATTCTTAAAGAATCGAACACATATATTGGCTTTACAGAAAAAATAGTTTTTTAGAATAACATTGTGTTAGATTTATAATTATATTGATCAATGTGACTATCAAACATTTATCGTACTACACCCATTATAGTTCATATAATTATTAAATATTATACAGTTGACAATGAATTAAACACATATGTTGGCTTAGATAGAAATGGTATAATCAGGATGGAGAACGCTAAAGCATCTACTTAATCTCAATATATTATTTTGTTAAACTGTGTAGTCAATGTAATTATCAAACATTCATATACGATCAGCACTGGAATAATAAAATAATACTGTAAGGACGAACATGAAGTCTTTATCTTGCAATAGTATGGAAAAATGGAATAATGTGAGGCGTTAGACATAATTACGTAAATAATTAATTTTAACTCATAACTTTTCAAACAAAATTGGTCAGACGATTCGGCTATGACGAAAGTAATCACCTGAAACTAGCTCCCTCTCACGGCGACGTTTCAACTTCTCCTATACGTTTTTACCTCTGCACGCGTCCTCTCACGGACTGGAAAGCAATGTATTTCTTTCCATCTTGTGGATTTCCCATACTATTGCTATCCCTTTTTGTTTCAAGTGGACTATATAAAATCGAGAAAAGCAAATCAACAAGCAATTTCTACGACGCGGCTTTTCTTAACTATGCGTGAATTAATTCGGACAAAATTCGATGTAAAATGAAGATAAATAACTAGGGAAAGTAATGTTTCATAGATTTCATAAAAATAAATAGTTTATAACAAAACGATTATGATAGGAAAAATATAAGGGCTGAATTAGCTGTATACAAGGCTTACGCGCCTTTTGATTTATTTTACTATTATTATATCTTAAATATTTAATAATTCTAATTTTATAATATTAAAACGACCGTACATAACCGACGACCGCGACATCTGTCGATGGTTTAGATCACTCTAAAAAAAATCCAAGTCGGTAAATCTGGAAGATCAACACTGTACGGTGGTGCCACCTCGACTCGCCAACTATAGGTAACGAATAGAGTTCTTCAATTTTCTTCAATCTTCTTACGAACGAAAAGGTCGGTATAACAAAAATAGAAATAAGCAAAAGGTCAGAATTATTACTTAAAAATACTACAATTTTATTCACATGTACATTTCGATCGCAATGTGCGTTTTACGCATCATCGCGAACGATACTAAGATTATTAAATATTTTCATTTCGTGTTACACATTAAAATCTAAGACTACAACTACATAAGTACTCTACGGATGTATTTACATTTCAAAACGAGAGGGGGGGGGGGATGGCGGCCGAGTAACATTTGGATAAAAATGATTATCTCATTGCAACATAAATGTTGAATTTTGTTTTTTACTCTCCAACTCGAGATCCTTTAACCTCGCGACTATTTCACCGGTTTTCTTACTCGACGACTCGTACGTGCTGGGTATTATCACTTGGTTTATTTGCAACACTTCGGACGTTTGTCGGCTGATTTCGTTCCAAGCGAATGTGATGTCTTCTTGGACGGTGAATCGGCTGCACACTACGAAACGGATGAGGTACTTGTTGCGATATTGACCGGGTACCACGTAGATACGCTTTCTGGCCATTAGTTTGCTTAATAACTGCCTCGTCAGCTCGTCCTCGCCCTGGCGAATTTCGAATTTTTTTTTATTTATTGTAATTTATGTGTACATGTGTTATTGGAATATTAAGATTTTAATATTCATTTTAAGGAATTTATGAGAAAATTTAAAGAAAATTACGAGAACATTGCCCTCTGTTACGATGAAATCTGTAATTGTGCAAAGTTTCTAAATGTTTGATACGGTAGTCCCGTGAGATTAATTATTTTAACACATTTGTGTTATTCTGTACTTACAAATAAACTTTTTTAAGCAGACGTCAAACAAGTTATATTATCATTCGAGTGATGTACCAACCGAGAAGTACTTTTTTACAAATAATTAATAATTTAGCAATATTACCGATTGATTAGAATTTTTAAACAATTATAAATTCAACTATTTTTAACATAAAATATTAATTTTTGTAAAAATAATACTTTAAAATAGGGTTAATGATTCGAATGACAACATAAATATTTTGATTTATTAAGAGAGTGGATATGTCCGATTATTACCGATCAAGCAATATACTTTAATTATTACATTTATGCCCAAAATCAACTATTATTACGTATAACGTAAGAACAAAGACACCAAGTAGATGAATAATTTATCTTTCTATAAAAGTTCAAACGAATATTTTAACTGCTCAAAGGAGCAACAAATTTTTAATTTATCCTTTATATTTTTAACCGAAAATTTATAATTTTTTTTCTAATCTTTTTTAAAGATATCTTTAATCTGTAAACTTGAAAATAATGACATATTATATCATTATCTAGTAATTCTACTTTTTTTTACATAAAATAGTGGTATTTTTTTAAATAATAGTAAAGGTTAACATATTTTGCTCGGGCGGTAACAAAGGATGTTACTGTTCGTGATAAACATGTAATTTACATTAAAAATTATTTTAAAAATATTGTCGCTCTGTCCTGTCGCTCAAAAATTTTTCGAAAGATTTAATCTCGTTAATTAATATAGCAATCATCTTGAAGGTTTAAACATCATTTACGGATCAGAGCTTAACAAACAGAAAATTGTTTAAATTTTAATACAAAATATTCATTTTTACAAATACCTTTCTCGGTCTATAAATGACTCGGATGGAAAGCAAACGAGGTCGACATCCCCGTCAAGTTAATAATAAACAAATTAAAACCTAGTACACAGTTAAGAAATGCTTGTAAGAACAAACCTTTATTCTGAAACAAATGAGACCCATGTGTGGCTTAACCGGGATTTCAAATCTACCATCGTTGGTGACCAACTCTTCGAAGAACTTAGCGAACTCGATCGATTGACGTATGTTCTTTTGCAACCCTTCGACACCGTAAAGACGCAAAGTAAACCACACTTTCATCGCTCGGAACCGACGACCAAGCGGTATTTGCCAGTGCTAAAAGAATTTCCAAAAAATTAACGAATATCGCTTAACCAAATGATTATACCCATTAAAAAAACATTAAAAACATACTCTGTAATCTGGCGCAACGCCTCTTTTATTATTTTCCAGGTATATACGATCGACGCTGAATGCTTCGGTCAGATGCCGGGAATCTCTGACCCTGTGAAAATAACAAATGAATTATTTAAATCTTTTTTGTTATATTATTTATATATTTATTTATTTATTTATTTGTTGCAACGAGTGTTTACCATAACGCCGAGCAGTCGAAATTTACGAGCAGCCACTTGTGCACGTTCACGTTGAACGAATCGACGTACTCGATGCCTTTCATTAAGTATCGATACTCCGGGCAAACAAATGCCGCACCTGTTGAATTGATTAATCATTAAGTTTACTATCCCGTACCCGTAATTTTATCTACCTTGCATAACAATTCATAAGTTCTTAATTTTTTTCGTATTCATAACGGTAACCACGTGAATAAATGGTTGGTTCACATACGTTTCTCAAATTTTTGGTTTTATATTTATTTACTTATTCAAATATTTTAATCGACTGATAGATAAACAATTTGACTAATTCGAAATATTTTACATTATAGTTGCGAACGATTATACTGTTTTAGAATGTAACATATTCAACCAAATTCAAATACATTAAACAGATCCAAATTATTTCAAACATTTTTAAAAAGTTGGTATAAGATGCAGGTTATTTTCTTAAAGAGCAAAATATGGAGCTGGTTTGATCATGCTCAAAAATTTCTATCAGGGAGTATTTTATTAAATTGACTAAATTGTATTTTTTAGTGCAGTAATTAAGTATCAAAGTATTTATATACAATTTTTTGCCATTTAATTAAAGCAACATTTGTCGTCAAACAGTAATCGACAATCTCTAGAAGGAAGGACCACGCACAAAATGCACGGGAGATTTCACATAGACGTCGAATCGACTGAAAAACCTACTTCCTGATCAAAAATCTTTATAGTCAGAGAACTCTAAAGTTTTCATAATCCAAGATATTGAAAGTTTTTTTTAAAGTTTCGTTTTCATATTTGATATTTTCTTTATTTTTAATACTATAACAAATTTTTTTAATAATTCACAATATATTAAAAAAATATATATTTGGAATATCTGGATATATCTGGAAGTTATAATTAATTAAATTAAATTAATAAAATTATAATTTCGGTAATCAAATGACTATTGACCTGGACCAGTGGGTCATAGAAAATGCCAAATTATAGCATCTCAGACTAGAATTCCTGGAGATTTTATCTCGTGCTATCAGAAAATGCATATCCTACTAAATAACTGACTCCCAGTCACTGTAATAACTGATCATTTAGAGACGATATTTGATCTTCAATATCTCGAATTATGAAAACTTTAGAGTTTAACTTAAGGATTTTTGGTCAAGAAGTCATAAACTATAAAATACTAAAATTTGAACCAATTTGACTGCTGCACGAAATCTCACATGTTATGTGCGTGGTCCTTTGGGAATTCAATAATTTTGTGGAGCAAAAAATACTTATTTTATAATTTATTAATACGACATTTTTTACCGACTTCTATAACGGTAGTTAATTTTTATCCAAAAAATCGTTCAAATTACTACTAGAGTTAATTATACCATAAAATACATATTTGTTAGTTATACAGCTCAGTCAGTGATTAGTTAGTTCGAAAATCAAATATTAATAAAATAATGGAAAAATCATGAAAAGAGCGCGCGTAAGAAAATTTAACGTCTATTATATTTATATTCGAAAACCCAGGGTTTAAAACATATGTATGTATGTAGAATATCATCATAATAATTATCAAAAACGATTGCCTGCTTTGACGATTACGAAAAAAATTGTGTATACAACAATTAAATTATAAGTTATAAATATTGTTAATTACAGAAAGATCGATAGATTGACTATTCTTCCATTATCAATCTCTACTATCTATATCAACTAAACACATCGTTAACCCATTGTTTAAATTAAATATAAAATTGTTAATAATGAACGTAACGGCAAATCACCTGCATATGCCGCATCGACGTGCATCCACAAATTGTACTTTTTGCATATCGGACCGATCTCGTCCAATTTATCGAACGCGCAAGTCGGCGTAGTACCCAAAGTACAAACGACGTAACACGGTATCAAACCAGCCTCCGTATCCTTTTTTATTTGTTCCAAAAGCGTGGCACCTCGCAAGCTGCAATTCTCGTCGGATGGCAAAAGTTTCATTGGCACCGCGCCCAAAAGTCCACTTTTCTCGACGCTCGAATTCGATTGATCTACAAAATCGTAACAACCGTGTGTTTTTGTATACATATATATATATATATATACATGTGAACCCACACTTTTCACTTTTTTTCGTTCGTTAAGTACGTCACTCGCTTACGTATACGTAAGTTGCGCAACAATTCTTTTTTTTTCTTAATATATGCCGCACATCAAGCGGAAAATGATTAACGGTATCGAAAGTGTAAAAAAAGAATATATGTATATCGCGTAAGATCGATTGTTGCAATAATTTAGAAAAAAAGTAAGAGTGTAGATTAGAAGAACAAAAGAAAAAAAAATGAACTTACCAGATGTATAGGCAACTAATTTTGATCTGATCTCTCCTTCGGTCCAATCGGGATGTTCCTTCGTAAGCCGATTAACCGTTATCTCCCGAGAAGCTAATAAGCCAACTAAAGTCGCCTCGCTCGCAGATCCCTAAAATATTACGACAATTGCACATCATCACGATAATTATTCTCGATAATCAATCTCGTTTTTAATAAAAAATTTAAACGAAAAGTGATCATCTCTCGATCAATTGATCTATTTCCGATAATCAATCCCTTTTCATATTACTCAAGAAATAACGAACACCTTTCGAATCGATTCCCGATATAATCAAACCCTTTTTCCAGTAAAATTATTTAACAAACAGCAATTGACTTTCAATCGATCGGATCGATCGCGTAAACAAATAATAGCACACGGTACAATTACGCGGCAATAGACAAACAAAGAAGTAATTATAAACACAAAGAATCCTTAAAGTCCTTGAAAATAAAAAAATCTATCGGTTATAAAAATTTCCACGTACGTATCACTTAATCGTAAAAATAAAGCGCAACATCTTGTGTATTTATCTCGTTCGAGGATCTAACGCGCTGCGAGCCGTTAAAATGTCAAATAATTCATCGATAAAGTGAACGCGAGTTTGCGGAACGTCGATTAACAATATTCATTAGGAGTGCGTATATATATGTAGAGAAAAGAATAGCGTACCTGCAACACACCGCCACCAGGACCAGGAGCTGAATTTAAAAATACTTCGGGTAGTCCCAACAATTTCGCAAGCCAGTCCATCGTAATCACTTCCAATTCGGTGCACGCCGGCGAGGCGATCCATGAAAATCCAACGCATCCGATCCCAGCGCTTATTATTTCACCTACGATCGACGGAAACGAATTGCCAGTTGGATAATACGCGTGGAACTGGGGCGAATTCCAATGAGTCACCTTTTTCATTTGGAACATCAAAATTATTTAATTAATTCGGTATAAACTTGAACTTCAAAGGTTAATGGTAACAAACTGTTACGTGGAGTAACGTTTTGTTTAAGTATCTTTGCGAAATTTAAAATAAACGTTGGTCGGTAATTTTCGCAATTGTGAAATCGTGGGTTGCGCGTAATACGCTTTTGTTATGTAAATTAAGCAGATGTCGAACTACTTTTGTCGACCTAAAAATTATTTTTTATAATACTCATTTTTAAATCTTAAAGAAAATGAAATCGATTTTCAATAGTATTCGCACAAGAAAGTGAAACAGTTATTTAAGAGATAATCACTTGTTAAATAAACAAATTTAATAAAACAATAATCGGTTTTAACCTATCTCAAAAAAATTCAAACATGAGATAAATGTCACATTTAAAAAAAAACCATAGGTCATCCCTATAGTAGAAATTGGATTATTTTTAATGTTTTGGGGCTATAAATATCTTTTATAGCTAATAATAAACCAGTTTCTGAATTTCAATAGTTTTAAAAATATTTACACTCCAATTCATTTTAATTTCTACTAGGTCTCAAAGCAATTTAAAAGGTTTATCTAAAAGTTTATATGATATATTTTATATAAAAAAATAAAACTAAAAAATGTATAAAATAAAAATCTATTTTTAACCTGCCACGTGCTTTTGATGAAAAGTACATTCCGCATGTATAAAGTGAAAGGGTTTCTCATGCGGTATTCAAAAATCGTCCCAAATAAAAGGGATGTACTTTCATTGAAAAAAGTGAATTCATAGGTTGTAGGTGGATTATTAATTTCAGAAGAAAAATCTGTTTGCGTTAATGTGATAATAAAAATTCGCTTTATTTCAGAATATCGATTTTTTAAATTGATTTTCCTTATTTTTACAAAAGGAAATACTGGTTTAATATTGAAGAATTACATTAGATCATGAACATTTTTTAAGACGTATTTAAGAAGAAATTCGCGTGTCGTGTGCATTAAAATTCTATTTTTTCTGTGTTCATTATTCCAAAAATCACGTTAATTAAAAAATCTAAAAAAAAATCACGAAAAAAGCTTAGAACACGCTGAAGAAGGTGTCGGAGGAATTTTAAAAGGAAAAAAGTTGTTTTTAAGTTGTTTCGAAAACACGATTATGGATGTGTAAATCTATAAAAAAAAATAAGCGAAGAAGAGTAAAGTGACGTAACTTACCCCAGGCATAATGTGTTTCTCAACATCGTCCAGCACTTGACGCCAAGATTCTGGTTTCTGAGGCGCTTCGTTCGGCAATAGATCACATAGATAACCCGGTTGTACACTGGGTAACACATCGCGATCCCGTAAATTCTCATTGTAATCGGCGATGTACTCTATGGCCGCTTTACCAAATTCACGAAAATCCTTCGCGTCCATCGTTCTGCGACTCGGAGGATCCTTAAATTCGATATCGTATTATATGTACAAGTTAATGAATTATCTCTATTCGACACAAACACACCTCGTCAATCGAAACTCGTTTTTTATACTAATAATAATAATAATAATAATAATAATAATAGTCTACCGAGACGATCGTCAAATTCTTTTTTCCGAGAGTGGACGGTTTTTTTTGTTTTTTTCATCGCCCGATGTCCCGCACAACACTAACAGTAGGCCTACGGAATGACCAAGGTTTTAAGTGTTAGAGTGGACTTTCTCCTACTTTCTCTGGGATTATGTACAAAATATATAATGTCGGTCGTATATGTTAAAATGAAGATGCGCGCTTGTCACCAAAGATTCTCTTACGTGACTCTACGAGATATTCTTTTTCTTCGCCTAGTTAGATTATTATTATTCATTCAATATTATAAATCGTCGTTAGATCAGCGTAATCTCGAAATATGGTACAAAAATGGACGACAAAAAAATAGTATCAAAAGAAACAAAAAACGTCGAATTTTCTGGTTTGAAAAAGAGCTATATGTGAATAAAACAATAGAACGGGATAGGTACTTTAAACTTACTGTATCTCTCTCTCTCTATGTATGTATATATGTATATATGTATATATATAGGCAAGAAGTAATCCACGAGTTGTACGAGAATCGCGGAACTACACTGCTGATCGAACCCGGCAACCCCTACCTCTTATATACATTCGACAATGAAGCATTATTATGCATTCTCGTATTTTTTGCAGAGTATCCGTCGAGAAATCATTTTCGCATTGTCTAATGTTTCGATTTACCCACACACACAGGCACGCGTACAAATTACGTGACCTTGGCGTCGTATGTACCCGCACCGACGGTCGAACGGGAGGAGCCACGTCTAATCTAATTTTTTATTTTTTCATTTTATTATACGGTAAACGGTTGTCTGGATCGGTGTTTGATCAATCGCTCTCAGTTTTCTTTTAATTTCACACAAATTCAAATTTATCGTGAATTCACGGACGAACAAATAACGTTCTACGTCTATGTAAACAACAATCTACTAATTTATTTCGTTTTACTTCGATCACAAGTGCGACCAGTGAAATGTTTAACGCGCGTGTCGCGTTCACCAAATTTTCGTTGACAATTGTTCAATCTATAGGTAGTTTTCCGATTTCTTTTCGATTTCTTTCCGATTTTTCCATCGATTTTTTTCTCGCGCGTTCGAGGAATCCTGATATTATTGTTATACTCGGACTACTTGAGCGAGAAAGGACGATAAACCAGGAAGAAAACGACGCTGCGGATTTCTTTGTATAACTATATAATTATGTAACGAACGCTTTTTGCCTGCACACGGTAATGCGAAAGAGGATGAAAAAACGATACGGCAAACTCTTCCGGGTCAAGCATTACTAAATCTTGATCAAGGACTCGATCTTGTTTATCCAAGTTTTCATATTTTTTACCAACTTTTAATTCCCTCATACTTTTAATTGCTATTTTTCATTTTTATATATCGCGTTAAATTCGTCGTTTATAAGACTATGATAATTAATGGTCTTAACGTTAAATCAAACTACGGTCGAAATAATTCTTAATTTTAAATTACTTTAAATGTAAAGGATTCTTATCAAAATATGGACCAAAGCTCTTATCAAATGTTCGATTAATAATTTCGATTAATAAGAGGTTCGGTAAGAAAATTGTGCATTTTTCACATTTTTATTTGCAACGCTTTTGGTTTTAAGGTCAGTGTAAAAAATAAAAAATATTTTTGAAATTTTGTTTATATCCTCCTAGCTTAACCATTAGTGTATTTTACGAACCCAAAAATAAAAATTTTTAATTTCAAAAGATCTTTAATATAATTAATTGATAAAGACTTTCGAATAATAAATTGACGATACAATAAATAGATAAAATAACGTGTTCTCGAATAGATCGATGAAATATAAAAATGTTGATAAATATTATTTGTTATAGATATGTAGAAAAAAATGTTTTTTACAATTAAAACTAATTTCAATAATTAAACGGTCTAATGCACCGTGTTAGAAATATTTTTAACGCTTGACACCTGACGATAATGTATAATTCATTATTTGCAAACTTTTACATATACCATCGGTGTATATACATTTTATCTATATTTTCATTTAATCAACAAATAATATGTTTTATTCATATACTTGCAATACATACACGTACAATATACGCGAATAATTTATATTTATATAAATAACTATTAATGAGATCGCGGTATATAATGAAAGTATAATATATTAATGCGATTTATTATCTTAATTGTATATTTACATCAACGTCAAATACGCAAATAAAACAATTTGAGAGAAAAAAAGAATTTTAAATTAATCGATTAATAACCTTTTTTCTCTTGTATATATGCACTAAAAAAATGGAAGTGAATATTTGGATGTTTAGTTTTGTCTGTTTCGCGACCAACTGTTCAAATACGATTAATTAAAATTTAACTAATTTCTAATGTATTGCGCACATGAACACTATGATTTTAAAAAATGTCTTAATCAAACAGATAAGAGGATTGAGAATAGTTTTAACTATGGAATATTTGTCGGTTAACTATTTAACCGAATAATTCGCTTTTGCGAATCAAAGTGTGAAGTAAAGATTAAGTTTCACTCGTTGAGATCCATACGATCAGATGATCGAAAGATCAATATCATTTTATAGCGTTCAATAATTCGTAAAGAGGATTATTTTTCTTCATGCGTCTTTGCATAATGAGACGTATTGTAAAGTAACAAACTGATAGTTGTAAAATAGAATATGATTTTCACGATCTATTAAATATTATTCAAGAAACTATACTTTGTCAGATTTATAATGATTGCCAGATTAATTTTTTAATATTTGTAATATGATTAACATTTATCGAAGATAAATATGTGAAACGAAAGGAAATATTTATTTAATTTTTCACCCATATCTCTGCAGTATGTTAATATTAAAAGATGAAGATTTTTATATTGTTAATAAACGATTTTAAAATGCTGTCGGACCCAAATTAAGGGGATGATCCTTTATCCACTCAAAATTACGTTTAAAGTATAAAATTATATAAAGATGTTAATATTTATTTTAATATTAAATTAAAAATTCGAATATAATTCACAACATGAGTTTCAAATTTATATAGCAGGGCTTCACAGCGATAATTTAAGAAAAAATTTTTGTATATTAATACATAAGGCTCTCCCGTGTAATGGTCGTGACTAAAAATAATACATTATCAGAATTCTAAATCGAGATAATAAGGTATAATTAAAATAACCAATTGAAAAAATCGAATATATTCCTGTAATATTATTAAAGCGAATAATCCATAGATGAAATTATTAAAATTAAATAATAAAATCTATAATTTTTTATCCAGAAAATCGACACAGAAAAAAGGATATATCATACCTAATTTCTGATCAGTCATTTTTTTAACACACCTACATATAGGTATGAAAAAGTTGTTAATAAATGTTTAATATTACGAAATAACATATAGATTAATACTAATTCATCTATTATTTTACAAAATATTCCAAATATTTTTATATTAAAATGATAAAAAATTGGATCAACTGCTCGGAATTAGGTGTCTTGCGGTATAAGGACTCAATAACAATAAAATGAAAATAAATAAATACGTGGTGATTATAAAAAATATCAATTAAAAATGAATTAAATTCCCTTCACGATAACACATGCATCACCGACATATTAACTACAAATAAAGGTAACTAATACCTATACCAGAAAAAAGCATGAAAAACCTGGGCGTACAATAGGTATACTTATTAAGTCGATATCGATGTTCAAAAGACAATAATTGTACATGATGTACGAAAAATTAATTAAAAAATTATCCTACGGGCTCGTCCGGGATTTGAACCCGGGACCTCTCGCACCCGAAGCGAGAATCATACCCCTAGACCAACGAGCCACTTAACCGTTTTTTCATTACACTTTACTTTCACATTCATCGATTTACCTGTCACGCTATATGTATATATATATATATTTATATACATTCGGTTTTGCAGCAAAATAATGTGTACATCGCGTTACTCAACTCAAATTTACAATATTATTTTTACATCATCAATCGTTTTTAATAATTACTTTATCTAAACATAGATTTAATTAATAATTGTTTCGGATCTATTATATCGTATACATAAAGATTTATAAATTGTGAATTAAATGTCTATTGATTTATGGGGACCCAGTACGATAAAATTCATCGTAATGTGTATATAATTATACTTTTCATATTTTGTTGGGTCAATTAGCGTATTAATTACAATGATTATTTTCAATATATACTTTAATTAAAATAATTTAAATTGTCATATAATTATTATATTTAAATGCATTCAAAAATATTTCAGAGTGTTTACGTATATCTGATAACGGATTAGGTATCTTATACGTGCTTGACAAAATTCGATTGCCACTAAATGTTTCTTCAAAATAATTTATAATTATTAGCGGTAACTATAATAATCATTTTATATTATGTCGAGTTCGCTAGAATTACTGATCGTGCAAAATTTATTAAATATCTCAATTTTTTTTGTTATGATATTATTATTTATTAGTAAGTTACGTGTACATATTTAGATGTTCAAAATAATTATTACAAAAATAATAAAATATATATTTTATCAATTATTTATAATAAATTAAAAATGTATATACGTATTAAACGTAGAGACATCTATTCATACGCATTCACACGTTTGAGACGTAGAAACTTCTATGTATTATGCTTGTATATTGTAAATTATATATACAGAATATTGTATTACTCATGATTAGTACTGTATAATTGTAATTTAATACAAGGAAAATTCGATAGGAAGTTATAAAATTTAAGGTGGACTTTGATCTTATGCGATAGTAACATCACTTCGTTATTTAAGCAGAGTTCGGCCATGTGGCTCGTTGGTCTAGGGGTATGATTCTCGCTTAGGGTGCGAGAGGTCCCGGGTTCAAATCCCGGACGAGCCCGACAAGTTTTTTTTTCTTTTTTCCTTTCACATCTTTATATTATTTTAATTTTTATTTCATTTATATCGTCTAATCGATTATTATTTTTATTTCACATGTTGAATCTATACATAGGACAAGTGCGCCTGCGCACTTGCACCGCTGAAAATTCAAGTAAAAAGAATTTGAGTATTTAGTAAAATTATATTTTTAAGTAAAAAGGTAATTGGATTGGTGTACTAAAATTTGGTTGAGCAGCTAATCTATATAATGTTCAAAACATAGTATTTTCAGTTACTTTTTATTTATTGGTTGAGAATTCAATAATCCCACGCTGTATTTAATGTTATAATAATATAACAATAATATGGATAATACATCAGTATTAAGATATTGAACTGTATGTATATTTTTAAAATTAAAAACTGATTATCATTTGAACCAAGCACTGTTCAAACATAAAGCTTGGTAAAAGATCACTCAGTACATAATTATAACTAATTTTACAGTTAAAATTAATTTTACAAGGACGAAAGATAAATTTTAGCTTTAAATTATAACTTTGACTCCTTTGGCTTCAGAACAAAATACAGCTTCGGCTTATCCAAACCTGCAGAGCGAACTGTGCAGATATATTGCAATAAACACTGAGGGTTTGTGCATCAAGTTTTAAATATGGACAATGCATTGGTCTAAAGCTATTCAGGAGAATGTTCATTTTCTAAATTGAAAGGTGATTATTTCTCAACTTAGTCTCTTCCCATAGACATGAGACTTGGTTAATGATCCCCTAGAATGTATTTAAATATGCCTGCACAATTTGGTAAGGCTTGGAACACCAGAAACTGAATTTTGTTCTAAAGCAGGAAACGCACATACCATAATTTAAAGGCAAAATATAAGTTTGTACCACGTAAACTTTAATTAAACTATATAATTAATTAGAATTATTTGACCATATTAAAATGACCATAACTTGTGTTAGAGACTGAGTCCATTAATCTAACCAGCATTATTTTTAAATTGTTGAAAAATACTTTTTTGAGATTGATTAGATCAAAATCAATTGTGCCGAAACAAAGTTATGAGTTTTCGAAGACATATGTTACCTTGGCCAATATCAGACTTTGAAAATTGTTATTTTAAAAAATATGACCATATATTACATGCCATTTACAAACTTTTCTGTATTTAGTGACAAAGAGTTGAAAGTTTTTGAGATAAAAATTAATAAATATGGTGAAATAACCAATTTTTTCAAAAAATTATTTGCTTTGAATTGATGGAGCTCTGCAGCGTCTTGGAATCAACCTCTAAAAATTTGGCTCTGCTCTTATTATATATGTCTTTTAACAGTTTCCAACTATTTTCAATGATTTTTATTTTTGAACTGATCAGTTGACGTGAAATCGCTTATATATATGGAGTATTCCACGTGAAGTGGTCCGATCAAAATTTTAAAATGCACCAAATTTTGGGTACACATTGCAAATGTTTTTCAGAATACAGAAAAAAATTTTTAGGTACTGGAATCTATTTGCTCAAACGTTATTCTAACTTCAAAAAGTGAATTTTACCAAGTTTTTTTCAATATCAGCTGGGTTTACCGCTATTTAACTCAAAATCTATCAACTTTTACTGTAGAACATTATATGTAACATTCGTTGCTAATTATGTCTAGAATTTATCCTTCTGGGTTAGAATTTCTAATCTCAAGGTCAATGTTACATAAACTACATGTCAATATTCAACTTGGAAAAGTGTAAGTACGACACAATTGATTTTTTTATCCAAAAGTCTAAAAGACAGCTTGGGGCAATACCTTTCAATGGTCTGTAGCATTTTTGTGGCCTTCAATTCTGTAAAAAGTTATGATAATTTAAAGAAAGACAAAAAATATATGTATGTAAATATATTTCGATGGGATGATATATTTTTGCTAATTACATTATTTCTTACGAAATATTACAAAAATCATATAGTGTGACAAATTTTACTAGTCAACTTCCCTAGTATTGAAAAGATTTTGTTACGTATGAATTAGCCAGTTTTCTTTTCAAAATATAATGGTAAAGGGCTAGATGTGAGCTTTAAAATAATTGTTTCTAACCTCAAAATATTTTAACAAATAGCCAAATACTGCAATGAGATTATTTAAATCGCTCTCTAGAAGAATGTCGAACCTTCGGGTGATGGACCTTAACCAAACTTTAGGTTGTATTTTCTAATATAAAAGTATGAAGAAATTCAGATTTTGAAAGCCTAACACGTTCACCATAGTTGTAGGTCGTTAAAGTAAATTAAAAAAATACTTCCACTTAGATCATTTGCAACTCGGAAACCATCCTAAAACTCAAGACATCTAAGAATTGAGATCAAGTAGTTTTGAGTTAAAAAATTCTCAAAGATATTAATTTGAAACAAAATTGTATAGGAAAAACAAGTGATTTATAAAATTTTAGTCTAAAAAAATCAGAGAAATTCTTAGTACTAAATTTTCATAATTTTTTTCATAAAATGCTTTTATAGTGGCGGCTTATAACTTTGATAAATTTGAGAGTCAGGGTCTAAAAATCTGGATTTCTCCATATTTTTCTATTACAAAAAGATAACCAGAGTGTGATCAAGATGCGTCATCCGAACGTGCGATACTCTCCATATAGCCAGACAATTTCGACTAGACCTTTAGAATATAATTTTACTCGAGTGTCTTTAGTCATTTTTATTTGTTATTTTTTTTTATTTGTGTAATTGATTTTTTGTAAATAGTGTACTACATTCAGTTATATAGTTATATTTTTACTAAATTCTCGAATAGAGTTATAAGGACATTAGGATAAGTCATGCAACGCAAATATATTTGTCCAGGGTCCGGTTTTCATGACTTTCATGAACATACATCACAAGACAGATTTTACTCCCTCAACGTATAATATATATAACTTTTGCAAACTGTGTTGAAACAGAACACAGCACAACTACATTGTATAAATCATCTAAACCATAATTAATTGCGCAGAAGTCTGAGACGGATATCGGATACTAATTCGAGTCACTGAACACTATACGCGACAATAATTTATCTTGTTGCACACGTGCATTGTATAAGTTACATAATTATTGATATACCTATATATACATTTTTGAGCTTTGTCAAGCATGATATAAAATTATATTTATTTCAAATACAATTTATACTGGATGAATATTTGTTACGCAATCAACAATTATTAACAAAGCATATAATAACGTAAAAAAATATTATCTTAACCAATATCATTTCCACGCCTATAAACAATAAAAATGAAAATGATATAATTATACATTTTGTGCAACATTACAAACTTACGTGGATTATTTGGTCATCCCTATATACTATACAAATATTGGTAAAAACGAGAGGTACAAGTGAAACGTTCTTTTTTTAGACGATATCAAGATCAGGTGAGTTTATAGAAACATAAACAACAAAAAGCACCTATATATTACATAGACAAATAATGTTTTTCGTTAGGTTCAAAACAACACCTTATTATAAGCCATGCAAGCCGATGTTCAGGCACATTATAAGACCTTGATATTGATTAACAGGCACCTGATAAAGTCCGGATGTTCGCCATATTTTTCTAAGCAGAATCGAACGTTTAAACTTAATAGTTAAAAGAATCGATAATAGATATCAACTATAGCTCGTATGAGTAACTATACGTAATTACTTCGATAAAATATCACATTTTATATATTTATGTGACACAGTAACAGATAATTAAAAAAAATTAATTTGTTATTGAAGTGTCAAATCAAGCCCTCATCAGGTACAGTATCCCATAAATGACGATAACGGCATTAACATTTTGTGTAAAATAAAGGAACACAGATTTAATTGAATAGTAAAAAATAAAGCATATATATCATATCGTCGGTATTAATTTATTACTCGCGTACAATTCCATGTATACTTAAATATAGCTTCGCAACTTATTTTTAAATAATTACGCGATCAATACTTTTTAAGGCACCTATTATGCCAATTTAACTATTTTTTAATAGGACATATCGTATACATGTATACATGTTTATTTTAGGATTAAAAAACTTTTGACTCATTTATTATTCGTAAAAATATTTAAATTGACCGATCAATAAATCTAGCAACTGTTATATCTACTCCACGGATATCACTCGCTAACATTTAGATAATAAAAATCTATCCTGTAGTCGCATAAAACATTTCGTTTCAACCGCGTGAAAATAATTCTATCTGCGCATACATTTTCAAGGGTCGGTAAGGTAGATACGTCAATTACCGACCACCCAGGGAGTAGACTCTGCGAGCTGTTATATCATTGAAACGCCGAACAAATTAATACTTTTATTTACAAAGAGTAAGAAAAATTGGTTTAAAAATTAAACATTTGGATGATCAATCAAATTATTCGATGCGTCAAACGATTGTACATCACCCAATGCGTGGGATTCTAAAAATAATGCGAAGTATATAATATATATCGCACGGCGCTAGGTGAGCGTAGTTCAAAACGGGCATTTAACTCAACACGAATCGTTCAGGGGGCGTAGCTCAGATGGTAGAGCGCTCGCTTAGCATGCGAGAGGTACCGGGATCGATACCCGGCGCCTCCAACTTTTTTTTTTTATTTTTTTAAAATTATCTCACGTTTTATTAACTCACATATGCGTACTTAGGTAATTAAGGAAAATAATTAATTTAATTCAATCGTTTTTATTAAATGAACTGTTATAGACATGATCTTGAATAATTTACGATCACGTAAGACAAATTTAATAGCAAATAAAAAATTGTATAATTGTTTAAAAAGTTCTATTTGTTAAAACGAAATGATAATGTTCGCATTAACGGATAATTATGTACACGGCGCGTATCTGGCAATTCGTTCAATATAGCTTATAAGAATTCAAAAAGTCTCTGTACAAAAGAAAATTACAGTTCCGTTTAACTGTAAACTTATATCCATCTCTAATTGATAAACTTTAGATATTCCTTTTTTTTTGTTTCCAAGTACACGAAAATGCAAATAATCCTCTTTTTTCAAGAAACCTGTTTATTCTGGTTCAGCGACCTCAACAACACCGAAATGTATTAACTTTCTCTGTGAGAAAGCAAAATTTTTCATGGTGACAAAGCTTTCTCTTTGAGAAAGCAAAAAAATTAATAGTAATACCAAGTATTATGTTAAAAGAATTAAAAAAAAATCATATACTTACGTGTATATTTACAAAAGTACTACACTACGATCTGTTGACACGAAATTCACACGAGTTTATAATCCGCGACAATTTCTACGTCTCCGCGTCGTCTTCGTCACCTTACCTTCTAAACGTTCAATATTTTTAACATCGTACATTTTTACCGAATGACCGTATATAAATAAATGTCAAAAAAAAGAAAGTAATTCGTTATTACATAATTAAATAATTCAATTACTAAAAAAATTACTCGCTCGATTGCGTCGTTGCGCGAATGAAAATTTCAAGGCGATAAGTGATTAGATAGCGGATAAAAATTTTAAGACATTTAATTTCATAAAGTAACTCAAAGTCTCACTTTTTCATTCGCAAACGAAGTCGTCAACCGCTCGAGTTTATCTAAAAATTCAATGTTGTACTATATATCGATCAAATTTTAGATTAAAATTTCCGTACATCCGTTATCCCGAGTTATTCTATGAAATTTAAGATCTTGTGCGATCACGTGGCGCCGTGGCTTAGTTGGTTAAAGCGCCTGTCTAGTAAACAGGAGATCGAGGGTTCGAATCCCTCCGGGGCCTTGAATCGATGATTCATTCTTTTTTTCTTTTTTTTCTTAACTATATAGAGTAATCTCGAGTAAAAAATTGTTTAAATAATTAACACGTTACTTTGTAAATCGTCCATAGTCTTTTCTGACAATAACCGTGTATTCACTGACGAGGGCTGAAATGTGCATTAATTTAAACATTATTTTATTCAACTATAACAATCCGCTAACTATACATAAAAAATCCAGAAAAATACATGTTTATTTCGATTAAAACCACCAATATGTAAATTACACTAATTATCAGTGATAATAATAAAAAAAATTGCTTTTTTATATTTAAATTGAAGTAATAGGATAAATTTTGTTAAAAACTGTTAGAGTAAGAGAGAGAGAGAGAGAGAGAGAGAGAAGGGAGGGAGGGAGGGGGGGGGGGGGAGGTTACGATAAGTGCCGACTCAGCAAACGTATCCGGTAATTCACGACAATGGGACAGGGAATGAGATTCCGTCGCGAAGAGAAAATTGGAATTGTCTTGATACTGTGTTACTTTTATCGCATAGAGAAATTGGACGATCAAACGACTACTTACGACCCACTAATTTTTTTTATTTATTATATCGCATACAAATTTAATAATATCTATTTTTTTCACTTAATTATAATTTTTCAACATTGTACACTTTACATGCCATTTGTATTTTTAGCTGTTAGCTCCTTAAACGTAATTTACCGCCCGACGCTTGTTTCATGCGATCGTAACAAATGATTTATTACGCATTCGTCATCGCGAATATCTCCGAGTTTACAAAATCGACGTATCCGAGCGCAGGTAAGAATCCGTTTCGGAATTATATGGCTTTTCCGAGATTTGAAATCCTTGAATTTTTGATTCGATTATATATGATGTAATCAACAGGATAACAGTCGGTTATTACAAGCCAATTTGAAAATTGAAAATATCGTTAATTTTTTTATCGAGCACGTGCATACGTTAAAAAAAATTTCATTTTTATTCAATTAATATTCAGTTTCGCTTGGGAAACGATTTGGTGGTGCACGTGGTTACATACAAATATCCATGGACGATACGAAATATCCATATACGAAAAGTGAAGAAACTCGGTGTGGAATCAGTATTTTGTATCGAAGAAACGTACCGAGACAAAAAATTAATAAAAATTATTAATTTTATTTATATTTATTTACTATTGTTCGATGTTACGTTTTTTTTTTATTTTTGCATAAATTTTGTAAATTACGCGTTTGTAATATTCGATGTTATGAATTGTTTAAATTAGTCTACGATTATTACGTGAATATTTTCAAAAAATTCTTCACCTTCAAAGGATGTTAAGAGTAGTAAAATACGTCCGAAACGTTGGCAATATTCGCGCGAGATCAATAAATTTTAATATTGTTTGATAAAAAAATTACCTAAATATTTAGTATAAAATGTCGCTTGTATTATTCTTGATTTGTGCTCTCTTTTTCCTGGCACTTCCTACCGTTTATCCCCCTGGGGACTTTAACGGTGTCCACCTTCCACCTATGTGTGGGTGCTTTATCCCTCTCTTAAAACCCCACCATCTCGCATTCGCCCGGGGTTATGCCCGTGGATGAGGGAAACCTGTGAAGCAGGGAAAACCTCATCCGAGATGGCCGGTGTATTCGAAACATTCTTTTTGGGTGTCAAAGTCACATTGCGTAGGCCTTGACACCGAAACCGAATGTTTCACACCTCCCGCTCACGTTGTGAAGTGTGAAAAAACACCTAACCCGCCACGAAAGCCAAACCCATCCAAGTGCGAACCGCACTCAGTGCTGCTTAACTTCCGTGACCGGCCGAGGTGCGTCTCCGCCACTCCGCCACCGTGTCGGTTTAGTATAAAATGTCGCTTGTATTATATATATAATTTTAAAATCAACTGATAATCAGATTGGCAATTTGAATCATGCCAGATAGACACTTTTCGCATCTATTTTTTACTATTTTAACTTTAATATATATATTCAGATCATTTATATCGATACCTTATATATTATATACAACCTTTCCCTCCGTGTATACGTATATACAATAAATAAAATAAAATTTTGAATATATTTCGAAGATATATCCTTATTATTCAACATAATGTTCGTAATGCCCAACTGTCATCAACATATTTAGCAATCGCCTATAATACAATTATAAAATGTCCAACAATACCTTCTCGCGCATACGTACACAAAAAAAATTCCTTGTACACGATTACAGACGGAAGAACGCACCTGAAAATTTAAAAAAAAAATTGTTTATCGCGCACATCGGATTCACTCGCAATTAAGACTATAATTCACCGGTCTCGTCAACGCGAGTGAAATAAATCGAAGGGAACGTACGCAACGTCAAAAGATTCTAAAATTTCTTCATCTCCCTGCTCTCTGTACTATAATCTCGAACGGACTTGTTACCAAAGCGGGGTTCGTTTAAAACCTTGTGTATATAATAAATTCCCTATGAACTCCGGGGGTGTGCGTTAATAATACATTCTCGTTCCGCGCGAATCCGAAGAGAATCCGAAATGCGAGTTGAATAGGATATAACCCGATTTTTAAGTAAAACGAAAACAAATAATTATAAAACATAGATCCGATATCGGTGTACATGTATAGGTACAGGTGCGATGTACGTCGGAAAGAAGAAAAATGAATTATTCGAACGTCGTACACACACGAGAGGGGGAGAGAAAAAGAAGATACGCGCGTAGACGTTTCGTCTTTTTGGCTTCACTTTCACAAAGAGAATGGGTAAAGAAAACCGAGAGCTGACGGATAAACCTGGCAAAAGAATTTCGAGACAACGAGAGAGAGAGAGAGAGAGAGAGAGAGAGAGCGTAAATAAGAGTTCACGAAAAAAAAAGTAGAGTGAATAGAAAGTAAGAACAAAAGGAGAGAATGCGTAAAAGAGGAAAAAAAAATTGAAAGTGGATAAAAAAAAGTAAACGAAAACTCGACGTGTTTTATATAAGTATATATATACGTATATACGTGTAGAATATTACAAGAGTTTCGAGTTGCTGGTGCAAAAAAAAAAAAGAAAATCATATCGCACGGTGTTGAGAAAGAGAGGAAAAGAGAAAGGAGAGAGAAATATCTTTACCCACATTGGTCCTTCTTTTCTTTATCTATCGTTAACTCACCCACCCTCATCCCCTTGTTCTAAGCCCTTCCTTTTTTTATCCCACTCAGCTCCAAGAAATTCACTTTCGCAGGGCGAAAGAGGGAGAGAGAGAGAGAGAGAGAGAGAGAGAGAGAGAGAGAGAGAGAGAGAGAGAGGTTCGAAAAATCAATGCGAGTCTAGGATTGGTCGAGAGCCCTTGGAAATTCGCGTGCCCATTGGTCGTTGCCTCCTCGAGGGCGTGGCTTAAAGATGAGCTCTCGTTGTGTCATCGCTTATATATTGATCTCGCGCTATACCAACGCACACCACGCAGTCACGTTACTTCAAAAGCACAAGCCGACGAGAGAGCGCCCTTATACACTCGAATCCCGTAATCAACGATATTACGGGTTTTCCTATCTTTTTTTCCTTCTTCTTCCTCTTCTCCTCCTTCTCCTCCGCAACCTCCTCCTTTGTTTTCCTTTGACCAGACGGTGGACAACGTTATCAACAAATTTTGCTTACTTTTTTTTTTACATTCACGACCAAATATTTTCCGATATGGATTTTAAGGAAGCACGTACCGTAGTAAGTGATACGTCTATACGGTATTGTAAAATTATACGCGACAAAGTAATGTAATTTTTATTTACGGGGAAAGTCATGTATCGGTAAAGTCGTCTTCGAGAAAAATTAACCTAAAAAGTCATAATATTTGTAAAGAAATAGTTAGAATTTTTACCATGATGTCACGGTAGATTTAACGTTGCTGATCAAATCTTCGGAGTTTACCAAGCGGTTACGATCAGTTTAGTATATACAAAAATGATGTTTGCGCACTCCGGTATATAAATTTCACTCACTCGACTACACGACGAACACAGATTCAAATTTAATTTTGACTTTTTCAACCAAAAGACGAAAGATTTCCACGAATGACTGTGCCCATTATGGAAATCGTTTAATAAAATAATAAACCGTTATAAGTATTACATTAAACAATTCGTTGAATATAAGCTATATTAAAAATGTTAAATTTAGAAAATTAAAAAATAATACCAAATACATACGTACACACGTACGGGTAGGTAAAAAATCTGATGTACACAGTTTGTCAAGTTCAGAATTTAAATGCCGGGTATCTCTCGTACGGGATGGTCGCACTTTATTTGCGTTGTTCCATATTTAGAGGATGTCTGCTCTAGGAAAAAGAGAGAGAGAGAGAGAGAGAGGGAGAGACGCGGAGAGGGACGGAAGGAAGGAAGGAAGGGTGGCTGTTTTGATGGATTAATTCGCGAGCCGAATGGAAAGCACCCGAGCTATACTGCTCGGTTTTCAACCCCCCCTCCTGTACGGTTACGAAAAAAAAACTAGATGGAAACGACATAAAACAATCGTTACGGATTTCCTTCGTAGAAAGAAAAAACGTTGTAAACAATGAACGCATATCCAGAGCATGATAAACCACCTTCATTCACCTGGTAATGTTATATATATATTAATTGAACGTTAGAAGAAAATGTTGCATTACATACGGAAAATAATAATATTGTTGGAAATCTAAATATGTTTTATTGCCGAAAAATAGGGTGACCTAGCTGTTCTACGTAGCACTATGCGCGATTTCGATAAAAGAGACTGTTGAATTCAATCGAATATATTCTAAGAAATATTTTTTTAAACTGATAAGCACTTTATATTTGTCAAATACGACTTAATTAAAATTTATTCGGTCTTAATATACCTTAGTTTCAAACAAGCATTTGTTAGGATCATTCAATCACTTATTTTATTCCATACACTGAAATAAAATTTCTATATTATATGGTGTAGATTAAGCGCTTTAGAATACAAATCTAAAGTTTACATTTTGTAAAACGTTTATTCTAATTAATAAACGATCATAATTATAACGAAAACTTAAAACGTAAAATAGGACGCACATCATTATTTTTTTTATATATTGCAGATTAAAAGCAACTTCTAATTTAAAGATTAGCAATTATAACCTCTATTAAAAAAATGCACGAATCGCTATAAAAATATTCGAAATTATCGTACCCGAGGCCTGTTTCAATTTGTACACGCGTAAGTATATACGAAACGTCAAACACATATGTAACGTATATATACATCCACAAGCCACCACAGAGAGTGAGAGAGAGAAGAGAGAGAGAGAGGGGAAATAGATTCATCCATCCCTTGTTAAAAATTTGATCACTCAGTTAGATGAAACAAACATTTGTCAAAGATTTGATCAAACGTTCCTAAACGAGACTGACACTGGTAAAACATTGGTGCACTTGAAAAACCAATGATATATATATACAGAGATATATACTGCACACTAAGCGCGATAGTTAGCCCTGCACGCCTCTTTCTCTCTCATCTCTCTCTATATATCTATATATATAAGAAAGGCTCTCTCGCGACTCTCTCTCCTTCTCTCTGCGGGATAAGCGAGTTATTTATTGGCGTACACAGGCTCCATCGAGGGTGAGGACTAATAAAAAAAGGGCTCTCGACCCCGGGCTGCTCGAGTGTTGATTAATCGTACGAGGTCTTTTATGAACTTTTCTTCGATGGTCATTTGTATCTATATCTATATCTATATATCTATATATATATAAATATGATAATAGTTGACGAAAAAAAATTGACATTCGAAATCGATATACTAATTATATCTCTTAAACCGTGATGCACTTTATATCAACTTAATTTTACATATTTTTATCTAATAAATCCAGTAAAAATTCGGTCAGAACCCGATTAAGAATAATGATTCAACAGCTCAAACCACACGTGGAGAAAAATGTAGTAAAAGTGACAATAATCTAAATGACCAATCGAAAGGCTGCAGACTAGATATACAACACAGTTATTTTTATAATAATTGCAGCCAAGTGTCTAGTCTCTCGATTGCTCAATGTCATTGTCATTTTTACTACGGAATATTTCACATTTTTTCTCAATGTACCAACAATAATAATACATTTTTATGTATAGGTATACGCACTGATTAAACTATTATTAGCAGAGTGGTCCACCCAGTGGGTTACCGACTCAGCAAATAAGATAATTATTGCATTTATTTAAAAAATATCCAATTTTATGCAAAATTCGAATACAGCAGCACTAGATCATTCAATAATAAATCACTCTACGATGTACAATTTTCCGTGATTTTTCGGTGCAGAAATTTTGTAGGGTGTCCTCATTGACCTGGTACTTATGGTAGAATGACTTTTTGCAGTTCTGTTTTCGGGTTTTTGCATTAAATTGCGTATTTTTTTTTTAAATAACCCGCTGACAGTTTGAATTAAAATTAAATGGAATAAAGTTTTATGAAAATTAACTAAAATTACCAGTACTATATATATATACACGTATTTAAATATTCTTGATTTCGAGTTTTCACCGAGCTTATCGCGATTATACTTTTTCAATAGCAAACCGATTTATTCTATAAAAAGTTGAACATTTTCTATACACCAAAGGCAAATGAATACTTTATAAAATATATGTACGGGAAGAAGCATTTTGTTAGAATCACTAAAATTTGACTTTGTATATACCTATACGTAATGGGAAAGTGTTGATTTATCAATAGATAAATACGTAAGAAAAAAATGTTCGAAAGAGAAAAATATTAATCAATTAAGATGAAATATTTTATCGAAATCGTAGTAAAATAAATCGTATATTTAATTAGATGGTGACTACCCGTCATCCTCCTCGAAACTATAATATATACCATTTATTTATAAAATAAACACGTACATTTTGGTAATAGATTAAATTATTGTACAGGTATTATTAATTTTAAGCCTGACAGTTCATACAACTTTGTCAATACATTGAAAGTTTAACGTAAAATTTTGTTAAATCGTAGGATCGCTGAGTCGCCACGCACAGATAATAAAAATAATAATAAAGATAATTTAAAAGAATAAAAATGTATTTTATTGCATTAACTATACAAACGTATATCTATTTCGGAATTGCACATGGTTTATTAAAAGAAAAACGGAGAGAGTAAATCGTAAATCAGAGAAGCTAAAGGGGGTAGTAGATTCAAATGATGAATAATCAGAAACAAATATTAAAATAAATTAATGGAAAGCGGTATGCATGGGTGCAGACGCGTACCTAAGGAAATACTGTAAAACGCGTTGGTTCGTCGTAATAGTTTTGATGAGCTGGTATATAGGTATACACATAAGCGTGGGCGGTGGAGATTGATTTGGAGCATGTGTGCCTTAGTCATGGTGTGGCATATGGCAAAGTCACGAAGCCACTAGGTGGTCCGCAGTATATAACTCTACCTGTCGCCATCATCCATACATCCAGCCTGCTCAGGGAGAGAGAGAGAGAGAGAGAGAGAGAGAGAGAGAGGTGGGGTACCCGGGTACTATTTGTACGACATAGAACGGAGGGGTGTTGCTTCCTTGCTTCCTTATGCTTGCTTTTTATATTCTATGCAAGGACGTTCTCTCTTTCTCTCTCTCTTCTTTGTACATGGACAGAAGCGATGACCTGGAATTATCTATACAGACGGAATATCTATCATATCCCCAGGAGTATAATCTTCGACGTTCACGTATACATGTATACACCGACAAATTGAAGAATACACATCATGCGACATTCGATTCAATGCGTTATCGTATTTTGACGTATTTGGATCTCGTATATATGCCGTTAATTTATTATTTATTTTACAGATCAGTTTGGTTCGTTCCGGAGCGTCTTCGAGTGAACATTTTTACGATTTTTAGGAAGGTAAGAGAGTGAAAATCAATGTCAGGGATTTCAGGGTTTCATTCGCAGGAATCGGATTTTTTATTCTATCGAGTTAATGTATGTATTTCACACTCTAACAGTACAGAGAAAAACAAATTGCTCAATTTTAGCTCTCAATTTTTGCTTAGTAAAATATGTGGTAATTCGGTTTTGACGGTATATATTACGGTATTTCGAGTAAATAACAAATTTCAATGTTTCAGTTACCGGTTTTTATAGATTTCAATAATAATAATGATAGTTAAGAGTTTTAAGTCTCCTATATATAACCTCTCGAGAACAAACATTAAATATAGAAATATCCCCCAGTTTTTGTTTGTCAATACTCTAAATTTCTTATTTTTTTAACTGATATTTCAGAAATATCTGTACGTGTTGTTCAAAATTAAAGATTAAATAACTTTGTTAAAAAATTTTTGTGTATATAAACGAGTAGTAATTAAATCACGTTACAGCCCTACTTGCGTATCTTGAGGATCTTGAACTTGATCGGGAATTCAAGTGAGATTGGTGACGCTTGTCCCTGCTAGATCCACACAGTCATATTCTTCTAATTAAAAGTTTAAATTAGAAATTAACATTAATATAATAATTCGAGCAATGATACAATGAAACGTACACGTGTTTATGACCTCAGAGAAGAATTTTATAAAATAGAATTTCGTAATTAACGCGTGATCAATGAAATAGTAATTAATGAAAATGATCAACAATAATATTAATTACTTGACGGTTTATCTTGTATTTATTAATACACAGTAAATATATTATATACGACAGTAAGTTTAAATTGCACTAGAAATACCACTGGTTAATGCCAAACAGGTAATATCAATTATATATATATATGTAATTATATAATACTTAATGGACCATATGGTATGTGTACATGTTAATAATATTAATATATTTTTTAATATAATTTTAATTGAAAATAATTCATTGCTAATTATTACTTATTCTTATAGCAACAAATGCATGTATAACACATTTAAATTAAGTACAGTTTTTGTCCAAAACCTAACTTTTAATTAATGCTTTTATTTCTTTAGAATCTGTAATATAAATTTAATCAATTTTCCTTGTCGAATCGTGCATACAAAATTTAAAAAATACATAATTCATATTAAAATTAGATTTCATAATCGTTAACGTAAGCATAATTGTAAAAAATATATACGAATGGTTTGTAAAAATTCAGTAAGTATTTTATTAGAATTTTTCGTTTGATTTTATTATTACGAATAGTTAGTTAAACAAAATATTAATCTAATTATATATTTTAATCTGTACTTTATATTATTGTAATAATGAATTAACGTTACTAACATACTGGTATGAAGTAAAAATGCTAACTTGGCACATCAGGCCCTGACCAGGACCCGATCAGGTTGATAAGGATAATCCTGATCAGGACTGAATTCGTGCCTTATTTCAATTTTTATACTCGAGTAATCCTCATTTTCACACTAGATTTAATTATTACGAAATGTAAATGTACACGTTACATCGTGCTCGAATTTATATACACATAAATACATATATTAGAGGTTAGAAATTTATTAGTATAGATATTTTATAAGTATAGTATGTTATTACAAATTTGAATGTATCACTGAATATTTCGAATGATATTACACTTAATATTACCGGTTTACAGTATTAATGATAATAAAAAAATGTATCTATCAAGTGGACGCGTAGGCGACCGCGGCGGGAGTACGACCTATTCGCTTCAGAGAGGCACGTGGGGGTATAGCTCAGTGGTAGAGCATTCGACTGCAGATCGAGAGGTCCCCGGTTCAAACCCGGGTGCCCCCTCACCTTTTTTTTTTCTTTTCACATTTTTATTCCATTTAATACTTTTATCTCGGTACGTACATAAATTAATCATCGCGCAAAAATAATCAGTTTACATACATATAATAAACTGTCTTAATTGTAACCTGCTTTGAATTTTAAACATTTACAAATTTGACGCGAATAATAATATTACCATATATTTATATGATATATTATACTGAAAATAATAGACACTTTTCATAAAATATAAAATGTATATATATATAATATAATAAATTTATTGAAACGTAGCTTCCTTAAAATTAATGTATCACTATCTTGTATTATATATTAATTGAATTTGATTTATGAAATTTAATTAATCCCACCGAAGCTTCATCTAAACTATTTCAAATTATTTATGTCTCACACTAATTGCAATACGCAAATTATTATTAATAAAAAAAATGCTCTAAAAGAAATTTTAAAATTCAATCACAAAATTTGAATAACTCGATTTTAAGAAATAGTAAAGTACTAATCATTTGATTTCGAATGAATTTTCATGTATGAATGTAATACGAAAAATGCGACCGTCTGAAGATAAAGCGACACATCGAAATGAAGTGTTCAAGCCGCAAGTGGTCGAAACTAAATATTCAGAGAATCCATATATAGTATATAAGATAGTCGTATCCTCGGCCTTTTCCTGGTTCGATGCTAAAAGGCCAATTGATTGTCGTGGCTCTCTGCCAAACGAGTCCGTATTCCGGTCAACGCTAACTACACGAGTCTATATATCTGACAATATATAGGATACAATCTTTCGAAACCTTCGCGTCCAATAATTCATTAACTTCCATAAGATCAGTTTTATCATTGACGGGTTACAAAATATTATCATGAATGCGATTAAATTATATTTTAAACATCCTTATACATTAATATGCTGATTTAGAATGTATTATTACAAATTCATTTTGATTGATTAAAAAAATGAACTATGTAACATCTGGTATTTTTAAATATTTGACGTATTTTTAAAAATATAAGGAGGCAATTTTAAATAAAATACACAGGATACGATATCCTGGTAGAATCAGATTCAATTTGTTTACGTTAGAAAATATAACTTCTACAATTATATGCTTGCTAAATAATCTTCTCTTTATTAATTTAATACACATGTATATAATATTAAAATAATAAATAAAATTCTAATTTTGTTATTAATAATTAGGCATTTTTCGGTATTTTATGACAGTTGGTCATTTTTTAGCCTAAAAATCGTTGAATTTATGATCATATATTATATCACTAGGGTAATTCCTTTCATTTTTAATTTTTGTCCGTGAGGGTGTCGTAAAAAATAAAAGGTCAGTTTTCTGCATACTCTTTGGTAGGTCTATATTATATAAAACAATATCGTAAGTGAAAATCGTTGCATCGTAAAACAGTTATAAGAATGAAACAGCCGGATTTGAAACCGAAATAGGTGAAAAATTATACGAAAATTGAATTGAAATAGCGCCCATTATAAAGGTAAATAAATTGATTAAAATAGTTGGGTGCATCGTAGACGCGAGGACTTGAGTGCATGGATCGGTGTCGATATAATCAAAAGTTAAAAAGAAGAAAAAAGCGTGTAGATCCGGAAAGTAATGTATTCGACGTGCCATTGACGTCCAATCTGTGTGTGTGTGTATACAAGTATTTACGCATTTACGTCCGAAGAACTGAAATTTCTAATTCGTAAAAGGTGCGGGGGGAGTTTGAATTTAGTAGAGGGTGGGCCACACATAGACGCGTAGAGAGAGCGAGTGGCAGTGCACATAGGTAAATAACAATTGTGAAGGAAACTGAGCCATTTAATCGGGCGTCGGGGCGACAGATGGGAGCCAAACCGGGAGGATAGTCAGAACCATAATCGTTGGCAACGATCAGGGTTGAAACCGATCATTTCTATTCACGAGGAGCTCGCCTCGGGATCGACTACTATCCTCCAACAGCTAAGTGCGCTTTACGAGGATTATCACTCGCACTGTACCGATTCGTTTTCCTAATCCCGCAAAAAGTGATAAATACTCCGACGATTCTCCCTCTCTCTCTCTCTCTCTCTCGACCGCTCGACTTCGTACCCGAAAGAGAAGGGGGGAGACTACCCCATATACTTTTATCTCCGGTATACTCAAACATTATGCGGATATTCGACTTAACATTCATGTGCGTGTATTGATTTTCGTTAAACGATTCGATGGGTATTAATCATTATTTGTTAAATATGATTTTGCCGCTCGTATATACTTATACACATTTGACATATAGTTTCATCCTGTTCAATATATGTAAATATATATATATATAAATAGATTAATTCTTTAAAGAGTAACAAGTTCTTATATATGATGTTTTAAAAAATTATAGT
Source organism: Theocolax elegans (assembly GCA_026168455.1). Taxonomy (NCBI): domain Eukaryota; kingdom Metazoa; phylum Arthropoda; class Insecta; order Hymenoptera; family Cerocephalidae; genus Theocolax; species Theocolax elegans. The sequence continues at coordinate 711,196 of CM047426.1, read as the reverse complement.
TTTAGGATTCATTTAATTTTCGGTCCCGATACGACACTTTTCGTTCTCCTCGATGTACGACCTAATTCTCAAACCTCTTTGCGATATATAAAATTGATTTTTTGTTACACGAGTTCCGTTAATTTTATCATTTTACTTGATTCGTGCAAGCCAACTTTTTGACTAATCGTCACTTCGAAATCAATATTTTGACGAATTGTTTGTGATCGATAATCGTAAAAATGATTATTGGTCTATTATATTTTCACTGACACGCCCATAACTAGCGTATAAAGTTTTGACAGCGTTGTTTCGGTAACGCTAGAGGGGACCTGTTATTAATTATATTTCTTCCACGTAGTTATATTTAAACGGAGGAATCTATATTATATCGCATTTATAGACTTTTTTTTAATAACCTGTATTAGGATTGTTGAGAGATATTTTGTTTAATGATCGATATTGCACTCAGAAAAATTTGCTAGTACAAATTATTATTTTAATGGTTAAAGGAGGACAGACTTACACAATTGAAAAAGTTGCTATTAATAATGATAAAAATTGTCACCATTTTGGAAAAATTATTATTAATGATGGCTGTATTTTTACCATTATTAATATAGCATTGTTATAATTTTTATAATTGTATATGTCTGTCCTCCGTTTACCATTAAAATAGTAATTTTTACTAAAAAATGTTTCTCAGTGTAGGAAGGAAATTCTTGATCCTTCTCATACTTATTACTTTTTATTAAGAGAAAAAATTGTTTATAATTTACTTATATTGTCTCATCGATAAGTAAGATTCGCAATAACATTATTACTAATTCTATACTGTATGATCTTAGACGGCGGACTATAACCATAAATAAAAATATTTTTCTAAAATTTCATCACTTTTCTTCATTCAATTGCACAAAACTTGAAATCATCCAATGGGCTGTAAAAACAAAGGCAGCACCTTTTTAATAAATCAAAGCAAAATACTCGGATTTGAATCAATCCCTAATTATCATTCGATTACTCTTAACGATTCAAATTATGGGAGTGAAAATGTTATTAAAAGTGATCAATAAAATTTTGGATAAAAATTGCGCAGTTAACATTCCGATATTGTATTTAACATTATTTTATTACACTTCTTTTTTTATTATTTAGAATTTTTATTACACTTCTGGAGAAAAGTTATATGAAGAATCTACCAACAACATTTAACCTGGAATGATATTTTTATAATTTTTATCCATTTTTATCTCTCCCTGTAATTAATGATTCATATTAATTTTTAAAACGTAATATTTCAATTAATATTTTTGTTATTTTTATATTTGTTTTTAGTGATATGCAACTTTTTTAAATGATAAGAGTTACATATCAAATTTATCAGAACTAAAATTATTTCAATTAGCGTTAAGTACTGGACGAAATTTGGAGATATGGTTCAATTTTTAGCGCAAAGAATCGTATTTTATATATAAATGAAAGTATTAAAAGAATGTTTGAACAATTGAAATACTTAATATGGCAAATCCCAATTCGTACCCCATATATATTGTTAAACGTGTACGGAATATTTGTTTGGAAATCAGACCGCAGCAGTTCCTTCATTCGAAGACGTCTCTCGCCTCCTTCCAATTGTATATACTCTCTGTCGATAATAAACTCAAGTGTTCCTCTCTGTCTCCCTATATCTATATCTATACACAGAGAGAGAGAGAGAGAGAGATAACGTTTATACGACGCAACGTAATTTAATTGACACACTCCGGTGGCAAGGTCGTTACAACTTCTCTCCCAATGGATACATATCTGTATAAGGGTGACCTATCTCTCTCTCACTCTCTCACTCTCTCTGGGCTGGTACGTAGCATAACCACCCTGATATAGATGCATGGAGCGAAGACAATTGAATTTCATGGGGGTTCACCCGGTTATCCAGCTAATTGGTTTCTTCAACCAGCGGTCTCTTCTATATATATCCATCTCACTTTTATAAACCCACATTTTCTGACTTTTTCACAATAGACGAAGAGAGAGAGAGAGAGAGAGAGGGAGAATCTCCACTTGTTTGTTTTCATATATACATACAACTATACGTGTTTATTCAGCGATCGCAAAGCGTTCTCTTTGTACTCCGCATAATATTTTTAATTACCTATATACTAATATTATTTATTTCTATATACATATTCACATTCTGCATATACATATATCTATCTCGTAAATTCTCTCGTTAATATAATACATACTCGTACAAACACGTCAAAAACTATATACATATATATACACACATACACGCGCAACCTTTCATATTTTACAATCTATTTGTATATGTATATGGGCGATTCTCTGTCAAATTGAGAGACAAAAAAAGTTTTTTTTTGTAACTTTGATAATACCTTTTCCTACATGTTTTGGACGATGGTCTAAATTTTTAGAGGCTAAAACTTAATAGTTTCCGAGATATTCAAAGTAAAAAATGGTAAATTTTACATTTTTTTTATTTTCTTTTAACTTTTAACCTTTTATATTTTAAAATTGGCTAAATCAATGTAAAAGTTGCAAAAGAACTTTTTTCTGCAAATTGCGTGAAGATTATAAAATAAAATTGTCCAAGATCATTGAGCGTACCACAAATATTTAGCATTATAAAGAAATCATGAAAATTGAGTAAAAATGGTTTTGCTCCAACTTCAAGCTACCATATCGGGAAAAATCATGGAGCTTGCTTAAAATATACTTTTTTAACCCTGTAAATTACAGAATAGACGAACAATTAGGAGAGCTGCAAAAAAATCTAGAGTAAATTGATATATGTTATTACCACGTTTTATTGACAACTATTGAACCGTACCATAGTAATTAACAATTTTGTAATGTATACATATATTTAGTACAAGTAAAACATATTTGCAATTGCATTTATAATAAAGTAAATAGTTAGAATAGATAAACTTAATAAAACGATCAAGATTATATAAAAAAAAAATCATAAGTGTTTCTGAATTCAACCATCATAGAAGTATATAGCAGGTTTCCTTGTTAATTACCAACAACTGTTTTGCTCATTGCTTTATTTAGTAATGGTTAAAACATACATTTAAACATACCAATTAGTTGATAAAATAATGGAGATTGTTGGGAAATATTTAGTTTATTGATATGAGTTATTTAAAACGTTCGCTAATAATGAAAAATTAAATTTAAAAATAGACGCTTTTCAAGACAGTGGGTTTAATAATGTATAAAAATAATTAAACAATTATAATAATACCTAATAAAACAATATTTACCATTATTTTAAATTAAGTAATTTCTCACAATATTAAACCCCCTGTATTAAATAGCGTATATTTTAAATTTTTCGGAATTAAGGGAATTATCGTCATACAATTATATTTTTTTCTCAATTTTCATGATTTCTTTATAATGCAGAAAATTTGTGGTATGCTCAATGATTTTGAACAATTATTTTTCTTAATCTTCATGCAATTTGCAGGAAGAAGCTCTTTTATGATTTTTACATTGATTTAGCCAATTTTAAGATATAAAAGGTTAAAAGTTAAGAGAAATTTAAAAAAATGTCAAAATTACCAATTTTGACCTTGAAACTATTAAGTCTTAGCATTTAAAAATTTAGACCATCATCCAAAACATGTAGGAGAAGGTATTCTCAAAGTTACAGAAAAAAAATTTTTGTCCTCCGATTTGACATAGAATCGCCCATATATATATATAAATAAATTCATATTGTTATTACCAACTATATGTCTATACGTAATATATAAATTTAACGTTAATTAAATACATTTTTTATTTTCCATCAATATATTCAATACGCATAGCGTTTATTGTTATGATAACGCTGTATTTACATTTTATAATAAAAAACACACGGTTCAATTATTATTATAATGGTACGAATGTAATGTTTGTTAAAAAAATAATAATAACGACGATGAGAGTAATAATAATTAAAAAAAAAATAACACACTCGTTCGACGAACGATAGGCCCCGGAGGGATTCGAACCCTCGATCTCCTGTTTACTAGACAGGCGCTTTAACCAACTAAGCCACGGCGCCAGTTGTTCACTCGTTCCGAGTAAAGTCATACTAACTCGCCGATCATTGAGTTTTAACTTCTCTTCTCAAATTTCGAGATTTTTCACGTTACTTGAAATTCTATCATTTTACGTAGCTTGATCTTACGTTTGTACACGTGATGTACACGTTTTTACGCTATTTTCTGAACATATATGTACGCGAGTTGGAGATTATTGGGATTCCTACGTTACCGACACCGCGGCTGTACACATCACGCGCCTGTACGAATGTATTGATTTATACACGCCTCTATATAATAAACGATTTGTCTCGTAGGCTTACTTTATTTACGATATGTATCTGTGTATATATAAACATTTGGTATGTGTGTGTGTGTGTGTGTGTGTGTGTGTGTGCCGTTTATTATATATATTGTGAAAATTTTTATCGTTAATACGAAAAATTTATAATATCGTCTTCGAGTTTAATACATTCAAATTTTACATTGTTGTTCAAAAAATTGTGTTTAGTAAAAGAATTTTTTTTAACATTCTTAGGATATATAATTAATGTTATAAATAATTTGTATAACAATTTTAATTGGATAAATGTTTATAATGCAGCAACAAATTGTACATCGTTGGTATTTGTTAGTTGAACGTTATTTACGGGTCACGGTCGAATCGAAAATGTTTTTACAATATAAATGTGAATATTAATCTTTTATAGGAATAGTATTTTTAAAATAGATGTGGATGGATGTATTTGAACTCGTGAGGCTTAAGTGATGGTTAAACAATAATTTAAACATTAATTTCTTATGAACTTAATGTTGTTTTGACCTTTTAAAGTCTGTTCAATTATTACGAAGATGTCGAATTTTTGTATATCAGAATTTTGTTTAATAATTTTATTAAATTAGCCTTTATTAGATTTTTGGTAAAAACTGAACATCAACGTAATGTGACAAAAAGAAATATATATTTTACTATACATATAAGGTAAATCCGAAATTAAACTTGTAAATTTAGAAAAATATTTAACCTAATATCAGTTGAATTTGCTGTGATCAGATAACGTTATTGTTTAATAGTACGCTGACAATAAAAAGTGAATTCAATAAAATATTTTATCGAATAAACGTCTAGAAAATATAATCTTTCGAAATTAAAGAAATATTTAGTAGTTTCAAATATACAGATTATCTTATTCAGTATTTTTATATAATTAAAATTATGTTCTTCCTTATATTAAATATCATTTACTCTTAAACAATTATTTTTTGACGAATATTCGACAAAAGTTTCTTTTTCAGTGAAGTGCCTTTTTCTGAAAAAATGCGATTTACTTGATTGTATTGAATTAAAAAATTATTTTTTGATTTTGTACCGACACTCGTTATGCAATAGATATTATTTATATCATATTACAATAACTCAATAAGCGATATAACAATATATAAAAAGTAAATAAAATTCATCAAAACTTATATAAGTACTGTTAAAATATTATCACATTTTGAAAATTAAATCCCGAGAGATAACCTATAAGTTATATAAAGTTCATCGAATCGTATACCGAATAAATAATTAATGGATTACTATAGTTCGTCAAAAAGTTTTATCTTCATAAAATAAACTGCATAAACGATTAGATTATAGACGTGTAAAATACCCTAACCTACTTAGAAAATGACTACAATAAAATTTTCTTTTTAGGTTGGTACGAAGTAGATAGTTTAATAAATGTATAAATAATAAATGTATTAGAGAAAAATATGAGATGAGGTTAAAAGATAGTATTGAAGCAGTTATGTGCACTTTTGTGCACTTATAATGATTTAAATACACATTATTATAATTCCGTATACCGAAAACCAAAGGTGAGATACAATTTTACAATTATGTTATAAAATAATTTAACGGCAAAAAGTAATATATAATACTAATAATTCATAAATTACTGTATTAGTATACTTTATCAAATGTTTATATTGCTAATTTATATATATCGCCAATAGAAATCAAAGCACTGATGAAACATTTTTTGTAAAAAACTAGCAGTTTGATCAATAATGCCCAATAAGTTTAGTTTTTGGTCAAACAATCGTTTGTTTAAAATATGTCACTTGCTTTGTTCTATATTAATTAATATAATATATTGTAATGTGATAAATACTTGCCCAGCAAGGGTAAACAGCATTGAAAGAATTATTTTTGCTACAAGGAATAAAAATGCGACAACAGAGAGTAATATATACTACAGCGAGAGAAATGTTAATTAAGTTTAGGTAGCAAACACCAACACTGTGAAGTATACTTGTTATACTTGCTGTAATTGCTGCGTACACGTGTGTAGTTTCTGCGTTTTTGTTAACTTGGTAATTTGGTTTTTATTTTATTGTATTAAGTATTTTAGTAAGTGAGTTATTTTGAGATTCTTATAGTTTGTAAGTAATTGTGTAATTCCAGGCCTGTGCACAGATGAATATATTCTTATCTCTACAGGCAGTTACATTATTGTCGTTTCACTAACGTATAATAATAATTTTTTTTATCTCGTCAATAAACAAATTAATGAATAAGTAAAATAATATATATAACAACTACTACTTAGGAGGCGTCGGTATAGTATAAAGTGGTTCATCGGTACGCCATTCCGTTTTAGTCGAACTACCAGGTACTTTTGCAGGTTCGACTCTAATTTTTTTGTGACATAAGTTCACATTATCTGTATATAATAAAACATATGTCCCGGTTATATACATTTAAATCTTTAGAAAATATTTTTATAAAAACGTATAAAGCTTTTTTATATAATTAATTATTGTCAAGTTTGTATCAGACAATTCTTTATAAAATCGTATACGCTCAAAATAGCTTATATTGATGGTAATACGAGTGATATACCTATATATGTATATATTTATTTATTGCGCGAATTTTATTAAGATTTTAGGCCAAGACGTCAACACATCTAACAATCCCGATACCTAAAATCATATTATTTATTCGCGCACATATATAATTTCCAATCGCAAGCGCATGCACCGTCAAACTCCATGCGTATACACATCGGAAAAATTATACGTGTTGTATACAATTTCCAAGTGAACGCATATATACGGATCCACGAACAGAGAGAGAGAGAGAGAAAGCTGAAAAGTCGATGAGGCGAGGGCGAAAAGTCTCGGATCGGTAGTTTTCCACGCATCTCTCTCTCTCTCTCTTTTTCTTTTTTTACGCGAAAAGTCGGTACAGCCGCGGTATACATATACACGCATATACAGTATATGTATATATACGTAGAGAATGAAAAGCGAGAAGAACCCGCGAATCGTCGTAAATTCTCGGTCGGATAGAGCCTCGGCGTAAAATATAGAGGTGGGTACGGTCTGCATATGTCATCCGCTCTTTTCCCTCGGTCCTTCTCGCGCATATATTCCCCGCAAAACCGAGAGAGAGAAAGTCGTTTTCGGAGCGACGAGGTGAAAGATAGACGACACTCCTCTTATTCTTCATCGCGTACACACTTACAATATATATATACATATATGTACGTAGACACGCAGACGCGGTGCGTTCGTCTTCTTTACACTCGAGAAGCAGGCCGCTATATATACGCGAAGAGAGAATAGAAGGGTTTAAGCGCAATTGCGGTCTCGTGGTTACTCCGAACTATATTGGAAAGGACAAGGGGAATATGCTAAGGTGCTACTGCCTCTTGAATTTTCCTAAACATTTGGATTTGCCTTTTCAGTTTCTTTTACCTTTTTTACCCTCCACCTCTCTCTCTCTCCCTCTCTCTCTCTCTCTTTACGCGCACCGTGTAGTCGTATGCAAATTTATAACACCGGGCTGCTCCTTCCATTTTGGATTATACGCCGCAACCCGCGAGTTCGGAGTTCCCTTGTATATGTACACCTCTCTCTGATTAAATTGCGAGAACCTCGCGCAACTTTGCCCTCATCCTCTTTTCTTTCTTACTCCATACACGCCATATATATATATATATATATATATATATATACATATACGTATACATGTACGTGCACTGTGTCGTAATCTTATTTACACTCGATCTCGTTGTTTCCAACTATTTTTCTACGAGGTCCAACGCCAATTTTCAATATCCTCGACGTACGAAACATACACTTCCTCGAAATTTCTTCGAGTCTAAAATTTTCAGACTCTAGCGATCGATCTCTATCGAAAATTTCAGAATTTCATTTTCATCGTATTAAACATCGATGTTTCAGAGTGAACCGTATAGGATTTCAAAAATAATCTCAATTGTTTACTTCGAGTGTTAAATATATCGATATTAAGTGGACGAGGGCGTTAGTACCTTTTCACCGTTGTATAGATAGTACTTTCGAGATTTTTGGGCAATAGAACCGAGTTTTTTAAAGCATAGCAATATGTCAAATTATGCCCTGAATCCCCTGATCACGGTGTAAATAACAAATAATAGTCGTTTGACATATCGATTCTTGTCTAATATAACCAAAAAATCTGATACTATACTTAATATTGCTTTTTGGTACCAAAAGTCCCCCCAAAAATGTTTGGATTATTATACGCTTGGATGTCAAACTTGTTAGCGAATCCTTTATCGACTAAAACATACAATTTTTACAAGAATTACTGATTTATGATAATATTTAAGTAAAACCCGCATTTCGTGAAAAAATCTATAATTTAAGGAGATTAATTGTTTTAATATAAACTGTCCCGTACAAATATCTAACAATTTGTTAAAACGATTAACTTGATTATATATAGCTAATGCACCAATTTACTTGATAGTTTAGAACAATTATATATTGAGTGAGGGTAAGAAAGGGCAACGTTCTCGTGGTTATACTTAAATTATTATGTAAAACATTAATTGTTGCAAAAACAGTACTTCATAGCCGGTAGATGACTCCCATGGTAATATAACGAATTAAACATCCCTTTAACTGACACTAGGGTGAGTTCTGAGGAAACTAACATTTTTATATAAAGAGCAAAAAGATTTTGTTTTCAGAGTGGCTTTTATTTTCTTTTTGACGCTGCGATAGTGAAATTTGGGTTAAAATATCATTTGGTTGTTTAGAAGAGACGTAAAGGAATATGCAAAAAAAATGTTATTAATAAACTGTTATAGAGCAATTCAACTGTGTTGCAGTCCATAATATTTTCCCGTGACAGTTGTATTATTATTTAGAGGTGTGACAATCGCATGAGGGTTAAAACCGTTCCTGACCTCACCGTCAACTTGAATATCCTTTTTCGAGTAAAAAATTCCTCGATTCAAATGAAATGGTCACTCTAAACGCGTAGTGACTTTTCACTCCAACGAATTTCTAATGGTACCGTGAATTACGCAACAATTATCTTTCCTCTCACACCATTATTTAAACGACATTTGGGTTACAACAAACCGCGCAATCGTCGGGGTTTGAATAATAGTTACACCACATTTGAGGAAATGTATCTAGACGGTAGGAAAGAAAAAATGAGGCTCGTGAAGAGGAAGGTCTCGATAACCCGCGAACCGCGTCAGTGGAGGATTGAGGCGTATGGAGAGAGAGAGAGGGACGAGAGAGAGAGAGAGAGAGAGAGAGAGAGCGTTGGCTAACGGGCCTGCTGCAGGCTAGTGTACACACTGGTATATATATACGTGTATGGGCGCGAGGAAGGTAGTGTCGCGTCGCCATGGTTACGGGGAGTACAGCGGGGGGGCTTCGGGCGAATCGGGACTCCGCCCCCGCCTCGGTTCGATAATCTCACCTCCTCTTTCGCGAGTTCCTCTGCCGGGGCGCGAACCTCCTGCTGCTGGTGCTGCTGCTGCCGCCGCCGCTGCTCCACATTTTTACCATGCGTGCACTCTGCGGCACATACCAGCATTTCCGAACGCCTATACGTACAATCCCCCTTTTTTATACACCAAGAGACGTTTTTTCTAATAAATATTGACGACGCGTTTATTATTTATATCCTCCGCTCGACGTTTTTGATGGACATTATTTCCTCGATTACCTCTATGTATGTATGTATGTATGTATGTATCCACATACGCTCACAATTTCAATTAACATTTCGTCGTTATAATATATGTATATATATATGTATACCTATACGAAACATCGCGCGTAGAGAAGGAGACCGCGAGATGTGTATATGGGTTTAATCGAATTGTAATTTTTTAAATCATTTTTTCTCTTTTCGATTATATACGTGTGTACGTTACATTCATTGCGATGTCAAAGAGACCCCAAAAATTGATCGATTTTAACGATACATCGGTTCGCCTGCTGATATCGATACATCCAGGATATATTTCACATAATACACTTTATTCGGATGAATAAATAAATACTTTCGCAGATTCAAATAAACGTTTCATTTTATTTATTCGTTTATTATAAATAATATTAATAAAAAATACATTTATATAAATCCACTATGTATTTTACATTGATTAGATTTCATAATTATACATCATAATTATATAATAAGTATTTAATTACACAGGTATAATTTGTATAATAAAAGTACTATATTGTATAGGTATATTTATTACAAAATCATGCGATAAATTAAATATAACATAATATAGGATTTTTTATATATTTTACATATTTCTCCGTGCAGTATTTTTATTACGTATACCTAATTATATTAATTTATTGAGTAATATCAAACAATATAATAGCGTATCAACGTAGATAACAATGTCATAATCGTAGTAAATGCGACGAGTGCTCGTGTTTAGAAAATTGACCGTTTGTACATAGAGTTATTCGTGGCACACCTCTATACTACTTATATTATTAAAATCCAACACACTTTTTTACTTAAGTATTAAGTGTCTCTTGTATTATACCATTTAACTAATCGCGTTTTTTTGTTATTATTACTATTACTAACAATTACAAACCACTTTTATTATTCTCGCACTAGACGTGTCTTTCATAAATCACACAAAATATCTTTTAATTATAAAAAAAGGTTCGGAAATATACCGATTAATTATTTTTCTTACGTTCACATCACCGAACGAATAATTTATACGTGAAGAAAAAAAAATCATATGTGTTAAATGTAAATGATCGTATATAGTAAATATACGTAGAATCAGTTAGTTACGCTTATTACATATCTACAAAGATATAGTTAAACGCTTCGTGCAAATTTTCGTGGGTGTTTACGATACCCGCGTTATACGAACGCCAAAGTTCTCGTAAATGCCAAGCATGGGCGGTTTGCGAAAATGATTTACCGTCCGCCCATATGTATATAACTCTAAGACTTATCCAAATCTAAAATGGAATTCGAATGGTTTAGGTCGATATTGACACTATATAGATAAGATATTGTTGCTTAACGATCACGTATGTTGATTCTTGTAAATATAGAGTTAGCATTAGATAATTTTACTTTATTATATACCATTAAACGCATCCCTTTATATATATACCTGTATTACTCTCGGAGAGAAAAGTTCTCTAAAAATTACTTAAATCTTCTGAGAATTATTCAGAAAAATTGACAATTTTTATTATACCGTATAGTCGATTTCTTCTATAGACGAGAACGTGTTTTGTGTTAGAATCGTTAGCCATATTGGCATTATAATATTTATCCAAAACATAACAAGAGACAATACTTTTTCTAAAAAAACTTTTTCTCCGCAAATCCAAAGTATATATCGAATTAAAATTCGCGAGAGAACAATCTCGCGCATAATACGTGCACGCGCATCGCATATAGAACACATCGTCGAGAAAGTTACATAGATAAATACATCGACATATAATAACAAATATTTTAAAAAGTTTGTAAATAGAAAATGCAGGATATATTGTGCGATATCGTAAGTCCGTTACCTGCTCGCCATCTCTCCCTCTTCGATATCGAAAATCCCTCCCTCTCTCTCTCTCTCTCTCTCTCTCTCCCTTTTTCGCTCGGGCTGGTTCAATTTTGTTGAGTGCATCCACCGGGTGATTCGTCCACTGGTTCTGTGTGTGTGTGTGTGTGGGTGGATGGGTGCGTGCGTGTGTATACCGTTCGTCTATACGCGAACGTCGATACTGCTCTACGATTCTTTCTTTTTCGACATTTTTTTTCCTTTCTCTATACCAAGTCCAGGGGTGCTGTGATTCTCCGATACCCGTGCATCTACACGTAGACGCGCATCTGTGTCAGTCCATACGTCATTTTCGAAAAGTTGTACCTATCATGTATACGGTTGTAAACTAATCGATTTTAATAGATCCATCGTACACTGTAATTACCTACTGGAAATCGAATGGTCATCGTATATCCCTAAATCATCTATAAATTTTAATTTATCTTACCACGTATATATATATATATATATATATGCTCACTGCGGTGCAGGTTTAACGTCGTTACATTTCATTTTGGGGAACAACCAAAGTTTGTAGATTACGAGGTGGAGTTAGAGGCGGTCGTAACTTTTGATGAATAAAAATACCGTGCAGTGTACCGAGCAATTAAAATTTTTTTCGTACTTAACATGGAAAATATTTCTAAAAGTTGCGCACCTACATAATTTATCAACGAGCACGTACGTACTTTTCGAAAAAATCTTGGAATTTAATTTTTGTTCATATAAATTATATGAAATTATTAACATCTCCTTTCGAGGCAAAATATTTTTTAAAATATTTACACATTTAAATAACGTAACGTAGCGCTACCATACCCGCATAATTGATAAAATAGACAGTCGACGAATCACTTAGAAAAACCGTCCTCCCCAAAGGGATCCGGTTTCGAGGATGAATATATGAATTGTATTACACTATGTTGCTCGTGGAGATCAATAAATTTTGACATTCTTTGAAACGATACACCTGACGAACGATAAATTAAACATTATTTCTCCTATAATTTATTTACTTTTCGATGTATATATTTTCGAATACAATTATTTCGGTTGATAATCAATATTTATATAGAAATACAACTTTCCCAATTTTTTTTATTATTTATTAGGTTATCGTAAATCAAATGTATTCATTATGCATATTTATATTTATTTTATTTATTAGTAAAATATAAATGTAGCTGCAAATTTTAATTTGAACGAGAATAAAAGGTGAATTATTAAATAAAAAAAAAACCCTATTTTTGCAGTGGGTAGAGACTCGACGAAACCGTTCGCTCGCCGAATAATAATTACCCCGGTAAATAAATCAAACCCGTTAATAACGCGGAGAAAAAAAACTAGAAAATTCGTCCGAAAAAAAGAAGGGGGAAAGAAGGAAGGACAAAGAGCGCTACGGGTTGGGGAAGAAAACCCATAAAAGATTGGATGTTAAAAAAAACAAATGAAACGAGCAGGAGTGCCGAAGTTGAAGAAAAAACCCTTAGTCCGAGGTATACCTACTAGGAAAAAGTAAAGGAAAAAGAAAAAGAAAAGAAAAAGAAAAAGCAAAAAAGCAATGTAAATGGGATGGGGTGAGGGGGAGGGGGAGGGAGAAAAAAATGGAAGAAAGGCGTTTTGGTGAAACTGGTGACGGACGAGCGGGACGGACGGGTGGTAGTAGTATAAGCAGGAGAACCCGGAGAGATCGGGACGCGCAGGCGTGCGCGCTCAACCCCACCAGGAAGAGAGGCCGCGACTACTGGCGGACCCTCCGTCCTTGTCCCTCGGGCGCCGCCATCTCTCGTCCGGGCAACCCTCGCGCGCGCCCACCCACGCCAATCGTCGGGAGAGAGCGAGAGAGAGAGAGCGAGAGAGAGCGAGAGAGAGAGAGGAAGACGCGTCGCTAAGCTACGGCACGGTACGTCGGTGTGTTCCTCCGGCACGCCATCTCTGGGTCCCCGAGCCACCACCGGCCAAAGGACTAGTAGCGCGAGCATAGTTTAACCGAGCGCTAATCGAATCCGGGCATCGCGCGCTCCCGGTCTTTTGTTTCGTTCGACCGAGTGCCTCGTTTTCAACGCTCGCCTTTCTTTTGACCAACGTACGCACACACGTACGAATACCCGCGGAGGAGAATTTTGATGGATCTGGAGCAGCCTCGGATCACCGAGCGGCCAAGGTTATGGCCAAGATAACCGCTCTCCGAGACGGCTGATAAGCGAGATTCGCTGCTGCACTCGGTGCTCTCGCTCGGACGATCTTCGGTCAGTCTGGCTCTCGGACGGGCATCACGGTGGACTCGACCGCGACTCGACCGCGACTCGACCGCGACTCGACCACGGGTACCAGTGCTCCGTATATTCGGCCGATAACCAACAGTGTCGCTACGGTGGTTGTTCAGTGCGTCGTATTTGACTGTACCGGGCACCGGGTACCGGGTGTCAGTGCGTTTTTCACCCGCAACCGCGAGATGCAGCTCACTCACGCTCTTCCCAGGAATAATGATACGCACCCTTACTGCCAGAAGAGTCGTCCGATCTCGTGTTGATGTACCAAAGCGCCTGACGATCGGTCGATGTGCGCCGCCGCAACCAACGCGGATCGCACCGGATCCCGTGGTAGTCGATTAACGCCTGTCGCGATACCCCAATACTAAGGTCAATCGAAGTAACCTCGTGCATTTCCGGCATAGCCTCAAGTATATCATCGGTCGATAGCCGTCATTCCCGTGATTCCCGTAATCCTGGTCGGACGATGCAAAACCCGAGGGTACCGGTTGGTTCGAACGATCGAGCGACGATGAGCGACGCATGACGATCGCGATACGCAACCTCGTAACCGACGCATCCCGACCCACCGAGAATCCCGAGTTAGGCGTCATCAGCCAGGAGTACGCTGGAGCTGTACCTGCCGTACGCGCCGCTGCCGGGGGGCGGCGGCATCCTCCCGGCGGTGAGCTCGGCCGTGGGCACCTGCAGGCCCGTCCTGCTCGGGGGCGTCGACCTCTCCATGTCGGCAGCCATCCACCACCAGCAGCAACAGCAGCAGCAACAGCAACAGCAACAACAACAACAACAACAACAACCTCAGCAACCTCAGCAACCACCGTCCCAGCAAGCCCTGACTCCTGGTCAGATGCAACCACCCCCACCGGGGTTGATCTCCTTGGCACCTTTGGGACCGGGTGGTTTGATGATCCCGAGGGCTGCCCAGGCTCAGGTCCACTCGCCTACCGGTGGCGGATCCGTCGTTGCTTTGCCCGGGCAGCATCGCGAACACTCGGAGGTCGTTGCCGACGGACCGCCCAATCCCGACGTCCTCCTCGCGCTACTCGCACAGAACAAGAATCTCGACGGTAAGCTCCTGCCATTTATTTATTTACCTGATGGACGACCATCCTATTTTACGGTATTTACACAGCGGTTTTTCGACCACTGCAAAATAACATTGATATAATTAAATTACACATTTACGGAGATAATGCATAAACAATAATAATACGTTATCTAATCTACTGAGAAAAATGTTTTGTAATGTGTATATAAATCGACTAGCGTGTATCGAAAGCTGCACTACTTAAATATCTCTTATCGATCGAGTATCTTGCCAAGTATTTGATAAAATTGGTATCTCGCGCACGTGAACTGTAAAAATCGTTATTTCTAAATATCTCGATGCTCGTCCTCAATTTTAAAGTAGGCGATCCACCGTTTCAACGGATATTACAATACCAAATCAGTATTGTCAATACGGAAAGTTTGAATTTACCTACGAAAATTCACCGTGCTATAGAAGATAATTCTGAGCTGATTGAGAAGGCACGATAATCAGTTCCTTATATACGCGGGAGAAAAAAATTGTAGTAAAAATTGCTAATTTTTATAGATAAAATGTTTTACTATATATTTATTAATAATATAGTAGTTGAAATTGAAGATTTTGAGATTAGTCCTCAACCATGTTTTTGCCATTAATTACCGATTGATTACCTAATTTCGGTGAAACGACTAGTTTTGTAACGAAAAATGCTTGATTTCTACTGGTAATCTGGTAAATTATTCTTAGAAAACTTGTAGCAGTTTTTATAATCTTAAGCGAAGTCTGTTTGTTTGGTTGAATGTTTGTGAAACAGCTGATTAACCGCGTCGTCACGATCATTTTTGCTAGGAAAAAAACGACAGAATAACGATCGAAAGACCCGGCGGTCCGCATGCCGCGTCTCGCATAATACACCCGAAAGGATCTCGAAGTAAAAGAAAAGAATGCAAAGTGTATAAACGAGAGATAAAAAATAAAAGTGCATAAAAAGGCATCCGGATCGACTGGGTTCGATCGAAAAAGTTCGCGCAACAGATTGCCGAGAGGTACACTGATGCAGTCGATACAAACGGCGATCCAAGACGCGCAGTGTATATATATGTATATATAGGTATATGTGCAGAGGAGGAAGAAGCTCGGATTCTTCGGATTTTTCTCCGGTCCCGAAGCCGCGCGCATTCTCGGCTTACTACTTATTCATTGGCTCAATCTCGGTGAGTGGAGCAAGGTCGTATACGAGCTGCGCCGTTTTAATTATGTACCGCTAGATATATACATATATATACGTATATACGTATATACGTATATACGTAATCGAGGAAGAGGGACGAGAGGGGGAGTATAACGTCTAGGAGAACGGTCCTATAACCGAGTTATTAATCGGCTTCTCTCGGGTTAACATTCGCGACACGCGGCTCTTCCATCCCTCCCTTCCTCCCTCTCCCTCGAGTGAATGCACAATACGGGATCTGGTTGTAGGTGCACTCGCGGAATCTACCGGAATCGATCGGGACTTTCCTCGTTGATTAATTATTTCCGAGATATTCGGGCTTCCTGTGCCGACGTCTATAACCAGGATTTTCAGATTGCCAGACGCGCCCTCGCCTCTCCCTTTCTCTCACTCTCTCTCTTCTCTCCTGACCCAGTTAAGAGCGCGTTTCGAGCCGCACGCGATTACGACGATTCCCCTGGATTTCTAGCCTATTTCTCCACACTCGCACTCACATTATTTATTTATCCGAACGTGCGACTTTATTATTTACAATCACCGAGGATCTGCTCTGCTTCCTCGCTCTTCTCCTTATTCTCCTTCTTGCTATTCTTGTTCTTATTGTTCTTGTTGTTGTTGTTGTTGTTGTTGTTCGGGGTAGCAACCAATCGGTGGGAGGATTCGGATCGGTGCCGGTGCCTCTTCGACTATTACGTCTGGAGTTTCGATATCGGGTTTAACCTCGTTTGTCATTTATTTTGTTTCTTAAACTATGCAACCGCTACGTTACATCTTGATTACATTTGGTAACGATACTCGGAGTATTTTCATCTATGATTATAAAATAATCTTAAAGGAAACACGTGCTCGAAGCCCCTCTAAATAATACGTACTCTACAGCGTGTTTGAAGGTGCAGATTATCACTTTTTATAGAATCAAAATAAAAAATTTAAATTATTTATTTTTGTGGAAAAGTACGGTAAAAGATTAGATAATCACCCAATCCTTTTTTCCAAAATATTTAAGCAAATTTCAAACTGACATACCTTTGGGAAAAATTGATTAAAATATTCATTTTGCATTATAACTATACATTGGTGTGATCGAGGAACTGTTTACCCTGAAATGATTTCTATATTGATGCGTATTATTTACTTGCTATAATCATGTTCGAAGTCAAACTGAGACTTTGGACGATTTCAAATGCTTTCAAACAAATATTACATAATTTCAACGGGATTGACTTTGAAATGATTTATTTTTAATTTTAGTTTAACATTTTTTCAATGATTACAGTTCCTGCCAATTATAATTATAATTATATTGTAATTTTTATTCTATGATTTCCATAGTTTTCAAAGCGTTAATGATTTCGCACAGTAAATAATTTCTTTTTAATACAATCAGAGAAAATTATACATAGTCATTTTTTTATCAAAACCACTATTAAAAGTTGTTAACGTAAAAATCAAATATAATAACTTTTTATCCTTTTTAATACTCCAAAGAATTATATGTGAATATGTGGTAAACGTATAGCACAATCTACTTTATCAGAATCTTAAGTTTTCTTGCTCACTACATAAACGTTCGTTTCCTAAAGAAATGTATCAACCAAGCGCTTCGTCACACACAATTTTGACTATCCACCTCCACAGTTTAAATTCCTACCATGATCAATACGAATCCATTCAATTTTTATAATAATATCGATTCGTAGAAATCGGCTTTTTTTCGTACATAGTCATAAGCATATAACCGCTATATCGTGAACATGACGTCGTTTCTATAGTCTCTTTAAAATTTATCCACTGGTGTCAATCAATTATAAAGTAAAATAAGATGTTTGTTTTGTTTAAGCGAAAGTTGAAACGTGTGCTCCCCCGCAGTACCAGCACCCCGATCAATCTATTATTAAATCGTCATTTCAACATTATCTCACATATTTACGTGACATTATCGGTCGGTTCTTTGTCCTTCCGAGAGCACTCACTGCAACGGTCAAAAAATTGTTAATCGGCTCGTTCGACAATTTACTTTGACCCTCGCATCGCTCTTGTACACGAATAAATAAACAATCACCGAGGTAATTAAACGAGCAAGAAATCTTTCTAGTTTATGTGACAAAAAGCGGAAAACCGATGAAAGTAAACAATATACGACGATACGGTTTATCGGTCTCCGGGCACACATCTTTTTAACTCAAACTTTCAGCGAGATATACCGCGAAATCAGCATCTTCACGTTTTTTTTTCCTCCATCTTCTTCTTCTCAACGTTATTCGCGATACAGAGACAACCTTGGCTCTAGAAACACAAATATTATTATCTCCCGTCGTATAATTATCAAACGCAAATGCTATACGCCGCCGGCGAACGGGAAAATCAATTGTCGTGTCGAATCGAAAGAACTATACAATATTATTCGATCGAGTTATATTTCTAATTATTTATAATCATCATCACCTCCTCAATTAATCAGATTTTAATCAAACCGTTATTCTTTTTCTCGTATCCACGAATCAACCGTTAATTTATTCATCTTAACTCTAATGTAGGTATATACGTATACCTTTTCTATACCTTGGAAACTAAATCTCATTAAATATTGCACTCGATTTAACTATTACTTAAAATTTAGAAATTATTATTTTCGTGTACGTGTTTCAATCGCATTTTTTATTTCTAATTCCAGTACTATTTTATTTTATTATATATATACCTGCAATATATAGGGATGAAATCGAGAGCATTGATTTTATTTTTCTTTAAGTTGATAAATGGGTATGTATTCGTTCGCGCGACTATCACTCGAGATCGTATGTTATATTTTTAGAGCGAATATAGTTTATATAAAAAAGGATTATCTATAATTTGATTATGAATAATCAAATAGATTCATTGATTTTATCGTCTTTGTTTTCATATAAACTAGGTTTTTAACACGGTTCTCAAAAATAACATGCGAAACGCATATTCTTATAATATATTATCTTCGTTGCACGAATTTTTGAGGCGAATATTATGAAATTTATTCTGAATGTTGGATAATGAGTATGTATGGATTGTCAGAATATAAATAAATATTATATTGACCCTCGTAGAAATTAGGCAAACCATTTCGGTTAGGGTGATCGAAATTTAATTAGGATTAACTTATTTTTTTAGCTGTCTCTAAAATCGGTAAAAATCGTCATCATGACTAAGCATATGTTAAGGTTTGTGAGGTTATAGTCGAAACCATAAGATGTGATCATTAATTAAAAATGAATGGCTATTTTTAGTCAAGTAGTTACTTTATGTTACATTTCCTTATAATGATCTTCCTTAAACTTAGAGCTTTATTATATTCTCCGAGAAGGAGTTTAAGTTACTCATAGTAGTACCATTTTCAGGAACTGAGAATTCAAGTCGTGCCAGTCTTTAGAACGATTTTACTTGTAAAGATCAATAATTCATTTTCATCTATTTTAAATAGTTAATTTTTGACCAAATACGATTTCACTCATGGTTCCATTTACTACTAAATATCAATAAAAACTTAAAATATTCAAATATATTAAAATTATTATTGTTACTAATACAATGATTACTATAACCAAATAAGTTTTCATAAATCCCTCCTTTTCGACCTCAAAGTAGTAAGTAATTATAAATTATTCTTGTTTCATAAAATGTATTATTTAACTTCAATAATCAATAATAAAGTAAATGAAATTGTTAATGGTATATAAAGAAACAAATATGTTTTATATAGCCAAAGATTAGTTAATTGTTAGGTTACAAAAACCAGAAAATTTTCAGCGATCAACTAAAAGTTAGTTGAAAATGCGTCAAAAATAGCTGGTAATTATCTAAATAGACGATTTATTAATTTTTGCTGTAATTCGTGTATAAATTTGACTTTACGGTACATATACTAATTTCTCGTTTATATACCTATGACACTCGGTTGATCTCCATTACTAAACAATTTAGTAAATTTTAACAAGATAGTTCAGTGTAATTGAATTGCAAATGAGAAAAAATGTAACCACGGTGGCTTCTTAATATTTTACTTTCCGTTGTTATTCCCTGCAGCCAAGAAAAAAAAGAAAAAAGTGTCGAAAGCTTAAAGTGTGTTATTCGTTGTCGCTGATCGAAAAAAAAGGAAGGGGGGAAGGAAGGAAGGAAGGAAGGTGGCTCTTCGGAGCCGAAAAGAAAAGTGTGTACACCGGGTGGTATATAGCTGGAAGAATGAAAGGGAGAGGGTCAGTCGGTGGATATTTTAATAAGGTAAAGTGCTGCAAGGCCGTTCACGCGCCTGGTTCAAACGGGGTTTAATCATGTAATGTAGTCGAACGAAGGCCCGGCCGCCGCTACTACCACCACCACCACCACCACCACCATCACCCCGCAAATCGATACGATATTGCTTCGGGTACGATAACGGATGTGCTTTATCCTAAATCTAAAACTCGCGAGCCCTCGAGTTTACACCGAGCGAAACGTTTCGTCGAACCTCGCCCTAATTTTTTACTCTCTCTTACTTCTCTTACATACATCGCTAGACGCCTAAACAATTTTTGTTTAAACGGTCCAATCGAATTATCTCAATTTTTCGCGTTTCGATCGATCCGCGATCGATTCATCTCGTCTCGACGACGGTGTCGGGTTAATACGTTAAAAATGTTTTTAATTTTAATAACTCACAGCGGGGATACACGATTTTTTTTCTCTTCTCGTCCTTAAAATTTCATTTTTTTCAGAATATATTCACTCGGGATATCTTGGATCGTCTATATAATCTAATAACGATCGCTTCGTCATGCCTCTCCATTGGCAACGTTAAATGTCCTCTTAAATTTTAGATCGACGAGTATACACCGATTCATCATGTATTTATTGTTTCATCCTCGATCGCGTATTCCGAAAAACGATTGTTGTTCTTGTATAATGTATATGCATAATATAGGATGAAAAAAATAAGTGCAGTATATTTCGGGAGGAGGTACCGATTTAGTAACGAACCGAACCTCCAATCCGAATAATCGAAAAGGTACGATCAGTGTTAAATATTCGAGGAGACCTGTGTAGCCCTTAACTCCCGTAAGATTCGGTATGCGGGTAATCCGTGTAACCCGTAAAATTACACGTAACGTCCAATTTAAATAAATGATACGTTTAATAATATGCTTCCGAAACGTTACGCTGCACACACACACGTGCCCGATCGCGCGCGGTGGAAAAGTCAAGTTTTAATAATAGAACAAGTGTGGTGAATTCTTTGATTATTAATACCGTTAATGGATGCCGATATGCCATCTCTCGCGCGGAGCGTCCTTTTCTGGCACGCTTATTCCAGGAAGTACATTATCTTGCACCTCGCTGATTAATTTCTATCGCTATATACCTGTATATATTATATATATATATACATATACATACACGTGTGTATAAGGAAAAGTAAAAAGTGTCACCGCCTGTCTATATACCGTGTATCTGTAGAGAAATTCCATTTGGTATATGTATATGTATATATATATGTGTGTGTGTAGTACAGGTACTTCAGCATGCCTGTATATTACACATAGTTGCACTTTGATCGAGGAAAAATAGTGAGAAATCGAGTGGTTTCTTTATCAAATGATATTGTTCGCATGTCCAACTCTGAGCTTTCTTCGAGTATTTTATTTATCGTACGCGATGGATTTCTTTTTTCTTATTTCTCTTTTTACCTGCGAAATGTTCGCGCGTGCAATTGTTTTTCTCCGCGAATTCGCGTAGATTTCCCGTGAACTTTACGTAGGAATCGCGATAGCACGGACAAGTACACGTCAAACTGTCGATTGAGACACTTGTATTTTCGACATTGTTTTTGTACATATCGAGTGAATTTTTTTTAATCGATTCACTTCAAAGGAATGTATAAAATATTGGTTAGATAGTCCATTTCAGACAAAACACCCAAATCTTATTCTGTTTTAACTCATTTCAAACTAACCTGTTATGAACTAATAACCTGCTACAACCTCTGAAATTGTAATTACAAGTAATTAAATTAAATAAAATTAATAACATTGGGGAAAATTATTTGAAACTTTTTGAATTTACACTCGTTTTATTTGTTTAAAAATGCGTGAAACAATTAATAACCCTTTGCTTAACAATGTTTACTATCTAGTTTTGAAATTGATATTTCTACACTGAGAAAAAAAAGTCTTACGACAAATGAATATGTCTTAACTATGAATACACCAAGTATAAGCCACATAAGAAAAAAATTCATTGTATGCGCAAAATACATGGTGACTTAATAGTTAATGAATATTCATTTGCCGATCAAGACTTCAAGACTTTCTTTTTCTTAGTATATTAGTCTGTATAATTGAGCGCTTTTAAATTGATTTAAGGAAATTAATACAATTTTAACATTATTTTCTAAACATAGAAATTTCTATGGATTCCGTAGCATTCGCGTAATGTTAAACTAATTTTTATATCGTGCTGGTAACAACCAGAAAAAAAACGCAATGGCATTGTTCTCGTAATTATAGAACAATTTAAAGTTGGTGAAACGTGACTTTTTCACCAAAAATTTACCTAATTTTTGTGGTGAAATTTGAACTAGGATATAGTCTTACATTATGAAAATTACATATATTTTTGTATACCTGAAAATTAAATTGGATCTAGTTTCGAGTTAAAAAAAATCGCTTAAAGCACGACAATATGTTATTTTACCCCGATAAACGGATAAAAATGTAAGTATAAGCATTTTATCGGTAAGTCAATAGTAAATATATTTTGCGTTAATTCAATCTAAACAATCTAATAATCATTAGAGATATAACATGTTATTTCATAATTCCAAAGCACAGTATAATTTTAACATTAATGAATCATTCCAAGCTGTTTAATAATTACGGAAAAAAATTGAAAAAATTAAGGATCTTTGCAAATGTCAATAACGAATATAATATAATTATGTTACTAAATGTACAATATACGAGATATAATATAGAACGTTCATAAGATT
This sequence comes from Theocolax elegans, assembly GCA_026168455.1. Lineage (NCBI taxonomy): Eukaryota > Metazoa > Arthropoda > Insecta > Hymenoptera > Cerocephalidae > Theocolax > Theocolax elegans. The sequence goes on along the minus strand of CM047426.1, from coordinate 687,742 downwards.
AATAAAATAGTTAATCAAATCAGGGAATTACCGAAGGAGAAATCGCCAACTTTTCTAGTCAATCTGCAGTTATGTCCCAATAGAAAAAATCCGGTGGTGTATATAGGCGAAGAATATACGAGATACGTCCAAGAGAATCTCCTACATACGGTATATCGGGAAATGGTCGAACTTTTTAATTATCGCATACTTCTTTCTCCAGTTATACGACGATTCTTCACTCGGTTGTTCTCCCCTTTTCTCCGATCTTTTAACGACGATATAATTCCATCCCGTGCGGCCGATCAATTTGATATACTAATACGTTAATATATCGTTAAATAACCATCTCGATATGTGTGTGTGTGTGTGTGGGTGTTTCTACATATACGTATATAATAAATATCATTGTAATACACATTATTATATAGTACATATTATTTCGCGTTTACCTTATTATCGTTTTCAATTCAATAACAAAAAAAAACGAAAACAGAAAAACTAATCTACGAAATAATTGTAAAATATTTATGAATCGTTTCAACATGATTACGCGGCAGTAAAAAATTTGGACTCTACGAGGTATATAGATGCATATTCGCATTTGATCGATAACGAATTCACGTTCTTAAATAACTGATCGCGTCCCCCCGGAGTGCGCGCTACTCAACGATTCGTAATCTAATTCATTTGAGCTTTTCCGTAATACCGAAATGTGCATGCAGTTCATTCGGAAATTTATATATACGAACGTGTAACGTACTATACGTATATAACTACCTAGACACATAACTCGGTCTTAGCATTTTAATAACATTGCATCTCAGACAGATTAAAACGTACAAAGTGTCGAGAGCGATATGTACATCCGAATGTTTATTCTTATAACTCACGGTGAATTTGAATTTTCCATTTCCCTTGTCCGGATCGGAGCTTTTCGAAATAAACAACATTTTTACAGGACAGTTTAATTTACATATATAAGCTTATACGACGTGCATGCAGGTGGATGATCCATCAGGAACTTCCAAAAAAGAAGGAGGATGCAGATTTATTTTTATTTTGAAAGGTATGCGTGTATATATACGTATTTATGCATAATATTAAATCGGTTATCTTTAAATATGAAAATATCCGTTTTAGTAAAACAGCAGTGTTGTCTGGTGATGGTTGCCCTATGCATAATGTCTAAACGAGTACGTGCAGGAAATGCGAGGTGAAAGTTTAATCGACTCGATGAAAAATTAAACACGCGATATCGAATTATGTGTGTTCTGCGCGGTTGTTGTTGTTGTTGTTGTTTTTGTACCTACGTATATATACATACGTGCCACAGGGCAAGACGAAAGACGCAGCGAAAAAGTAGAAAGACGCGTGTATAATATACCTTGTTTTATTACCGTTTGGCTCGTCTGCCTTCGAGAAGGAATACAACGTACTTTTTTTCATTTCGGGGACTCGGTTCCCTCATCGTTATGGATGACTTATTACTGTGAGAAAAAGGGACATCGAGTTCGATGGCACGCGCCTTGGCTATCGGGTTACCAAAAGGGCTCTCTCTCCTTTCTTTTTTCTATTCTTATATACATGTATATACCGTATCGAAGCCGAGCATTCCACGCGCCCAAATTTTTCACCGCGTCCTCGTCATCGATCACTCGATCGTTTTTTTTCACTTTACTCGCGTCCTGCAATTCTTTTCTTTGGTTTCTACCTATACGCGTATTTTCCTTTGGCCCAGTTACATAGCCGCGCGTATAGAGCAGACCTTTTTTACGCGAGACGAGCGCGCGCGCGGAACCTCGTTAGTTATACAAATATGTGCAACGGCGCATTCTCGGTCGCTACGCGGTCTCTCATCGCTTTGCAACCTCGAATATGCCCCTCCCTAACTGCTTTTTTTCACTCCATACCTATGAATTTCGACGGATTCTTCTTTATCCCCGGTATAATTTTCATCCTCCGTGCACCACTCTTTTGCAATTGTTCTTTTCCTATACGCCACTCGTATTTTTTTTCCTTATTCGTTCTTTTTGCCTCGTTTACCGAATTGTTTTGACTTTCCAAGTTTTGTTATTTCTTCTTTTTCATTCCGTTTATATATTTTTATGCATACTACTGGATATACGGATTAATAAAGTTAAATCGGTCGATAATTTAGCACTACATAGACTAATTTTAACGCGAGTTTATCGAATAATCGGAAGTTTTTAAAGAACCGAGATTTTTTTAGGTTTTGCGCTATAGTTATTTGGTTATTAGTACTTAAGAATATACATTTATTTAGTAAACAGTACTAAATAAAAATGTTTTAAAAAATTAACGTTTGACACTCCCCAAAAACGCATATACAATTCTAGGACGTCATATTTGGAACCAATATGATGTAAAAATGATTTATTATATAATTATAACGAATTAAAGATTTGATATTTATCAATATTTCCAAATTACCCAAAGGTTCACTTTATTTCCTTTACACGGGAAAGTAAAATTACATTTTATTCCCTAGGGTGTACAAGCTTAATACCAAAATCGGTGTCCAATTTTACATAGTATTTTTTTGTTCTACTTATAAGTAAGATAGTTCTCCCTTATCGTTCTCCAGCATTGAGTGTCCATACTATTTTTATTATTTTCAATAATAATACTGTGTATAGATGGACTTTTTTTCTATGCATCTAACTAAAATTAATAATAATACTTATATATCATTATACATTATTTAGTTATTGTTCACTATACGATTATAAAAACACCGTTTGCACATACCACAGTGTACATGCAGTTTGCATCCGGAATCGGATTATAGTATACCTTATTTTTACACTGAGAAAAATCATTTATTAAAAATTTCGATATTTTATAGAACGTAAGGATCGGTAATTTATTTATATTTCATAGTGATTGTACTAACAAGTACACGTCCTCGTGTTGCCATTAATTACAGAAATTTTTAATAAATATATAATTTTCGCGAAGTCCTTCTGCATTAAAATAATACTTCCAAGTATAATAACATACTGAAGCTCTTTCGACTATATATTATTATTTAATATCGATAAAACTTCATATTCAATGCATATTATCATTAAGACAATGTTGAAAAAGTTTCTTAGCTTAAAAAAAGTAATTGAACAAAGAAAAATCTTTAAATGGTGATTGAAGTGAAAGTATCGTAGAGGCATACCGATTACAAGATATAAAACAATTACCAAAAAACAATAAAACCGTGGATGTAAGCGTATCGCACCCGTGTAATCTCCCTGTCCTCTTGAAAAAAAAATGATTGGGTAACCGGATCGGTCGAGAACTCGCCGGAGATAGTAAAAAAGAAGAGAAGAAATAACAACAAAGGTACACAAGCGGAGTTTAGGAGCTAAGGATCGAGTAGTCGGACGAGAGGTAATCCGAGACTCCCTGGGCGGTTTACGTGGGAAAGAGGGTGGTCGATCGATCCTCGCGTCAGCCTCGGGCGCATAGCCGCAAGGGCGTGTTCGCGGTTCGCGCGCCCCGGCACGTGGTACACGGCTCTTCGCCTCGTTTACCCAACCATAATCATATATACATATATATACAATAACCTGGTAGTCGCCACCCCCGATTATTTTTGTTATCGAGAGACAGACAGACCGAGAGAGAGAGAGAGAGAGAGAGAGCGAGTGTTTGCGAGATTGGAGATTAAGTGGCCCTTGATGGGAACTAAACTTCTACGTGTTTCCGGGACAAGATATTTTTTTTTCATTCATCCGCCTGTACCCCCCATGCACAGTCTCTCTCTCTCTCTCTCTCTCTCTCACTCGCTCTCCCTGTATATTCACTCTAAACGATAATATGTAACAATTGATATCTGTCAAATTTCAGACATTAATTTTAATATATATACGGAGAAAAATGTTGTTATAAATAAATATTGTTATGTTGCTGAGAAATTTGGCAAGAGAGTGGACAAATCAGCAAAATTACTATGTTACACAGTAATAATTTATTACAAAGTTATTAATTTTGGTATAAATCTATTAAATTTTGACAAATTTTATAGTAAATTTTACTACGTAACATAGTAATTTTTATGATTTGTCCACTCTATTCCCAAACTACTCAATAATATAACAATTTTTACAAAAAACATAGTAATTTTTATTATAACATTTTTCTCCGTGTAGTATAAACATAAATACATAACATATTTTAGTTTTTTTAAAAAAACAAATATAAATTCAAATCTTATATCGTAAACGTTTAAAAAGCAAGTAAGATATTTTAATAAATATCTAAACATAAAAGAGCTATAATATCATCAATTGAAACATCACTCATTTAACAAATAGAAATTTGAATTTGGATGGAAATCTAGATTTATACTTTTAATTATTATGTTAATTTTTTAATCTTATATTAAAATATAATAATTATTATTTAATTTTCTCCAACAAACGCTATATCTCACATTTTATATCTATTTTTTATCTTGTAAATATATTATATATCGGATAAAATTGCGTTTATTTTTGTAAATAATGCAAATATAAGATAAATCATATTCATTATAAATCACCCGAAAACTTTAAGAACCATCAATAGCAATTTCTAAGCGTACTGCTCGCGTAAACCTGGAAGCATTATTTAAATATCTTAAGATTATGATTATTCCATTAGGTGCAATTTTCACTACATAGCTGCCAGAATTAAATTTTATTTAGATTTTTCAAAGTGTATAAATTTGTCGATCTACACGTTCTACCGTCAACTTTGACACTTTAGGGTTAAGACTGTGACGCGCTATTTCCACAGAAAGCATTATTTCCGAATGCACGTGATATATATAATTATTTTTAAACGAACTGACGGTGAAAACACACGGTTTGACGATAAAATATCGATTGGTTTGTTTGCTCCGCGGTAAATAATTGCATTCGCAATCGTCATGACCGTACAGATGTTATTTTTCTACGATAAGAACCTTTAGGTTTTACCAATACAACCAATTTCGTCCTATCCAGTACTCTCGTTCCTTAAACGAAAAAAGGTAAAATTAGAAAAACGAGAATTTAGTATATAAATAATGGTAAATTTCGCCTCGAACGTCCCAATATGAAATAACACTTGTTTTCCTATATTCAATTAATCGTAAAACTCGCGTGCTCTATTGAACCTAAGATTACGAATTTGAAAAAACTGATCGAAGAAGAAGGAGTCGAGAGCAAGATAGATCACGATTTTTCTATGTTTATCTGGGTAAAGTTAACTTTGATCTAAGTCATTGTCGGGTAGCGATTAGATTATATGCCCACGAGCTTCTATACATTATATATCCCCTACTTGAAAATCTCGATGTATATATAATACGGTATATATATGTACGTATTTCGCTAACACGCGAAAAACTTGACGTTATCGTATTACATTTTTCACGCTAAATCCTACAGAATCTATATTTACTTTAGATTTAATACGTTCTTACAATGTTTTATTAAGACTGCTATTTTTTTTTTAATTATTTAGTGCTTACTCACTTTGTATTTCCGATAAGATTATTGTAAACAAAAAAATTATCTAAATTTTAATTTTTTATTGATCTACTACAGAGTGCATTTGTTTATCTGGATGTGTCAACTCGATAGATTCTCGTGGAGAACGTTCGCTGTTCAAAAGTGAATAACATATTCGTTTCGAAAATTATTTTGAAAAGCACTTGGATGACGAAGAAACACCCTCTCTAAAGTAAGGATAAAACGATCTTTCTTTTAGATTATCATATTTTTTATGTAATATTTATACAATAGAGAACATTTTTAAAAAATCAGGCAACATTAAATAAAAAAGTAAAAAGTTGTTAAATCAATCAAATTTCCCACGGTTTTAAAATTTTCAGATTTCTATTTATAATAAATAAATCTATTAATGCACGTACTATGCAATATGGAGGGCACTGACCTTTATGCACCGTATAGATAATCAGTGACTCTTTGAAGTGCGAATTAATAACTAATCCTTTATCAATTAAATTAATTGTTTTGAAATATTCTAATACGTAACTTTCATGACGATTAGTATAATCAATTAACGAGCATCACCAATTTAAACTTACCGCACGGACATATATTATTATATTGATATATACATACAGGGCAATGCCCTCCTGTTTTCTCAAATACTCATGTATTACTGTGTTTTGTGATTATAAATAAATATTAAATATATATACAAATTTAGGAATTTCAGAAAAATAACGCGGGTAATATGAATATTTTTTTATTATCTTTGATGAATCAATTAAACTGGATGTTAATTTGATTATGATTTTCTAACTGATATATTTTTGTAACATTTATATATGCCATCAAAAATACATGTGTAATATAACTCCAAAAAAGGAATAGTTGTCGTGAAAACTGCATTTATTATTAATCATATATATTAAAAGCGCATTTCTTGAAATTTGTTGGAGTTGTTAGATTTTAGGTTTTCAGCCTTGAGCGATAAAGTATATGTATAATTGATAAGACAAATCACTTTCCTTGTCTTCAAATTATCCATTTTCAATGATTAATATAAATTCCTTTTCTCGTGCGTGTACTTAAATTAATTATTCGTCAAACAGCGCATTAATTAAGATATGTAAAATTATTCACATTAGCACTTTCAGGCTTTTAGAATACCATATTTCTCGTATATACAAATCTGTTTCATAAACATCTGAAGCTAAAAAGAAGAAAGCCGCTCTTGAAAGTATCTACTGAAAGTATCGCCGCGCAACACCTCGAGACCTTGTTTATCAGCCCTTGATGTGCGTATCATCCATGAAAAAAAAGAGAAGAAAGAAAGAAAGCTCGCTCGGACGGTGCGGGTATGAAAAGAGGCACAAAGTAGACGTCCCCATATGCCGCGAGAGTCGAAACGTTCAAACGTTCAGCAGTTGGCCCCCGAGCCCTCGAGCCCTCGAGGCTCTTGACTGGCCCGCGTGCTCACAATGGCTTTGTTGTACACGGCCGATTAGCAGTTACTTTTCGAGTTGTTCTTTATCATCCCCGGGAAAGGTGTGTCGTACTTACTACCGTCAGGGATATAAAAAGGGGCCGTCAAGTGCCACTCGTCCATACGCGTATCATCTCCTACTTTCGAATATTATGCGGGCGGCTACGTATACGTTATAGAGACGTCAAGAGCTCTCCTTTCATCCTACCTGATTTTCGGGACGATTACGACCTTTGCGACATTTATTAGATACACACGCAATTCAATACCTCCTCCAATACATAACCAATACTTATTCAATACTTGTAGTCTAATATTTATCCAGTATTTCTATCAAATACTTAATTATTTAATATTCAAGAAGGAATTAGGGAGAATTATAGATTTACTAGGAAGTTTTACTGTTGTTTCTAATATTTTTTTTTCAGTTTTGACAGTTTCAGTCATTGTTAAAAATTATCATATTTTTTAATCAAACATTCTTATTTTATGGATGTGCGCTGATGTATATTCATTCCATTAATTTTCTTAGTCTTACTCATCGTATGCCCTATTTTTAGTAAATTTTATTTTATCCTTCTTTTTTTACTTTTGCAATCTGTATCTTTATCACTTTACGATTGAATACTAATTTTGAATACAATATTTGTTTCGCCGTATACATAATGTACGAATCTTTATTAAAAGTTTATATTTACTTTTACGTCTCCTCTTCGTAATAACGAAAAGTGTGTATATATATATATATTTACACGGTTAAACCGACTAACGAGAAAATATCAGTTTTAATGTATTTTTAAATATTCCATTAAAATATCAATATCCAATTGTTTATTAACACCTTGTAACTTCCGGAGGTTAAATAAAGTTACATTAGTACCGTGTAAACCGAGAGTCTCGTCTCGAGAGTCGGTCCTCATAGCTTTATCCGTTTTTTCTCCTTATGGCAATTGAATAATTCACTCTGTTACTTATTACATAATACATTTGACGTAATACCCGTACAACTCGAACCGTTATTTCAAATCTTGAAGATTTATTAACTTTTATACGTATATATAGTTTATAATATATTTCATCTATTTCCCGTTGTGTGTATAAATGTAAATTTAAATGCGCATCGCCGTTGCATTACTCATTTAAACCCGTATACAAAATGAAAAAAGATTTTAATTAAATCTTCGTATTTGTGTATAGGTATATATTTTCACGATTAAACGCGCGCGACATATGGAAAGGTGGTATCGAGTGACCCGCGCGCGTCACATATATTTACACACACAGATACAGAGAGTTAAAACACTCGCGTTGAAACGTCAATCAAGCGCGTAAAAAAGGCGAAACGAAACGATACGAAAGGTCCGAGTCTGATTAACATAAACAAAAACACGAGTTTGTCGAAGTTGAAAACGAAATCCGAGCGAGCGTGGTGCGAAACAAAATGACAAAACGGCTTTTGATTTGCCGATCACGAGGAACAAAGGTATAACCACTGTTTTTCTGTATATATGCTCGCCGAAGAAAGACGGGACGAGGCGTGAGTCCATCCCGCGCATATACAACGCATGTACGTGCATATGGATTTTGGATCGAGGGCGCGCGCACATGGTGCCGCACGGTCGGTCACGTGCCGCGACACGTGGACTCGAGTGGAGACGGGATTGCCGGCTGACGGCGAGATCGCACCCGCGCGATTGTTCATTCTGGGCCGGGCGGCCCGCGTTTTTCGATCAAAAGCACAATGCCAAACCGGCGTGTCGAAAGGTCTTCTCTCTCTCTATATACCTTTATATATAGACTGCACACTTGGCGCGCGCGCGCGCTGCCTCTCGATATATATATACTTCCCTTTCACTTTTGACACGATCGACGATCGATCATCGATCACGTTTTCTCGTTCGCCTCGAGTTTACAAGTGCAAGGACTCGTAAGTGCGACTACATCAACCCTGTGCCTCCGGAATTACTCGCTTGGGTATTCGAACCAACTGGTCAGTTTTCGATATACCAATTACGCAACGTTTCAACGGAACAATTCGCGTTCAATTGTAAAATATTAAAATGTCGCTTGTGAACGTCGAGGTGCAGATCATGCTTTTTGAAAAAAATGTCCACACGAAGCATCGTTCGATTTCGGTTCTGTGTTCGGAACTGCGGTAAAACCTCGAAATTATAAAGCGAAGAGAGTCTATAGTTGTATACCAAAACCGCTCCTTCTGAGCCACGGTAACAGTCGTGGAATCCTCGGGGTGTGCGACTGTGTGTGTGTGTGTGTGTGTGTGTAGTAAATCGATAAAGTTCGCCGGCGTCCACAACTCCATTAGGATAATTGCTCGAGCTTCCTCGCTCTCGCTCTTGCTCTCGCTCTCTTTGTTCAGTGTTTTTTTATCCTCTTGGTATCTTCTTCTCGTTCACGGTATATCTCGGTGCCATTTGTCTTTTGGGCTTTTCCTACGAAATAGAGTGCGAGTGGAAGAGATAGAGAGAGAGAGAGATAGAGAGAGGGAGGAATGTATAACGCAGAAACCGAGGATCGACTTTAGCCGGGAGTTTATCCTTGGAGAAACTGTACGAATGTGGTCAGGTTCATAACCCAAATGCATAAGTTAGCCGGTGGTACGTGTGTGTAAATATCAACCCCTCGGTCGCGTGGTTTTACAAGATATCTTACTTCCTCTGATGTGAGTTCGTTTACTCCGCGGGTGACTCTTTATTCGATTCAACAAGTATTCGTCTATACGTACTATCGTTTTGTATGCACATGTGTATAAGTAACGAGTCGTGATCACGATTCAACTTTATATCTCTTACTTCACCCCTCTATCTTTTCTTTCGTGTTCTACGGACTTTCCCGAGATTTGGCGAATTGGCTTCAGCTATATCGCGAACATTATTTCACTTTTTATATCGAATACGGTTAAACGATCGTTTAAATTACGTCAAGGTTTCGTGGATATTGATACACAAACTTTACCTATCGTACATTTGTTCTTGATTATTCTTGATAATTCTTTTTCTCCTAATAAAATTTGTTTAATTTGATGTTGTTGAGTTTGTCAAATTTCGGTCTCCATCTTGTGGTTATACATAGAACGTTTCGATCTCTACTGGAAAAACCATTGTTTTATCCATATTTCTCATGTCCATGGGAAAGGAGTTATTTTGCTATAGAATCGAATCACATTGATCCTTTTATAAGGATTCCAAAACGTTTTCCTTTTTATATTTTTATATACCTTTCTCTTCAGGTTCCTCTGTCCCGACCATATACTTGAATATATATTTATACCTATTAAATTTAGCACGCTACAAGATATAACAGAAAAAAATGACTTTTTTAATCATGATGCTTTAGATACTTATAGTTACTTTTCGGCTTCGAGCACGCAAATATCCTTTCACAACATTTAGAGGCATTGTAAAGTAAAATATCTGTCCGCGTAGACGAAAAATATCCTCTAATTAGATTAGACAAAAAACAACACCGTAACCGGAACACCGTACATATACTTATACATTGTCATAAAATATTTCATTCTGTAGGTTTTCGATATTCCACCATCAGCCATGCCGTCGAACGCGATTACTCACACACAGACAGACAGACACAGGGGGACACAGGGAGACACAAAAACCGCGAACTCCAAGAACAACAAAGGCTCTCTTTATCGCGCTTAGTAGACGTATATACGCTTTTCAGTTTTGTTCAAACTGTACTTTCGGCATTGTAGGCAAAATAGGTTAGGGCACGAGCACGCCCGGAATACCCGGCGGGACTCTAACACAAAAACGTAAAAGAGGGTCCGCGCTCTCTGTAACGTGGATGTGCGATATAACAGCACCCACCCGAAACGAGACCCCGCGGAGTAGCCGACGTTTACGCGGAATTTATGATGTCGGTGTGCGCGCATTGTTACCACCACTCGATGCGACTCCAAATTCTCCGTCGAACTTTTATTTCGATCGACCGTTTACTTTATTTCTCTTTCTTCCTCCGTTTTTATCCAAAACTAAAATATTCTGGAAAAAATAAAGGCTAAATTAAAATATACATGGTTCAAAAACTAATTTCCTCAAACTAACTATTTTTTCAATAAAGTATATTACTTATATATATATATATATATAGAATGCTATAAACCGAAAATGCGTTACACTGTAGACTACACGGAGAGAAATATTTAGAAAATATTACAAAGGAGTTTGGTAAAAATTCCCAAACTCCCAAGTAATGTGGTAACAGACCGAAAAAACCGAAAAAATTACCAAACTGCTAAGTAAAATTGTACGATCAAACGAACTTACCTGTACGTGAAGTTCGATCGTAATTATATGAGGTCTTCGCTCGAACTACATTACTATTACTGTGCGTAGATGTCTCGACCAGCTACTTGATCCACGAAATTTAGAGTCCTAATAACAGCCGCCGGGCGGCGCCCCCCGCCGCCTCTCTCCCCAAATCCTCAGGTTTCAGAGTGCTTAGTTATTTTACCCCGCTATGAAAATTATTTTCTTTCTTTTTTTTTTTTTTTTTTTTTTTTGGGTGGGTAAATAATGGGAGGGGGTAATGTAGTTCGAGCGAAGACCTCATATAATTACGATCGAACTTCACGTACAGGTAAGTTCGTTTGATCGTACAATTATATATCTGTCTTCGCTCGAACTACATTACTATTACTGTGCGTAGTTGTTTAGAGTTAGCGGGGTAAAATTTAACAACAACAATAATATAAAAAAGAACTGAATTTATTTATTTTGAACAATATTGCGTGCAAAATCAAAACCGTCTGACAAAATAGGACGCTTATAAAATTTTGCAAAACACTGCGATCTTGGCGACCAACCGACAGTACGTCGAATAGTATCGATGTCGATACCCCTTTCATCGGCTTTTGATCCTGCGGCGTGCCGAGTAGAATGGCCCGTAAAAATATCCGTATTAATACCGCTTAGTTTTAAAATCTTCTTTAGCCACCTACCTATCGTGTCTGCGCCTACTGCCCTGTACGGAACTCTCAGACTTATAAATAAGTTATCTGTATCATTTCTTATATTCTTTGTTAGTTCTATATATTTAATGATTGAACTCACTACGCATAAGTTTGGCTTTTCTGTAAACTTTGGTAAATGGAGCAGAGGCTGCTCTCTACCTGCTGCTGAAGTTTTTAATAACTCCGGAATCTTAATTATTAGACCTCTGTTTACTACTTTAATATTAGCTATCTTAATCAGAGACAACGTTTGTGCTCTTTGCGCTGTACTTAAGGCTAGTAACATGAGAGTTTTATATGTTAAATTAACTAGATTATCACAATCAAATACTTCAAGAAAGTCTAACACGATTGCCACATCCCATGTCCCTGCATATTTTGGCCTCGATGGTCGTAGCCTGTACACTCCTTTCATAAACCTAGCAATATCGTGATGCTCGCCGATTTTATCATGCGATATTAAAGAAATCGCGCTTTTAAAAGAATTTAGAGTACCGTAGGCTGCGCCCCTTTCAAATCTTTCTGTTAAAAATTTAAGAACGTTAGTTACACTTGCATCAGTAAAATTAATATTTTCTTGCCTGCAAAAATCATCCCATTGTTTTAGAGCACACGAATATTGCTTTACAGTGGAGTCAGCTAACGATGCTAGCATTATTGTTAATGCCTTTTTGGGTAAGCCTCTGTCTAAGAAGGCTGCCCGCACACTTTGGCGACAATTAAACGCAGGTGTTGCGCCCGTGGATGCGTCTTCTCCCTGCAGGGAGATAGCAACATATTATTATTTGGCTCAAAAATTATTGAATCTCCTACAATTATTTGTTCTAAAATAGGAAACCAAGGCTGATTTTTCCACAAGGGCACAACCACAATACCAACAGCATTTTCTCGTATTATTTTTGCAAACATTTTAAGTATTAAAGCAAAAGGCGGGAAAGCATAAAAAAATTCCTTAGACCAATTAAACGTAAAAGCGTCGATACAATACGCGTCTTTTTGGGGTTTCCACGCCACAAATCTTTCACATTTTTTATTTTTATTCGATGCGAATAGGTCGATAGATGGATGACCGAAATTTTCAATAATTATTTGAAACCAATCACCGTTTAGTTCCCATTCTATGTCATCCTGACTGATTCTCGAGAGTTCGTCTGCTACAATATTCTCCGATGACGCTATGTAAGATGCAAACAAAATTACCTCTCTTTGCTCTGCCCATTGCCAAATTTCTCGAGCCAAGGCGCTTAGAGTATCCACTCTTACACCCCCCATTTTATTTATGTATGATAATGCTGTGGTGTTATCCACGCGCAAAAGAATTTTTACATTTTAAGTTCTGAGGCCAGTTCAATTAGAGCAATTTTAACAGTAAGTAATTCTAAATAATTGATGTGCAATTTCTTTTCTTTTATTGACCAGGTACCGAAAATCTTACGCACGCCATCGGTTGCGCCCCAGCCCGTCGAGGATGCGTCTGTATAAATGGTAACATCGTAGCAACCGTCTTTAATATAGTGAACTCTATTTGGCAAATTTTTCTTCCACCATTTTAAATCATTAAGAACCAGTTCCGGCAAGGATATTCTTTTATTAAAATTATAATCATTCATAATTAGTTGAAAAATTTTTTCTTTCTCTAAAACCTTAGTGTATAACCACGCATACTCGACTGCTGGGCATGCTGCAACCAGCTTGCCAATTAATTGTGCAAAATTTCTAATTGTACAGACTTTTATAATTAAGAAATTATTTATTAGTTCAATAAGTTTGTCTCTTTTTTCATTTGGTAAAGAAATGCAGTACCTAAAAATGTGCCTTGTTGTGAAGGAATAAGCCTTGATTTTTTATGATTTATAATAAAACCTAGAGACGTGAACAATTTTATTGTTTCTTTTATGTTTTCACTACAAAGGTCGAAGGTGTGATCCACGCTCATATAATCATCTAGATAAATTATGTTTTTAAAACCTTTACTTCTTAAAACTTTAATAGGTACTCTAAGTAGTTTTGTAAAAATATACGGTGCAGAACTCAAGCCAAACGGTAGACAAGTGAACTCAAAAATTTTTTCTTTATGTTTAAATCTAACATATTTTCTACTTTCTTTATGTAACGCGATTAAGAAATACGCGTCTTCAAGATCAATTGATGCTATAAAATCATTTGGAAAAGTCAAGGATACCGCCGTTCTCAAATCTTCCATCTTAAAGTGTTCTTTAACGACAAACTGATTTAAATATTTTAAGTTTAAAATGAAACGATCTTTACCGTTAGGTTTCTTTACTAGAAAAACAGGCGATAACACCTGACCTTCGACCTTAACGCATTCAACTACTGCTCCCTTACATATGAGCTCCTCTATTGCAAGATCTAACCTATTTTCTTGTTTCTCACCCGGACGACAATTGTAGCCTGCGTCCGTACCTACCGGTGTCTTAGTGAAAAGAATCTTATAACCTGATACAATATCTAAGATAAACCGATCGTTTGTAATTTCTTTCCAAGCTATTAGGAAATCGCGTAACCTACCCGCTATACAACTTACACTAGCTAATTCTCCTTCGGTTTCTGGGATTGACGGCCCGGGTTCGTCCTGCCGCGTGGATTTTGAGCCCGATGATTGACGAATTGCTGCTTTCCTTTGAAAGAGAATCTTGGTCTCCCCTGTCCTCTGGACTGTGTATACCCCGTACCGCGAGGACGATTCCTGTACGAGGTATTGAAGTTTGACTGTTGAGAAATCTTGGAACTGTTTGGTTGTTGTATTTTCAACAAACTTTCGCCTTCTTTTGTTAGTGCCTTCGATTCCTTTATTTTTAAGCCTAAATCTTTGCCGTATAGAAATTCATCAGTCTTAGTATCCTTTAATATATTTACAGTCTCCTTATTCAGTCCTGGCTCTACAAAGGCTTTTCGATTGCATGATTGTTTATTTATCAATAAAGCAGACAATTTTCCAATAATTTTTAGAGGCTCAAGGATCTCCGGTAGGTCCAAACCTTCCTCTCGATTCTCATAAATTTTTGTCATCAACGATCCTGTGACAGTTAAAATTAGACTACATATATCTTGAATTTTAACCATATGGTTATCGCGAGCCTTAGCCGTCTCTTTCATCGTAGCGGAGATTTGTGGATTAAGCTTCGGTGTTTGGAAATCCGACGCACACGCATATGCCTCTAAAATTGCCTTTTCTTCCTCCTTCTTCATACCCTCACGGCAAATTTCCATATATTTATAAGTTCAGGGCGAATCTTAGTCGTCATCGAACTTGAGGCTGAAGGATCTTCTCCAACCTATATATGCGAAAAAGGAAAAAACAAGAAAAAACCTTTGTATATAAGAAAAAGAAAAATTTGAGGTTATGCTACTCCTGCATACACTTCGAGTAAAAATCTACATATATAAATTAAAAAGGTTCGTTTTGCAACACCCACAAACACGAAAAAATATAATGTTGGGCATATTTTGTTTTACAAAAAAAACTCGTAAACACAACGTCTCGTAACCCGTACGAGCACATGTCGCCACCAGTCTGTTTTTAATTTCGAGAAATTTCGAGAATACTCTAGCGTGCACGCATAGCTTTTGTTTTGATACCTATACATGTATATATATATATATATATATACATATATATACTCACGATGGCAAGCCATTCGGTATCCTCCTGTTCGATATCTGCCTGCTCTCCAATCTCGGGAAGCTCTTCTACCTCTTGTCCTGTATCCCCCTTATTGGGTTCGCCATTTTCCTTGTCCGAATCTGACTGTGCTTCGGTGATGCGATTATCCACTTTAGCCTGTAGTGTGTCAACACTCGACACTATTTTATTAATCTTCTTCATGAGCTTTTTTAGTTCTTTTTGCGGGGTCAACTCCTTCTCCCTATCCTTATCCTTCTTATGCTTACCCATGTTTAATAGAAAGAATTTCGATGGTGACTCGAAAAAACGTGTATCTCGTAGCTCGCACGAGAAAGAACTGAGGATTTGGGGAGAGAGGCGGCGGGGGGCGCCGCCCGGCGGCTGTTATTAGGACTCTAAATTTCGTGGATCAAGTAGCTGGTCGAGACATCTACGCACAGTAATAGTAATGTAGTTCGAGCGAAGACAGATATATAATTTACAGTAAATGTAGTAAAATTTACTCTAAATGTAGTAAAATTTGTGGAGTTGGCGTACTAAATTTTACAATTAAGCTTGTAAATTTTATTAACTCTGATTTTTTCCTATACTGTTTACGAAATTCTATAAACAACAGTACAGCACGAGATACCGAAAAGAAGCGATAAATAAAATTTTTATTGGAATCGCGTCGTTCGTTTGTTTACTTTAAAAGGACGATTCGATGAAACACATGCAAGTGACGCGGTGGCGCAATGGTAAGGACTTGGATTCTCAACCCAAACTTCGCAGGTTCGATCCCAATGACATCCAGAATTTTTTTCACTAATTAAATTTCATTTAAATATTTAAAATTTCCATAACACTCGAATAATATACATAAACTCAAAAATAAATAATATGGGAGGAATAAAATTTTTTTTCTGATGTTAAAAAAAAAATTAAAATTACAATTTAGTTTGGTAAAAATTACGAGATTCGCAGTTTGTTACCACATTACTTGAGAGTTTAGGAATTTTTACCAAACTGCTTTGTAATATTTACAAATTATTTCTCTCCGTGTACTACTCTATTTTTGTAATAGCGATTTTAAGGGTATGTTACATTTCACCGACCGAAAAACTACTATTATTATACATAGTATGGTCGACAATTCCAAAAGGAAACACGTAATTTCAAAGTTTGCTCGTCGTTTAGGAAAAATGACTAGCCGGTATGCCAAAAATTTTAATGTAATTTTCAATTTTTCTATAAAATTCTAGACAACAATTATACAAACAAGTGAACCTCAGTATCTTATCCAGAATGTTTGAACAATGTTTATTCAGCTTTTCTCTCTGTGTATAATTGTGGAAAGTTTCAAAAGGATCGTTGCAGTGAGTTAACGAGATTAACTGTTTAATTCAAAATATTTAAACAATGGGGTCACCTTTAGATAATCTTCAAAGTTTCCACAATGATAGATTTGCTGTATCGTAACGAAAGGGAATGTTCGCGTGGTTTCTTTTTATTCTTAATATAATTTTCTAATTTATATGTACAATACCTTTGGCATCCTGTTAACTCTGCTCCATTCAAAATTTAATAGTTTTATCTTGCAGTTTGTCTTGCAGATTTATCTGAAGAAAATGTAAGTCAATTGATATAAATCCAACTAGTTTAAAACTGTTAGAGAGTAAATAACAGAGTTTCCATTTGTAAGATTGACTTTCACTCTAACGATGTCATCGTCATGCTTCCCCCAATTATCCTGATGAATCTCACGAGTTTCAATTGAAATAATTATTATAAGGTAAATGTCCCATTGATGACCATTAATTAATTGATACATCCATATACCCGACCGCCTCCGCAAATTAAGTGTTTATTAATTTATTGGAGATTAAATACACGATATCCTACGCAGTTTAAACGGTCGTATTATTATCGCCATTATATATAATCGGATGTTTATTATTAATTCGTTTGCGCTTACGAAATCTTACGCATTATAGTAGAATTTTATTTTTAATTTATTCGATTGTTAACTAAAGAATAAAATAATGTTTCTCCAGCCCCTCGAAAGTTTCGAGTTGATAAATAATCACAGTTACGTCTAATTAAACAATGTAATTATCGTGATATTAATCGATTCTGCACATATATATAGATATTCTCATTCCGATACTAGAGATATTCACGCTTATAACTTCCCAAATGGAGTGATCGGTGTAAATCTAAAATAGATTAAAGTCAATCTAGTAAAGTGATTATTATCCTTATTATAATAGATTTACTTTTCCAATGACATATCGCAGCACTGTACACTCAAGTATTTGAGAAATTTAGCCTGTTCAATTGATCTTGCACTCGGATCGAAAATTGAATCTTCAATCCACGGATACAATACAGTTTTCGTTGACTAATTTTTTAAATAAATTTTTTAAATAACTATAAATATATAATAAATAATGTTTAGTAAATTGTATAATATACCTTTTTATAAAATGGATTATTATCAATAATAAATATAATAATAAATAAATAATGATAATCTTTTCGTGAGTAATATGAAATCTTTAACTATGTTCGCATGAAATAAAAATAGTAATGAACGTCGAAATGAAATTAATACAATCGCAAACGTTGAAGTCATTTTGGAAAATTTCGGTCACTCGACGATATAAATCTTGGACAAATTCAATATAATGATATCTCGAGGTTCGTTGATTAAAAAACAAGTATAATGACACTAACATTTATTTAAGACACTATATAATTAATAACCGTCAATTAAAATGACAATTGCGTATAAAGGGTATCTCTACGTTTACTATGAAACTATTGGTGAATTTATCAATTTATTAGTAATTTGCCTTGAAAAAGGAAGTTAACCAATCGTAAATATAGATAATTAAAAAAACGAATAAAAATTGAAGTGATAAAATCTGGATACCACCCGCGATTGATATATCATATAATATTCCTAAATTCATACGTACAATTTCCGATGGATGTTTCCTTCCTTATGAATGAATCAACTACCGCATACATACACTTACGTAGCTCTTTGCATCGAAATTAAAACCGAAGGGAAAATAACAATAATCAATAGGTTTATATTGTACTCGATCGGAAATAAACCCACTGGTCATAGTAGTAATGCAAAAGTGCGATTACCCTGGATGACTTTATACAAAAAAATATACTTATACAGACAGATATAGGACGAACGAGTAAAGACTGTATTATGGGTGGAGGTTCGTTTGGATGTATGAATCATGATAAAGAGAGAAGCGAAGAGAGTAATCGTCGCGTAATGCGGGATTAAGCGAGGAGTCTCTCCAACGGAAAAAGGAGGAAACGCCCATGCTTTTACCGCAAAGCGAAATGTGCCGTATAAAAGGCGCTAAATACGACAAACCCGTGACATCCTGTAGGACACGGGTCGACACGTGACCGGTTTTCTATTCTCGTTTCAACTCGAGGCGGTGCAACCACACCACCGGCCACGCGTCGCGCCTGCACTTTTACGCTCTTTCCCTTATTATACACGTTTGTATATATGCCGCCTACATCGATGCGATCCTATTGTCCAAATGCTCGTTCGATCGGCCATCCTTTTAACTTTTAAAAACATTTCTCTTTGGCTATATGTATATATATGTATATGTATGTATACTCCGCCACATTCTACCAATCTACGGCCGTTTAGATTTTTTCATTTACATCTTACTTATTATACCCTTCATGCAAATATCTACTCGCGTTCCGATGAAAAAATCGATCGATTTGTGATACGAAAAGAAGAAAAGCGAGAGAGGGTAGACATAATAGTCGGAATCTCCGCATTGATAACGAGGGATGAAGAAATCAAAAAAAGTTGCGCACCCGCCCTTTATTAATCGGTGCATCGAGGCTTGCGCTAGGATTTTCTCGTCAAAAATGAGCGCGCTCTCGATCGAGGGAGTTTAATCAACCGAGCCACTCTCTTTCTCTCTCTCTCTCTCTCTCTCTCTCTCTCTCTCTCTCTCGCCCGCACGATTTTTTTAATAATAAGGCATTAGCCAGTTATTTCGTATCTGGTATATATGTATATACACGGAGAGACAGACGCATACGTACGTATTCCGTTCGAATCCGCGAAGCCCAGGGCGTTCCGGTTCGGAGGTCCATTCTTTCGAATTTCTGGGTCTTCCGGTCATTGTGAACGAGGTAAATAGACAAGAGAATGGGGCTCGCGGCGTGGGTGGAGTACAAGTATATTAGAGTCGGTAAAGGCGATTTACGGTGAACGTGGAAACGATATCCCTCATTCGGTTTCACCGATGTCCATGCATGCGCGCGGAGATTCGTCAAAGAATCGAGAGGCGTACCACCGACACTCGCCCGGAGAGATAAATGTATATATGTATATATATATTGTATCACGGTTACCAACCACGACATTGTCACGTTTAATCGAATTGATTCGACGCGTATGGTGATTTTTTTCGTATAGCGGGCTCCTCGATTACGATGTGCTAATTAAATAACGTGATTTATTGGATCATATAATTGTCCACTAGACAATGCATATACCTATAATGTGTATCATGTGCATACCGAACGAACAAGATTTTTCTATATAACGATAAAATATTTGCTCGAAACTAAGAAATGTTTGTTAATGATGAAAATACTTATTGCCTTTCAACCACAATAAATTGTTCATTTAAAGATTCAAGAGTTACTTGTCAATTTCTTTTTATTTCGAAAATATACGTCTTGTATAGATGATGAATCCGAAAAATAAATAAGAAGAATAATTTGTTGGTTACGTGAGATAACTAGTAGGTAATCTCCGAGGAAATTAGATAAATTAGAGAGTCGCGTGGCTCATCGAGCTAAAGCTATACGATCTCGAGTGTTTGCATCGATTACCGATCTTTCTCTCTCTCTCTCTCTCTCTCTCCCTCCCTGTTTTAGGTATACACCCATACACCTCTAACCGAGGATCGTTCCGCAAAACAAACGGGATCGAGCATAAGCGAGTTAGCGTTTGTTATACGCATTATATACATATATACACGTAGACGAGAGCCCAGGCAAACATTGACTTGTTCAATCATTTCGATCCCCGCGCCAGAACCGAAACCCCTGTCGTCGCTGCCTTGCGCCGCCACCGCCGCGCAAGGGGGTCGAAAGCAGAGTCACCGAGCAGAGGAGGGAGTTTTCTCTCTCTCTCTCTCTCTGAACGTCGGAGCCGAGAGCGGTCGCCATCTGTCCTCGTTGTTCGAGGGGTCGAAATTGAAACGAAAACATACCTCCAACCCCATACGCGAAAGGGGTGTCAATGAGGGTTATTAGAGGACGATATGTGTTTTTTTTCCTTTTCCCTTTCCTTTTCCTATTCCTATTCCTTTTCATTACTTGACGGCTCGCCCTCGGATGTATACAAGAGTGCTCTTCCTTGATTTCTCCCCGATAATCTTGGTGCCCTGTACTTCCGGTTACCAACCCACAATTCTTCATCACGAGTGTTAACGTGATTGACAATAATAATGTGTGCAGTCTACACCGACGAATATACGCGCACCAATTGACATAATGTAATATTCATATCGATATGGGTATGGACTATGGGTATAGGCTCAACGGGCTCACCGGGCGACCCTCGTAAACATCTTCGCGGTGTGCATTTCAAGGCTACAATGAAAAATGTAAACAAGCTGCCTCGCGCAAGATCTACACGTACAACGTCACCTGCGTCATCGCGGATATAACTAGGGGATATATACTTATGCTTACTTTGTGTATATATATATATATATATATATATATATATATATCGGGGGCAAACAAAATACTCGTGCCAATACGCCGGTGGCCGTGAATTTTAAATTTGGTACGACTGCTCTTTTCCTCTCTCGTACATAGCCTTAGGTCCCTTTTTCTCTTTTCCTTTTCCAACGAAATTCGTCAAATTTAAAGCCCTGCGTTACCATCGGAACCTTTCGCGCACACACACACACACCAAGAGAGAGAGAGAGAGAGAGGTGGTGTACGTACCCTCCGGCGACTCGGCAGGATTCGGCAAATACCGCAGCCGGCCTCGACGCAATGAAATAATAAGATCAAACAGCTATCCGCAGCTCGGTAGGGTTACCCATGCGAGAACCGCAGTGCAAACAACCTAACCATCGTTTCAATCGGAACCCAACCGCCTCGCCTCGACTCTCGTGGGGCTACGATTTGATAACCAGTTATGAATCCTCGAGTAGTACGCCTCTTCTTTCCTTTTTCTTTTATCATTATCATCCTTACTCTTCGTATAAAACAACTGTAGATGTAGATGTAGATTTTCAAACTTTTGGCAATCGTTCAACTATTTTATTTCGATGAGGCACTGGGAAAGATATTTACACTTTGTACAACATAATTTACCTTTTACCTTTTACCTTTTCTTTATCTTTTTATATATTTCATTCTTTTTCAAGGTTTGCTACTGCTCTTACTATTATTCTTTATACTTTCCTTTGTACATTCCAGATACTTTATTAGGCTTTATTACGAAACTCTGCTGTCTTTTTTGAAAAATCGAACCATATTTCAACTTTATTTCAAGTTTTTTCTGGGGTTCATTTTATTAATTTTAAGAACTATATACGGATTATATTATCACTGTTAGTTAATAGTTGCAGTGACGGCTCCTATAAAAATTACACGTGACCAGCTGTTATCGCGTTGCGCGTATGAAAACGAATTTTCAAATTTTACAAGACAGCGTGGTAAAAATATCAAAATTGTATACCCGCAAGATTTACTGCTTTCGAGTTTATAGAATATATTTTAATATAAAACTATTAAAATTATTTTCAACACGACAATGCACACATGTCTTTGATGTAATAATAATGATAATATACATACATCATTTTTTACAATATAAACGTGGTTGAAACGATCGGAAAAGTCGAGAAGTTAGATTTAAAAGGACTCCTCTGCGATCTCCTAGAATCTTCCCACTTTATGATTCAATGATTCTATAATATATTATTTACTTATAATTAAAATTATAAAAATTGTATCAAGGACTATATTGCAAATAAATGTATAATAATTTAATAGTACAAGAAAATTAGTTTCGTCTCTTCTCTCTATATTCGCGAGGAAATCATCGTGAAACAAGAGAAAAGAGTTTACATATAATTACTGCTCGAATCGTTTTAGTTTTGCAACCGTCAGATGTTTTGAGAGTAGTGGTTAATACATGAATACGCGTGGACTCCAAAAATTAAAGAGACAGCAGTGTAAAATTTCTAGCGCGGAAATTTTTATAAGTAAAATTTTCTCCATGTACTTTTTACACATTTAATTGTCTTGTAACGCACTAATTCGAAACGTGTTAAATTAATGGAAAAGAAAAACAAATAAATGAAACGATTCGTAACGAATAATAATACTCAAAAGAATAATAAAGAAAACCAACTTAAAAGAAAATAAACAGTTTGGTATACAATGTCCAGATTTTTAGTATTTTAAGTATAGTGCCCACCCGAATCTTCCACTCCGGTTAATCATTAAAAAATAAAAAGAAGCATGTAAATAATAAAAAAAAGCAAAAAAGAGAAAATCGTGTAAAACCGATAGATTTGATGAAAGTATAAACCTAATAAGTTAATTACAGATCCAGCGACGGATACCCCTTATTCGGGTAACCATATAACTGTACGTATAGAGACAGCCCTTAAAAAAAAAGGCAAAGCTCGTGAAAAAGGAAAGGTATATGTATATGTATACAGGAGTAACTTTGGTTCTGGGCAATTAGAGGAAGCCAACAAATCATCGAGTGGGCGCGTGCAGCTGATAGCTCTACGGTATAGGAGTTACTCGAAAGCGAGTGAAAGGTAAAGTAGAAGCATCAGGGATCGCGTCGAGTGATTCACCTTAAATGCACGCGGCAGATGCGCGATCCGGAAGATAGCCACTGCCAGGCCGCTTAGTCTTCGGATGATCGAGGGATATAGCGGGGAGAACCGAACCCTGATCACCCCCTGGGTTTGCGCGTACCGAGAAAGAGAAAGTGAAGGAGAGAGTCGGCTTATCGCGTGCGGGCGTCGAACCGAAACTGCCCCGCGTAACAAAGGTCAGCTAATGAGATCGTATCGGTTACGCATCGCGACGTTAAACCTACACGTATAGGTACTTATATACATATATATACTCTCGAGGCAGTCTCGTTATTCTATACAATATACCGAGGGCCCGATATACTCATTTTTATGTACATCGCTACACCCGCGAGTGTCTCTCTCTCTCTCTCTCTCTCTGTCTTCGTATGTACACTGCACACATACACGCGGATGTTACAATGACTATCATTGCGCAGACAAACACAAATCACGATCTTTGTCTCGTTGTATAGTTAAATCGTTGTTTAACTATACATCGATAATTTAATCGGTTAACTTCATTAAAATGGATCGAATTTCGAAATGAATATATACATATATATGCATGCATACATGTATGTGTATATAATCATGTTATTAATGAACGCGTGTGTATATATACGTATTAACCCATCGAGTTAATAAGTTATTTTAATTAACGAGATGTTCAATTTTTAAGAGGTACGCACGTATAGGTATATGTATGGGTATATGTATATATACAGTCGCAAAGACAATCGAGATGTATATACATCAATGGAGCGGTGGTGTATACATTATCGAAATTATTCAGGAATAAAATGATATTTATTGTAAATGTATACAGATATTTGAAATGCATAATGGACGAGTTTGTCACGATATAAAGAGACACGGTGGCAATGATCGAGGCGCATCGACGGAAGTTTATGACTCGATAATAAAGGACGTCTTGAGTGTAAATTAATGAAAAATTCAAGCTCGATGGAGATCGACGACGACGACGCCGAGAGAACCGTGCCCGTATCCTCCGGAACTCGAAAGAGAAAAGAGAAAAGAGAAAAGAGAGAACCGGAGAGCAGAGAGCAGAGAGCAGAGTCGAGTGTATACATGCGAATAAGCGAGAGAACAAAGAGTATAATGGAGGAGTCAAGCGCGTATATATATAAGGAAAGTTGACGAGTGACGCGCGGTCGTTCGGTAAAATCACCCTTGCGCCAAGGGTATTGTCGAAGAGAAATCGCGAATGGGACGGGCTGGTGCAGGTTGCCAAAGGGAGAGACTCCTCTCTGGTACACCCACGCACAATGAGCGGTTCTAATAGGTACACGCATCCGTTGATTAGAACGGTCGCAGAAGGCGCGCCGGAAAGGGGACTCTCTCTCTCTCTCTCTTCCCGAGTTTTCTAGGTTATAAAACTACTACCCGAGGACTGGTGCGGGGGTGGCCTATAAGCGCACAAACCGTAACGGGGATGCTGTCCCGGGATTTTTCGGATTTCTCGGTATATACGTGCACTGTATGTGTATATATAGTCGGACAGAGCGACCGAGCGAGCTATTGACTCCGCACGCGCATCTGTACACCTTTGCTCGAACGCCCAAAGAGCGCACGGAACCCCCTTT
Source organism: Theocolax elegans (assembly GCA_026168455.1). Lineage (NCBI taxonomy): Eukaryota > Metazoa > Arthropoda > Insecta > Hymenoptera > Cerocephalidae > Theocolax > Theocolax elegans. The sequence continues at coordinate 662,653 of CM047426.1, read as the reverse complement.
TCACTTGGCTGCTTGCCCTTTCTTCCTCGACCTCCCCCTCTAACCCCTCTCACCCTCACTCTCTTTCATCCCTTTTGACGCACCGATTTCTTTTTCGCTCTTTTTTTTTTACAGTGCCGATTGACCCAACTTGTTTATGTACATACGTATATATATATAACGAAAGGTGGCCTCCATGGATTATACTTATATAATAGGGTTGTTAATTGCACATCCTAATATTTATTTTATAATTTGTAAACTTACGATCGAAGGATGGATATGATACCGAAAGTTCTTATTCTTTGATAAAGACCTTTTCAAAGTATCAAAGATCAAAAGGGCTATACGCAAACTAATATCACTTCATGATATGGTAAATTATGGTAAACTAATATATACATCGAAATTATATAAAAATTTATATATGTGTTGTAAATTGTTCTTAAAATTACTATATGGATTATTATTAATATTATCTATAAAATATTACTAATTTTTATTATCACACATTTCTCAGTGTACCCGATAATGAAAAATAATTAATAGTAATCATAATAGTTATAGTAACGAACAGAAATATTACAATACTAGGGTATAATATATGCATAGGACATTTTTACGTTGTGTAGAGTACAGTATATATAAATAAATACAATGAATAGATAAATAAATTTTAAAAAAAGTGAATGAATAAGTGAATGTAGTGTAACGACTGCATTTTTGAAGCTTGCGAGTGAAAGCGCGCAATTATATCTATACCATACTACAAAAAAATAAATGCAAATCAAGAACTTTAATCTCAACTCTCGTTTGTTACATAGTGGCTCAAACGGTTCGCAAGTTATGTCCATTTCCACTTTAATATATAAGTTACAAAGTTTCGACACTGGAAATAAAAAATTAGAGTTACGCGAGAGTCACAGTGTAAAATTTACAACGACACTTTAATAAATATCAATCGATCTCACGCAGAACTATTCTATATTATATATATTCTTGTTATTGCCGGATCAGAAGTTATATTTGTAATTTATTTCATTTTATTCTTAATTTGCTTATTTTCCTACTTTTTCACATCGACGTTGGTGTTACAGTCAAAAAATGTTAAATCTCTTATTTCCAGTAAGCTCGCAATAACTAAACTCGTTCAATAATTACAATTTGTATTTCTCAGTGATATAGAACTTTTACATTTAACGCTAACGAATAACTTATTTTTCAATGAAAAGTAACTTTTGTTAATCAAACTCATCAAATTTTCAATTAAAAGCTTGAATTACATATCTCTTTTCGTTATATAATGATCGTAATGAAAAGTTGATCGAAACTCGAGTTGTTTCCATTGCGCAAAACTCTTCTTCTTTCTTATCTTATACCTTTCAACAACAAAGTTATCTCTGCGTGGGAGTCATTATTAACCTAACAACTTTTTGTCGAAGAATCGTATTCGTTAGATTCGGGTTACAAAATTTCTCGTTGTTACATCCCAGTTTCGATACCCTCTTACGCTCGCTAGATTTTTTAAAAGATAAAAAGAAAATAATTATCGCGATCTTCGCTTCACAATATTCTGTCTCGTTTTGACGCACACACACACGCGCGCGCGCACACCCACACATCAACAAATGATAAATTGGGTGCTCGTGACGTCATATCCCCCCAAGCTCGATCGATAAAACGTGCTCGTCCTCTAATGCCAAATCGATTAATGGACGCGCGTGTAATCTACCTATACACCATCGATTTCACTTGGTCGTATAAACCGTAATGAGAATAAACCGCCTCGTAACGTTTCATCCTTGAAAACAACAACTTGTGTATGTGTGTGCGTCTATACCAAATGTCATTTTCGGCCCTTTCATTCCTCTATTTTCGAAAAGTGCAGTCTATATATACAAAATAAAAAGTTTAATGCGATATTTATATAGACGCATAGACGTATGAAACGAAACGTTTATACAGTTATTCATTCGACTTCACCGGGTGAAAGAGAGAAAGATTCATATTTTTTAATCTTCCCAAAGCAGCTGAAAAAGATTTGCTTCGAGAAGAATCGAGGAAGAAGAAGAAGTAGAAGAAGAGGGGGGAAAAGCAGCCAGCAGGCAAGATATAACGTAATTAATAAGGAGGATAGCGTAATACCATTAGACCAAGCGAAACGAGGATCCTTCCCGAAATGACGTGCTTTCGGATCCCCCGTGCGCCTCGTCTCTCTCCTCTCTCTCTCTCTCTCTCTCGCCGATGGGCAATTTCGTAATTATGCAAAGTTTACGGCTACGTTAATTTAACGTAAGGGTCCCGGACGTTTTATACCGCGATAAACTTCACTTAAAATCTTGAATCTCGTATTAATTTATTTTCGCGAATATGTGCGTACATTTTGACCCAATATCCACTCGTTATATTTACAATATTTTTTTATTTTTACTTTTACACACCAATCGTCGATACCTCTGATTCTCGTATTTTTTTATTGTTGCTTAACAATATTTTATACGGCCTAAAAACGTTAGACTTATTCTATGAAAAAATGAGTAGAATTCGTTTGTATTATAGTGTAACTTGGATTACCCTATTAGAAATCAAAAAGATTATTAGATATTAACTAGCCATTTTTAAAAAATCGGTAGAAAGTGGCTGGTAACAAGGCATAAAGTAGCTGTACCTAACATCCAAATGTTAAAAATTAGACATATTTTCACCAGATTATCTATTAAAATATCAAGAAGAAACAAAAAATTCTATTACAAAACACAGATCGACGAATTTTTTTTTATCTTTCCGTAGATATATAATTTACTTCGCAAACGTGTTCGACAATCCATTAAATAAACTGTTTAAAGATATTCTTGCAATCAATTACTCTAAATGAGTAAATAATTCAAATAATTAGTTGTTTAAAGGTTGAAAAGAGAAATATTATTATTAAAATTCGTTAGAGTAAGGGAAATCATCCGAGCTCCCGCCAAAACTGATATTTCACTAAATTTTTTCTCTGAAACTTTTACTCGAATCGAGGAAATTTTCAATCGAATCAAGTAATTTTTCACTCAAAGTAAAAAAATTGAAGGTATATGTATGTTAAATGTGATGTTTTTTAATTCGACTAGAATGAAATTCTGACTTCATTTTTATGTGATTTTATTTTTGAAGGAGTATAGGTATATAGCCTAAAATATGTAAAAAGTGACGATATAATCTATATTAATTTAGAAAAGTGTAATGTGAGAATTGCCCTTTTCAAAAGTGTGATACTCGCATTTACTTTTTTTAACAATGTGAACTTGTCGATTTTTATGCGCTATAGGGTTTACTTAGTTTAGTTTTTCACTCGAAAAAAGTAAGAGAATATTATTCGGAAAAATGTAATTTAAATAAAATTTATCAGTACGACATAATGAAACACAAAACAAAAGATTAGAGAGATGTATATAAAACCTATGGGGAAAAGTTAAATATAATGTTATAAGAAAATAAGAGTGCGATTGTATTACAAACGAAAAATATTGTAATTACGAGAGTTTGAATGTTTAATCAAGCTCGAGATCTCTTCAAGTTTAAACGTTAAATCACAAGACACGAAAGTTTATCTGACACGGTACTCGAGATCGAAGATATAGCTACACCAAATTTCCGAATAATTCGCGGCACACATCTCCCACATGATATAAATGATGAGCGTTACAAAAAAAAGCTTACTCGTCGGAATAAAAAGCGTAAAGGGAAAGAAAGTCAATAAGCGCAAGAGAGATCAAAAGGTATATAGGTATATGGTTGTACAGAAAAGCAGGAAGCTCGAGGGTGTAGAGGGATCTCCGTAGGTGAGGTTGTATAGAGAATCGCGAAGCGTATTCCAACGAGGTTACCAACTGTCCGGACGACGTGCGCTAGTCGAGTTCCCTTGGGAAGTTATTACCGTGCACACACACACACACCCACCCACACCCACCCATTGAGCGCAAATACGGAGGAAAAAGAGCTCGCGCGACACGCGAAACCATTATCCTTGATTATACTCGGCGTAAACTAAAAGGCAAAACCTTCTCGCGTGCGGCTCGAGTCCACCGCGATTTTCTTTCCCGTAAAACCGTAGCTTCGGAGAAACGGCGTTACTTACTTATACTTACTTACTTTTTTCAAATTTACGAGCCGTTTATTTTTTACGCGGATCTCCGAATAAATATTGTTTGACCCGCGCGCTCGAGTTATCGATCAGTCTGCGGACAAGCTGATAGAAATTATCGGGTAATAGAGATAACGATCGAGATTCACCGATCGATAGATTCGCAAACTCAGAGTTCAGGGTCGTCGTCGTCGACGAAGCGAGAGAGAGAGAGAGAGAGAGAGAGAGACCGCGGTAAGGGCCGATCCGGATTAAGCGGCCCCACGACTACTCTATGCTCCGGGGAGCTTCCTGCAGCTTTTCCGCTTTAATTACTCGGAACTCCGTGGCTCCCTGACAACCTTTCCTCTTTCCCTTACCCCTCTTCTTATTTTTTTTTCTTTCGCTCATCGATCTAACTGTCTTTCTCTTTCGTAACTCGAGTTTCCGTTGATATACAAGCTAAACATTTTCACTGTATATATATGACGAAAAATGTCTATACTTTATGGTGGCGTAAGGACACATGCTATGCATACGCATGAAAATTCGCTATAAAATCTAGTAAAAATGATGACGATTCAAATATATTCCCACGATACTATACATACTCGTATTTACTACATACTTTTACGTGACTTTGCACACGCTTCGTCTACACAGATGTACAATTACCGATATTGGCGGGTATTTTTATATCTTCTTTCTTTCACGGTTATTATCTACGATTTATCGAGAATCGCTGTGTGTGTATATATATCAATTCAAATACACAAATATTTCGTAGTTGTAGACGCGAATCACGTACACAAATATACCTACATAAACTACTTGCACCTCCAAAATATACGGTAATTCGATTTCAAGTAGATAGGCACAATCTACAAATAGAAAGACGATAAAGCAAAATTGATTTGCCGACACAAATCCTCGTTTTTCGGGGGATCTGAAGTGGGAGGGAAAAGAAGGCTGACGACGGTGATGTTGACGGTAAGCGAGCGTGGAGTCGAAGCTCGATCATCGGGAAACAAGTGTGGTGGTGCGCCGTACGCGTCTCATGGCCGAGTCACGTGCCTGGCATCCATCAACTTGCACTGGGCTGCCTCCCACCCGCGAAAAAACCACTCGACCTGTCTCCCCGGGATTTCGCGCATTATCCGACGCGTGCCCGGATAATTATTTCCCATTGATTCTCACCGCGTATGTCACTCGACTTTCTCTCTCTCTCTCTCTCTCTCTCTCTCCGAGACCTCCCTCCTATCACCCCAACAGGTCTTTCTTATTCGCTTTGTGTATTTGTTTGTTATATTCAATAATAAAAAAGAAGGGAAAACCGAGTGCTCGTCTTTGGGGAGTGACGTTGCGATTTTTTTTTTCTCTAACGTATCGAGTGTGATCGTATTTTTTGTAACCGCTGAAAAGGACGATCAACGATTGTTTGAAACCACGTTTTATTTTCAAGAATTTGCATTTCCATCAATAAAATATTTGATGAAATATGTATAAATGTTTTTTAAAAACAAACGAAATTTCAAATGAAAGAGAAGTTACAGATTTCAAGATATTTCACGTTGGAGTCCAACGATTATTTTTCCTTAATACTAAATAACGAATTCATTAAAAAATTTTTTAAAAAAACGAAGATTAATTTGCAAATTTTTACATCTAGTTTAAAATATATAATTTTACGCGATATCTCCGAGGCAAAGGAATGTTTGTATTCAACGTATGCCGGTATTCGTTATCCCCGTTCGTGAACATTCTAATACGTTCGGTAAATTCCGTAAAAAAATCTTGTTTACATTTACAATATTAAAAGTATTAACCTTAAACTTTTGATGTGGATCAAACAGGTATATATACATATATCGGCAAAATGCATTTACTATTATCCGTCCTTGTAACAGAAAACTATCTTTTGGACCGGAAAAACTTTATCGAAAAATGGTAGATCTCACTCTCTAAAAGATCCGTGATACGTATATGTACACATTCGCAAAGCTCTCGGAAAACTTCTCGCACAAATAAAGTCAAAGTGACGTCGAAAAAGAAGGAGTGTACGACGAATCTAAAAAATGAAAGAATCGATAGCCCTTTGAAGAGGGCAGAGGAAGATAAAAAAAGTTATATGTACACCCATAGACGCACATAACCGAATATAACGATGCCGATATATATACGGTTTCCCATACATGCACCGAGTAAAGAGGTAGAGAGAGAGAGAGAGAGAGAGAGAGAGGGAGGGAGAGTCGGTGACATATAAACAAAAGCGAGACCCTCGTGGTGCACGTGGTAAATGCGCCGTCGCCCCGTGTCTCCTTGATTTCCCCAGAGAGGAGCGAGCCGACGCCGCCACCGCCCTCTTTACGAGAAACCGGAACCCTTCTTCGCGCTCGCACGAGATCCTCCCTGTGTACACCTCCTGTATATACCTATATATATATATATCTATATACATACCGAACCGCTTTTTCGCTGCTATACGCTTTTCGCTTAGCCCCGCAAACCCCCGCAAACCCCCGCAAATCCCCGAGCCAGAACCCTCCTCCCTTTCTCTTGGCGTTTCTCGCTCGAGCGATATGATTTTTTCCCCCAATTTTCTTCTCCCTGCAATATGCATGTGCGCGAGATATTACGCGGGCTCTACGCGGGCGAAATACGATTTCCTACCTTTTTAATTTTGACCTCTCCTATTTTTCTGTCTTATGTACATACGTACACACACGCGCGTTTCCCGACACACCCACACCCTCATTTACTTACTACTACTACTACTACTACGCGCTCTATTCGTTGAAAATATGAGCATCGTGGAATCTTTCTAAATTTGGAATTTCATTTATTCCACCGTCAATTTTTTAACATAGCCATCCAATTTTTCGTCTATCAATTGAATTAATTACTATACTATGCGGAATCCTTTTTAACTCACCGTATTACCATCTCGATCATTTTCCGCTTTAAATTAAAGTTTACTATTTATATATATATATATATTGCGATTGTGTGTGTTATGGAACTACGAGAAGAAAAAAGGAAGATCTATACGAAATACGTGTTTTTGATAATAACTCTCATTTCCTTTATCTAATTGATATCGATGGATTTTTTTCAAACTTAAACACGTCTAACGCCCCTAGTAGAAATTTAAAACTATAAGAACTAGGAATTAAAAATTGGTAGTAAATACCTTGTGATGAAACGCTTTTTCTCCCATTTTATTAGCACTTAATAGAATGACCACAACCTCAAAACATTCAAATAATGTGTCCACCTTTCCGCGAACAGTAAACTTTAAAATTCCTATAGATTCGGATGGGTTTTTAAAGTTCCCGTGTGATTAACAACTAATTTCTGTAATATTTCCTATATTTACGAAGATAAACGCTATTTTATTAGATTTTTCACTTGTTCATTTTTAATAGATATGTAATAGGACATAACTAGATTCAACTGTAATCTATATTTACAAGCTCAAAAATTGGAGAAAAATAGGATTTTACATTAATAGATGGTCATAAAATGTGAGAAAAAGCGTTTCATCGATAGGAGAAAAATGGGCACATTTTTCGCCTATTTTTTGCCCATTCTATTCAAACAATCTATTTAATACTTATTTAATGAAATACGATTTCTATCAGGGGCAATATAGTTTTATTTTATTACGTATACGTTTTTCTTAACATTCTACAAATCAAACGCATGGAAAGGGAAAACTGAATTTCGAGCCACTCTTTTCAATTTCAATCGACGTATAACATTAATCTTTGGGAAATTCTTATTAGCAAAGTGTCTGCAACTGTATAACCGTTCAAAGATTCAAAACAATCACGAACCGAGAGGCAATCAAATCGCTCCGGAATCGATTAACATATCAATAAATCAACGTAATGTATCCTATGTAACTAATCTAAAATATCAAAAATCTCATCCTCTCAATACGCGCAGTTATTCGTTTCACTATAAATTATAAAACACTCTTAAAAATCCCGCTCTATTGTACAAAGATCGCTAAAAAGTGTAGACAATCCTATAGATACAATCACTTAAACGCTGATGCGATGCATTTAGAAAATACATTTTTTTCCGTACATTAGCGGAAATATTGTTTAGTCTTTCGCAGACGATTCAAGGTTCCGATAAGAAAATGCATATACCGCGCGCCTACTAATAATAACGTGTATATATATATATATAGATATATGATTCGCAAAATAAAGTAAACTATACGTTTTCCTTTTCCCATCTTCGTTATCGATTCGCATAACGTTATGTATATATACTGCGTTTTAGAAATTTACACTCGGAACGTGTGTGTACATATATTGTATATCGATCTCACATATTACAAGCAAGTGTATGTACATACGAGGAAATCAATTACGTTTTGACACTTTCTGAGGAAAACAAATATATATATACATACATACATATATTTATAATATTGTACGTGTATACAGCGAGATAGATATTGGATTAAATTTTTGATCACTTGGAAAAAAGAGTGGGTGGGGTAAAGGTACGTGTGTCGAGATAGAATAAATGTGTAGGTGACGAGTGAACGAGTAATTAGTGGAGGCGAGAGTGTGCTCTATCTGAATATCGTATAAGGAAAGGAGGGTGTTCGATCCGAATGAAAATTCGAAGGGTGTCACGATGCGATATTATCGTTACCGCGCGTCACGTCTATATACCTAAGGTCATTACAAAAGTAACCGAGGAAACGGTTTACTTACACTCAAGCTTAATCCGTTTTACCAATAAAATCTTCCTCGTAATCGTCAAACCCGTTAAATCGATTAATCCGTGCGCGCTCCAACGCCTCACGTTTAAACACCGACGAAATTTACCGTCGACGATTATATTTATACGGATCAGTTCTCTCGTCGTCACGATTCGTTTTATCATCTCTTGGCGATTTAACTGTTTCGATGTTTATCTTACTTGTGTGTCCTCCACTAATCATTATACGTTCCTAGTTCACACTTTTATAACGAAATACTCCAAATTTTTTTGTTCGAGTGAGAAACTACTTTGGCGTTCCGAGACGAAAGTGGCCAACGGAAAGAGTTAATGTTGCGCAGATACGTAACGTTTATTTTCTTTTTTTTTAATTAAACATTGTTCCGCAGTGAAAATTGGGTGCAGAATTTTAGAATTTCATTTTAATCTACTTAAATATTGATACTTTAAGAGTGAAACGTGTAGCCTCGATATTTCAAAACTAAAGAATAATGTATCAATTTCGTGGGGACCAAGTAAGTTTGTTTCATTAAACAAATAATTCAGTTTCATCTATTTTATTGCGGTTATTCGAGTAAACTTTGATTGTTACATTTTAATATTTTTAATTTGTTAAGTTATAAATCAGTTATCATCTTATTATTTTACCCCTTACTTTGTAAAGTATTGAAGCCCGTTTGTAAATTGTATAAATAAATAAATACATCGATAAATAAATAAAAACATTTGTTACATCACATTCAACGTTATATTGACAAAATTCGTGAACTTCTTAAGTGTTATTAATCTCAAAATAAACTCAATTTATCTGATTGGTTAATTTTGATCGAAAAAACGTTGCATATAACAAAAAAGATGATTTTTTTTTCTTTACACAATTAAACAAATCCATAGCTCAATCTCGCGTTAATTTATAAGTTAACAGTGGGGGATGATATACATAAAACATTTATCATCGAAACCTCGTTTTATTTTACGAGTTATAACTAATTACTTCAGAGTGAAGAACGATATCGAATTTAGATTTTCATAATGCAATAATGATAAAACAAAGTACAACATCAATTTTGTTTTTTGAGTGTAAAAGTACTCGTCTTCCAAATATTTATTTTTCACGGTGGTGCATATACTGTCGTTTAGTGTAGAAAATATTATTATTTCGTTTTCTTTATAGTTCCTTTTGCAAAGCTTAATCATTCCTTAAAACATATAGGTGAAATAATAAAAGAAAATAAGGTTAATCACGCGCGGAATGTAGCATATATAGAGGAGAGAAAGGTAGGCGATGCGAGGACGTATGTGTGTGTGTGTATAGGGAGGAATGAAAAGTAAGTTTATAAAACATCGATCTAACGATAGGGTAATTTGGTTAGGCGTACAAAGAAGTTTGGCATAGGTGTCCCCAAACGCGTGGCCCGACTAAAATTACTCGCTCCTCTTCGGTTAGGGTCAGGGATGCGCGCGCGTAGTACGAATCAAGTGCACCGCGTGACAAACCGTGCGAATCTAGCGGAGCAAGAGCCCAAGGGTCCTACGAAGCAATATGTTGTCGAGCGCGTAGTTCGGGTACATCGGATACTCTTGGGCACGATATTCGTCCTTTCTACTGGTTCCCAGACGTCCCAGGCGACGTTTACCAGGGAGCAACTTATCCCGCGAGACGTCCTCCTATACGACACTGATATAACGTGAGAATTTTATTTTTACATTCGGTATATATACATCTACACTTATGAGCTTATACAGTCTACCACCGTGCACACTACCAAAAACGATCTCTCTAAAATATTGCACTTTTTTAACGAATATCTATTGGAACCGAGTAGTGGGATCGTATAACCTAAAATATTCAAATTTATTTGATTAAATTGTTTATGACCTAATGTAGTTAACTGTAAACAATAGCGATAATAAGTTTATGCAGAAACAACTCGAATAAAATAATATTGTAATGTAACTATATCCTCGGAAACCATATTTTCAATTACATATCCAACCATATTGACAGAAATAATATTAAAAGCATCGACTAATCGTATATTAATTAAACTTACGCGAGGAATGCTCGATGTGGACCGTTTCATCGAATATAGTATACGTATTTTTTTAAAAGCAATATACTATCTTGAGAAATATTTTTATACAATTTATCTAGGATTGTTTTCACATAAACGTTTATAAATAAATAAAGGTATCATTCGCCATATAAACAAAATATTATACTATATTAAATATTAGACTGAAGGGAATTTATGATAAAATTTAATAAATTATTTATAGAAACTGTATAATATTTGTATTATTTATTTTATAACGATCATAATTAGGCCTATGGAAATGTAAGTAATTTTTAGGACATATCTATACTATAACTGTTTAATAATTTGATCTGCAGATTATAGATGTACTAAAAATTTTAGACTACTTTAACAAAAACATTAAATGTACCAGTTATTATATATAAATACGGAATACACACAGTGTAGTAGATTTGTTTACATTCGGACGATCGAACGATCCGGTGACACGATACATATCCCTTACGGGTATATATAGATTACAACTTGTCAAGAAGCGCGTTTAAACGCCTTTTAAAACCATGCCGGTGTACATAGATATACCTATATATACATATATACATACAAGGTAAGAAAAATATAGGTCCGAAAGGAAACCCCCCAACACGACGATCGGCGAGTCAGTCGAGCGAAAACCGTCAAGTCGTCGTGGAAGAAGAGGGGTAAAAGGAAAAAAGAGGAAATAGTTTACGGGGGAAGAAACCGAGAAAGCCTTTAAAAACCGAAGAAGAAGACACACCGCGCTGCTAAACGCGCCGATCCTCGTGTTTATCATCGGTGGCTAAAGAGAGGGAGGGGGGAGAGGGTATCGTATCGGTTAGTTGAAGGTAATCCAACACCGCTCGCGATCGAGGGAATCCGTACACCCGCGCTTGTGTGGCGCAGAACGAGGAAGCCGGCCGCGGCAGGCGGTCTCGAAAAAGCGCGCAGCTGCGAAAGCTCGCAACCGGGTTTAGATTTCCGGGGTACCCGGAAATAATTTAGCTTTTTCACCGGGACTACTGGGTTGACCGGAAATGAAATAATCTCCACACCGGTACGTCGCGCTTATGCCCGTCTACTCGTGATTTCGTACTTTGGTCACTTTACGGGCTCGCGCCCGTTCGGCTCCGTTGACTCGAGTAAACTCTCCGACTCCGACTTTCCTTTCACTTTTTCGGCGATTCATTTTACATTAATTGAATATATATGCGTATTATATATAAGATTTTTCAACTATTACGCAGAAACAATAACGGTGACGATCGATCGATCGGTGCAACGTTATTTCATGGATTTTCAGTTCTTTCGGAGTTCCGATAAGCATTGAAATTAATTAAAGAAATATAAATCATCGCTATATAAAGATACATTCATTTTATATTTAGATAATTACAATTAATTGCAGAACTTATCTGTATTATTTTAGCTTTATTCAAAAAATTTATGTTTCTCCGCAAAATTTTACTTTACAAAGAGCATGCATATAATTATAATTCTCGATCTAAAGTACAATTTAATTTTAAATTGAATAAAGGTGTCTGTACTCTTTATCCATTTTAATTGGTGAAATTTCTTTCAATAGCCTTTTTAAATAGTTCTAAGGTATTGTCTTCAAACTACAATTGGGGTTTTGGAATTTAAAAAATCTTTTAAAATTCTTATTTTTTAATTTTGTATGTATATGTATATGCATACAATAATTAAAGAGAAACTAAAATCAGTAAAAATAAATTAGTTAACATTTGCCCAGATAAAAGTTTGACACTTTGACCATTAGCCGAGTATTTGACTATTTTGTAGATGGTAACTACACCTTTTTCTCAGTTTTAAATGACTAATCCACACCTTTAAATTTAAATGTTATGTATTAATATGTATATATATAGGTATATGATGAAATAAATATCTCATATCTGAACAAATAGATGAAAAGAGGCTTCGGTTTCTATACTTTGGAGTTCCGAGCCAATGGGAAAATCCGAAAGGCATTCGTCGCGTGTGTACATCAATTATGGATTGCCATTTTTCTATAGCGAATAGATGAATTACTCGATAAATATAATTTTACATACTTTTGGTCCTTTAGTCTGTATGATTACTCGCCGAATTGTCAAACCTATAAAACCAAAATATTGAGAAATTTTCAGACGTATTAAAAAAAAACTGTGATAACATTTTATTTTTTATTACTTTTGCAATCGTATATTTATAACTTCCAGGTATTCGTTTGCAGAGCGATCACTCGCAATGTTGTAACGATAACTTTATATTTTTTCCAAAAATAGGGTCGCATCAAGCGTCTACCAGTACACTCAACTCGCTACCCTTTGGACGCAGAGGATTTCGGAACAAAAAGGTCGCATCTCGAGTTGTATATATGTATATATAGATGAAGCAAGTAAACGAGCGATAGAAGCCAGTCGATGTGACCGACAATAGATTAAACTACGCATCTTGCGTGTATATGGGTATATCTGCACCCAGTGGGTGTAGACACCCTCCGCTGTATACGCGAGGTTCGCGCGAGCAAAAAGACCGATGACAATTCGAGCCGTGAGTCGGTGTACCTAGAACCCGAGGCAATTTTGTTAATGTACTCGGTAAATGCGTATCTCTGGCCGGGTCCGGGGCCCTCGACATCGCGTCAACCAAACTCCGGGGATGAGTGTACAAAGAGCTCGTTGCGTAACGCGCCACTTAATTCTCCTTCCTTTCGACTCGGGGTGACTCCCAACACCCACTCCCGCGTATACACGACTCACCGACATTTTACGCCAGTTTACGAGGATACTTCGCGACCATCTATACGTTTACGCGTTTTCACACAAATTTCTTACTTTCGTATTATAGGAGGAGTTGTTTCAATCAACTCCCATGGTTATTTGGTTCATCCAAATCGACCAAAATCACTGTACAATTGAGTAACATTTTTCGGAGTACGCGTTTCTCAATATTTCAGAACGGTGCAAGTATGTATTTGTCGGAGAGATTAAAAATAAATTACTCGAATATGATTACGCAATTTCTACTTGAAATTGCAATGAAAATTAAGACTAAGGATTAGAATGGTTTTACCAATGCTGGCCTTATCGTAATTTTTCTCAATGTCATAATGTTTATACTAACTTTAAAATAGAATATAGTTACCTCCCGCATACATGTATAATCATTCACGAACGTACACCAGTGAAATTTGAAACTTAGACTGCAGTATTCCAATGTAACTTTGATTGGAACAAGTTTGATTGGTGTCCTCGGATACAATGTTTCAATTTCACTGGAATTATTGCTTACAGTCCTGCAACAAATCAAGAATGAATCGTCGAAATATAATATAAAAGCAATGGCACATCTAGAGATAGAATAGAGGGGAACGATTATCATAAACAAGGAAAGTAAACTAGAATAAGAGAAGATAATGCAAGTATAGATCTACAAGAGGGGGAGAGGAGTCGCTTCGACGACGACGACGACGACCGACGACCGAGCGTCTAATCGTACGAGTCTCTCGAGGTGTCGTTAAAGTCATGGGCGCACGCACACAGAGACGTACGTGTAAAGGGCAGAGATGACGGATAGATCGGATAGAGCGGATAGAGCGGATAGAGGATCGACTCGGTGGCGTATGAATAAAACGGGTAATGGGGTAGCTAATGTCCCCATATGCGTGAATCGCGCGCGGCCAGACGATGCGTAAGTGTATTCGTACGCGGAATAGGCGGTGCCTCTCGTGCATGCGTAATGCGCCCTTTTGGCTTTTTCCCTTATACCCTCGGTGCAGTGCTCGGTGCGGACGACCGATCGGGTATTCCCGCGTCCCCATTTCAACCGGCAAAGGGCCATGTGCAAATCATCCGAGACGCGATAGTTGACTCGCTCGCTCGCTCGCTCGCCTTCCTTTATTTGTTTATTTGTCCCGGGCCCGCGGAATATAACCGAGACAGCCCGCGTCGATTGTTGAACCGCGCGCCCGCGCTTTTCAATTATTCGCTCGAAACCGCTCGTTTACATTGCCTTCCCTCCCATCTCTCTCTCCCTCTCTCTCTCCCTCTCTCTGTAAATTTCCAACAGATGTCCGTGCAGGTGCATATCTGCCAATTTCTCTTTTTCTCCTCCGCGGTATATATGTACATTTCGATTGCGTGTCTATTCAATCGAGATTATTTCGGTTGGTCCACGTTGCGATTCCTTTCAATTATTTCATCATCAATTGCAGCGCCTTACAGATTACTCTTCTACATCGTTTAATCGCGGCTTTATCAACCAATATATAACTATAATCCATCACGCGGTAATACAAAGTTCCAGTTAATTCACTTTAAGATATATACACCTTTTAAATGCGTGACATTTTTGAGATATTCAATATCTCAAATATAACCCGATGGTCTTTCGAGATCATCTTAAGTTCGATTTATTGACACAGTAAACTATATGATATTCTTCATTTTTTGTAGTTCCTAACGGTATAATCACGGACGTCTCTTATATTTACATATCATATTGGTGATACGTCAAAAACCAATATATATACATATATCGATATATTTACCGATATGTATCGATCAAAAATAAAATTGGTGGAAATTAAACTCATACAAGCATCTCCTTGAAATGTAGAGAAAACAGATTGTAGTAAATATTAGAATCTCGTTCCTATACTTGCGTCAGGCTCTATCTAGCCTTTTGATGTTATTGCCTAATCGAATAAAATTACTATTTTTTATAGGTCAAATTTACTAGTTTTATTGATATTTACTATATATTTCCAGAAATTTTACTTTTTATTTATCAAGTCTGTGTCTCTTGATTACTTAGCAATATGGATCTCTGTGTATATACGTACTATGTAATCGTGTTAGTCAAGTAACTCGGCTAATTTTCGACTGATTTCGCTGAAATTTCATTAGGGAACTTTGTGGTCCTATTTTCAGCTATAGGAATTATAAGGCTTTTACAATTCCGTACAATCGATTAATACTTATATTATCTTGAAAAAAATACTGTTCCTATATACGCGTATTGCTGAATATTTAATACAAAACATTTTTCTGGTGTATACTTTTTCATTAGAGAATTTATAGTACAGTATTTTAAACTCAACATTACCAAAAAAATGTACAGAAGTGATGAAAATAATGTTCCTTAATTCATATTAACGTATCACGTCTATAGATAAACACTTTAAATGGACGATATTTTCGTCTCATATTCTTATTGCATACTTTATGATCAAAATAGTTTTTTTTTTAACATAAAACAGTTAGCAAGAATTGGACAATTATGATCAGACAATATATTCCATTGAAAACAATAAAAGTAAATGTACTTTCAGAAGTAAATATAATATCCAACTAATCAATAATAAGTATACAGAATAGGTTTTACACGAGAAATAACTTGCTGATGATATTAATATTTTTTATTAAATAAATTTAAAACTATTTTATCTGAAAATATATGGTTTTAAGACATGCTTTTATGATATTAAATTGATTTACTTTTCTTCTTTTACAAATAAGATATTATATTTTACATAGAGTCAAATTTTAGTCTGGCCGCAATGTCAAATTTGGATTGTTAATTAATTTTTATCTGATCGCTTATACATTTATAAAAGAGCAATCACTTTCCGTTAATTCGCCAATTTAATAATTACGCGTCCGATCAATATTTGAATGTGTCTACGTGTTAATTTTCCATATTATTTATAATAAGCGAATAATCCCTTGAAATATTCTTAACGCGATTGGAAAATACAGTATTCATGCACGAGTTCGTTTACACTCGTTTTAATTTAGAACGCGATCCCGAGTGATCGTTTGCACTGTATATGCACATATGTGCGATCATGTGTGCGTCTTCAAATGTGATGAGTCAATCCTTATTTTGCGCGAGTTAACGAAAATAAAATCCTTAATGGTGCTTAAAAAGTTTAAAAAATATCTTCTTTTCCCAGACTTTTCCCAGGCGTGTGTGTGTATATACACATGATAAATTATTTTAAACATTTCAAAAATCATAAAAAATAAGAATTATTTTAATATCCCGATCAAGTATTTAGTACAAGGAAAGGGCGAATACCACGTGTCCAAATTAATAATAGCCACGTATAATGTAGACGGGTAAGAAGAAAATTACTGGGTGATCTTAGGGTAAACACATCGATTGTCCGGTTGACTTTGGCAAGTAATACCACGTGCGCTCGGTGCAGGTTCCTTCTTTTTTTTTTCGACGATGCGTATATACGCTGAACCCTCGTATACGTATACATAACGATGTGCATCCGTACATCATACGTACATTTTTTGTTTCCCTGATTTTATCCATAAGTCTAGGCCGAACGTGTGTGCTCACGTATT
Organism: Theocolax elegans; assembly: GCA_026168455.1. Taxonomy (NCBI): domain Eukaryota; kingdom Metazoa; phylum Arthropoda; class Insecta; order Hymenoptera; family Cerocephalidae; genus Theocolax; species Theocolax elegans. The sequence goes on along the minus strand of CM047426.1, from coordinate 645,404 downwards.
ACCCAGCTCCGCGGACACATTGTTCACATTTTATACTTGTTTGCACAATTCCCTTTTGCGTTTTTCGTATGACCGATCATCCTCCTCGTGCAGTGGCTCGCGCGCTCTTTTCGACGACGCGCTATCCACCAACCAACCAAATGTTCTTTACGCTACCCGTATCTACAGAGGGGTGAACGGGAGAAAGAGAGAGAGAGAGAGAGAGAGAGAGAGAGAGGCCGTCCTCGTTTTATCGCTCGGAAGAGCACTCGGATTTATTAATGCGATTGGTTAGGCGCTTGGATTTATTTTATGGTTATCGATGCTTTTTCGGGCTTTTGTACCTTACGCTACACTTTCTCTCTCTCTCTCTCTTCTCTCTCTTTCTCTCTTTTCCTGTGTAGTTTATGGCACCTGCGCATATGTATACACCCCGGATCCGTCCGTGGCTTTTCCCTCGGATATTCTTTCTCCTCCTCGCGATTCTTCTTTATGACCGACCTGTATTATCGATGAAACTCAATGAAACGTCGATCTCGCTTTTCGGGCAGCCTCGCGACACCGTCACTAATTTATAGATATCGCTCTCTCTCTCTCTCTCTCTCTCTCGCGCGCGCGCTCTCTCTTTATATACATATATATCTATACTTGTACATTTCAATCAAATTGTTTACCTGCATTTTATTTACTTATCTTACACAATTTTTTAACAAACCGATTAAAATATGTTTTCGTTTTTCATTTGTTTCTATAATCTAATATGTTTCTATCAATCCATTATAATATTATACATTATAATCTTAATAATTTTTACAAATTTTATAAATTTTATAATTTTTATAAATGCTTTGTCTAATATATTCATTTGTATTTCATCAAATCACTGCAGGGTACAACAGTCAAATTATCATTCAATGTATCAAATTTTAAGTGTCGTATAAAATTTAGTTGTCTTTGAAACTGAGAGCGAAAAGTCGCTTATAATAAAAATGAAAATTATAACTTTTATTAAAGACTTTTGACGACTGCTTCAAAGTAGGTTGTGTTGGTGGGTTTGTTTAATTCATGAAGATTTTGATGTTTTTTTTATACATATTTTGAATTAAACCAGTTTTCAATTAAGTTAAAAATGAATAGAAGGAAAGAGCAAACGTTGAGCGTATCGTTGAAATTGTAGAAAAAAATGAATATATGTTTAAAATTTTGGAAGAAAAACAAGTAATTATCAATTGGAATGTTTACCCGTTATACAATTAAGAGGTAGCCGATTAAAAGACAGTAAATACAAATCACGATCAGACGATATTCAATTTGTGTTGCGCGATCCATAAAAAAGAATCGACGACAACGATACACGTACCGCGGCTACAAATGGTTGTATATCTATTTCTCTGGTGAAAAAAGCGTATGCGGACAAACAAGCCCGATGAGATCTCGTAGTCGCGGAGATGTATAGGGAAAAATCGAGGAACACAGGGAATAAGGGAATAAGAGAATAAGGGAAGAAGGGAGAAAAGGAATAAAAAAAAAGAACGTGACACTAGCGGTAATCGTCCGAGTGAAGAGAGCGAAGGGTCAGAGGGAATAGGCAGTAAATATTTCAGGAGATCAGCCGAGCTAGCGGCACCAGCTCCAGTACCGATAGATTCGCCCCGTCCCGGCCCCCGTGGCCGTCCCCGCTCTTAATCAATTTACCGAAGAGAAATGTCTATACTCGAGCGGGCCGGTCTTCCGGCGGACAGCCGAATGTAACGAAGGGTGAGAGAAAGAGAGAAAGAGAGAAAGAGAGTCACGCACGCACCCCGAAACTTTCGGATCTGGATATCCTCTCGGTCCCGTCGATTAACGCTACGGGGGTCCTCGACAATGACTGGAACCTGTCATTCTCTAGGCTATACGCATTTGTCTGTGCTTACTCCCGCAGCCCTTCCGAACTCCGCGAATAACCAGAGGAACAGAGGGACACCTCTACATATATCTACACCTATCTCTCTGTTGATCATTCGCGATATCGTACGAATTACATCACTATATCGGTTGATGTTTGATCAACGAATCATCTATACCACGTGTACTTTACTTTTTTTAACGACACAATTTAATAATTTAACAACTGTTAGGTAACGATGTAATAAAAAGAGTCCCTCTCGAAAGAGAATCGTGCGGGGGAATATAATCACGGAAGGTGCTTTCGTTGTCGTTGCGTGCACCGGTCCTGGCACACTGCACCCACGCGACCCATGGTAATGCCCCGTTGGCCCTTTCGTTGTCGCGTGTCCATGCTCTCTCACCCCACCAGGATTTCACGGTACTCGAGGCGGATGCCTCCTTTTTCACGCCCAAATGTCTTTATATATCGCATTAGTGCCTCTACTCGCCCGTACATATCTATATATCTATATACATATATACTTAAAATTATCAGGATTCACTATATTCTAAATATATGCATTATTTCTCTATTCGATCAATTGGTTGCTATTTCTAATATCCGAAAAAATATCACATTTTATCATCTTATTTTTTTTACTGGTTTAATAGTTGACATTTATTTTATATATCCTTTGTAAAAACTACGTACTTTTTCGGACATTGACAACTATTTTATTCACTTTATTTATTAAACAACCAGCGAGTTTTCCCAAAAATAAGACGTATAATAAATCCTTTTATTATATGAATTTTAATCGGTATTAGCGAGCTAAATTGCGATAATCAATATTTTCTCAAATATTGCACGAAACCCTCTTTATTAGCAACTTACTTGCATATCGCTAAGTCTTAAATGTTGCCAGAGATATATTAGAAAATTAATTAAGCAAAGTACAATATTTGAGAAAATATTGATTAACGCAATTTAGCTCGCTAATACCGATTAAAATTCATATAATACTTTGTAATAAATACATGCACAGGCGATTTAGAGTCAAAAATTTAAAATAAATCCTTTTGGTAATGTATGTAATGGCATTATCCTTGGTAATTGTTAGTTATTTCGTAAAAGTTTACGTAATTGTAATTATAAAACTCTATTTTAATTAAAAATGATAAATAAAATATAATTTGATTTTTAGTAAAAAAATTAGTTTTCGAAAATAAGAATAAAGAATTTATAATATTTATAATTTGTTTTTCATTTTAGTAACACTATTACAAAATTGAAACATGCACTATTTCAAAAAGTTCACATCTACTAGTTTGATTATGAATATCGGGCATTAGTTTAAGTAAAAATTTGTTTAATAGAAAGTGAAAAGCATTTCCCTTGATGTAACAATATTAACAACCGTTAATCGCACCGTTAAACGAAACAAAAATTTGTTTCGCTTTCATTGCGAATAAAACTTTTAATACCCTACGAGTATCCCTGTATCGATAATAAAAATTCAAAATAATATGCTCGTCGGATTATTCTAACGCGAAAATCATCCACCAATTAATAGAGTAAAAATTTTGACTAAATTTATACTTAAAAAACAGCACGTAACGAATAAAATTGTCAATCCAGTCAATTAATTATTTTTTGTTCCTTTATAAAAATTAAGTAAATATAAAATTGACGGGGGTATAATACCTCAGCGCATACGCGTCGAAACAATGGGACATCTGTTTGGTCGCGCCGCGCAGCACCTTGCTCGCGTATACATATACATATATTTAATACATATACACGCGCTTTCACGTAATCGATGGTAATGTAAGCGACAATGGAGCCGCATGCGCGTTCGACTCTTTTCTTCTCCTCCACGAAAACGGAATTGCTTCCTTTTCTTTTCGTTTCGTTTTATCCCTTCTTTTATTTATCATATATATATCGGTATAATTGTGAATTCTCGTCCTGATTTTTAAGCGATTAGGGTTTGATATATCTACATAGGAGAAGAGAAAATTATAAAATGTATGTAATACTTGCATTTATGTAATTTAATTTATCTTTTTAATGCAATATTTGTAGATCAATGGCTAATTATTTTTCATGTGCGTTTAAAAATGTGTCACAAAAATTATTTCCGCCGATGTAGATATAATTGAAAGGAAACCTTTGTAGAAAATAAATGATTAATTATATACCTATATCCAGCGAAACAATTTTTTATACTTATATATTTTCAAATACGTATCCATAAAAATAATGATCAGTCGTTGATACAAAAATGCACTATACAGATCGTACAACATAATTTTTGTATACATCAAAATATCTATAATAAAAGATGGTAATTTTCCCTAATATGTATATAAAGATAAATAAAATTGTTTATCGCTATCTACATTAAATTTGTACAATGAACGTTAAAATGCGTGTATATACGGTTTTACCGGCGAAAAAGCATCGATCATAAAAATTAATACCGAGAATTCTTCGGGAGTTTCAACAAAGATAAAGTACCGTACATACGTTCCCTCCTCGGATATTTATGATTGCGAGGAAACGTAAGAATCGCGATGGTTTACGCGTGTATATATAGGTATATGTACCCGCCGGTCCGGGTTTAAATGACTGCAGGTACACCTAGGAAAGACGAAGTTATAATATATCTAGGTATATATATACACGTAAACATTGCGCAAACTCGCGAGGTAATCCATATACGAGCGGAGAGAGTGGTTAAATATATGTGAATTTTCCAGAGGTGGATGTAGGATAACGTAGAATCCCCCGTTTTTTTTATTCTTCATTTCTACGGTATTCGAGAAATCCTATCGACCGAGCGAATGCAAAAATAAAATGTAAACAAAGGGAATGTAATATATGTATGTATAAAAGTCAATTTGAAAAATTAAAAGGATAAATAGGCGATCAATGCCCGTTAAAATATGAGAAAGGGCGCGACATTCAACCCTTGATTCGTCGTAAACGATCGTCGCGAATTCAAATAGACGCGCGTATAGACGTTGCCGTTCCAAATTTACCCTATTTACGCATATGGCCGTACGCATCGAGGGTAGAGAAACAGTGAAAAAGCTTGTACGTATATATTGACGAAAATTAATATTCGTCGTGGTGTGTCTATGAATCTTGGTGTAGTGTCGCTCGCGCCCCCGTCGAAATTGTAATTTAGGATATATATGTATATATATATATATATATGTACGTACGCGGGAACCCAGGCCGCACCGAGATGGTGGTGGGCCTCCCGTGGCTCGTGAAATAGATTTTTCATGGGTGCGAGAAAGGCAACACGCGCCTTTTTAAACGGTCCGATAAATTTCGAATCGCCCGAGATAACGCCCTTTTTCCCGGTTTAATCACAAACCTCCTTTCTGCCATTTTTCCCAGTGTATCGTAGGTGTATACTCTGCAGTATAATTTACACGTATACACGTCCATCCTTCGCGCAAAAATATTGCGGGGAGCTTAATGAAATATTTGTTTGACAAAGTGTACGCTGTTGTCTGTCTAACTCGGAGAGATCGATAGTGAAGACGATGGAACGGACAATCGGTATAATGAAAAATTTAACAAAGTTATACCAATCAGGGTTAATGTTTATATTTAATAGAAATGAAACGTCCGTTCATCTGCCATTTCAAAATAATTATTTGGTACTTATCAGTGTTATATGTATATAATACAAGCCGAGGAGAAAATTTGTTAAAACTATTTTATTATAGATAATTTTGTTTTATTTTTATTAATTTCAAAAAATTTTTATTTATGGTCGACAATGGAAGGATCCAATGTAATAATAGTTTCGTTTTCTGAAGTTATGATTAATTTCTTTATACCCATATACTGACTTTGTTATAACCTTTTTTTCTATTCCATCGAGAATTTATACGGCCTTTTAACATTGATTTTTACCATATATATCTTTATGACATTTTCGAAACACATTTTTTTGTTTTCTTCCGTTCGATTGAAGTAAATAAGAAACAAATCCAAATGTATAATTACCGAGAGAGAAAATGTGCTTCGTTTATTCAAAATGTATGTCATTTGACAATGATGATTTCATTTATAATCGTTTGCATGGAAAATATATATTGGGGTTCTGCCAATCTCTGTTTCTATATATATTAAATTATCATTATTGAACGTTTAAATTAGTTTTATTTCTTAGTTTTCATCATCATATTCAATAATTCCAAGAAGTACACGTGGTATATCTACCGCGATATCAGAATATATTAATTGATTTTATATTAAAGTTAAGTCGAATAGCTATATCGAATAGTTATATAGTTTAATTAATAGTTACAAATTATAAATTAAACACTAATTTTGCTATTTATGACACTTTGCCATTTTTATCTTATAAAGAACGTTAGTTTGATGGTCAGATTTGTACTAGGGTTTCGTTATCGATTAATAATAATCGACCCGTTCTTGTAAAAATTACTTATAAGTCATCGTTTTACTCTTAATAACGACGGATATTCGTAAGCCCCATGATACCTATAGAGATATAATATGTCAACGGTTCTCAGTTTGACTGCACCCAACGTCGACAAACCGACAAAAACAGCTGACTAAAATTTCCACGAATTTTTGAAAAATCTGCTACGGATCTAAATTCTAAAGTCGAGAGATAGACGAAAAGGCGAAAAAGGAGGTGAAAACGGCAACCTCGAGAAAGCGAAATAAGAATACAAAGCCGAAAACGTCAAAAAATGGAAACGCTGAAAAGTTAACGCGTGCGCGCGGGTGTAAAAAAGCGAAAGCGTCAGAAATGTGTGTACGTGTATACTGGGTGTATATTATATATACCTATGCGGGTAAATTAGAAAAGAAAGAAAAAGAAAGCCGCGGGAGTTGTACAGAGTGAAAATGGCAGACGCGTACGAACGACGAGAACGACGAGTGTGGGTTGAGACTCGAAGGGGGAGGGAGAAGACTGTGTGTGTATAATATGCACGTAGACATAAGTATAGATATAAGATGAGAGGAGCGAAGAAAATCCCACGCGTAGCCCCCCGTCGAGTTTTCGAGTTTTTACGCTCGTCGGAGGCGTGCCGACATCTTACGATCTTCCTCCTTCCACACCCGAGGCTCCCTCCTCTCTCTCCCCCTCCCCCCACCCCTCTTCACCCACTTCACCCCCTTCATCCCCTTCGCTCCTCGCCACCCTCTACCCTCACACCATCGAGCGCACCGACGGTGTGGATGCGAGGGAGGATTGAGCTCGAAGCGAGGGGTCGCTCCGAGCGCCCTCGCAATACATTTTCCGCTTTGGTATTCCAAACGGGTCGTACGTTATAGTTTAATACCAACATGGATTTCACTTGGATCGACAATAATTTTTTAATTATACGTTCACCAAAATATATATTGTCATACGATATATATCTTTATAAATGACACTTCCCCTCGTTCATATATGCGTATAACCTTCGTTGAAATCTCAAACGTGCAAACTGAAGAAACGTGAAGTTAAGAAACACACGTACACACCACCACCACCGGAGTACAACGTAACTTTTAAAATGGCGTGTGCCTACTGGACCACCCACGACTCCAGGAGGTTTGAATACTTATCTCGAACGACGCGTACATATATATTTATATATATATAGACCAAACTCTCTTTCATCTTCTTCCCTTTTTTTCGTTGTATATAGAAATCCACCCGGTGCATTGAGTTTACTCCGATCGAAATATTTCCAGCACACACTTTTTGATTCATCGGGTAAAAAAAATGTAAAAAAGAAAGGAAAAATAACAGCAACTCGGGAATTGTTGGTCGTGGTATTGCGCTTGGCGACTCATTACGACTTTCAAGGTCTGCTTCCCTCGTTCGAATGATTTACCGGAATACTTATATACATGCGGCGATGAAAACTCGAAGCAATGGAATTCCGTGTACGCGTTCTTGAAAAAATTAATTAAGGAAATATACAAATTCAATTATCGCGATGAATTTTTTTTCAAAGGATTCACCCCACTGTTTTTAAAAACAACTTACTCTACTATATGTAACACATAAAAACGCGCACTGTCTTCCAATCTCACGTATATATATATATAAATGAATCACTTACATATACGTATGCGTATACATACATACATATCGATAATTGAATTAAAAAGTTAGAAGTGATATCTCTATATATCTATTATATCTTACAATAAGGAATAATTTTCTTTTTTTCCATTTTCTACACGTGCAGTTATATACATTGTCTATATCGAGTAAGTGTGTCGTGTATACATATATAGGTATATACTTACACGTAGATCGTTTGACGTCGACACTTGAAACGTCATGCGCGCACTTATAACAACTATGTTTAGTCGCATTAATTGTAATACCTTTCCATTACCTTTCCACTTTTTTCTTAAGCGCGCCGATAAGTGTTGCCACCTATATATCCATTTTATACATATTTTATTATTATTCAACGCGGCTTTACTTATCGAATACTCCATTTACGAATTTATTCCCGAATTTATGCCGAATTCTTTAAATTAGCGCGTGATTCGTATTTTCTTAATATTGGAAGTTTATATAATAGCAAAACCGATTATGTAATTGCAATGTTAATATAATATAATGAAGTGGATGTTAAATCGCGTAATTGGATTTTAATGTATACAAAGCGTATATTAATTAAGAGCAATTAAAATATTGTACTGAATACATATAACCCTCAAAATTTGTATATATATTTGTTTGCGATTGATAGAAATATTTAGTCATATTTATTTATTTACTTTAATTAAAATTATTATTATTAATAAACTTTTGTACATAGTATTACAAACAAATAAGAATTATTTGTTTTACAAGTATTTGATATATACATATATACAATATACTTATATATATTGGATATACTCTGAATTTCATTACATTTTTTAGTATATAGAAACAAATAATTTATAAAAAAAACTTGGAATTTTTTATTTTATATGTAACTAAAAATTAAAATAATTAGTTTTAAAGTATGAAAAATGAGTGAATGCACAGTTTTTGCTTTTGTGTTATTTCTTTAACACTATATATATATTTATATATGCTCAAGAATTTATATATAAAATGCACTGAAAGGAGAGAAATATTTGGTATAAATGGATAAGTATTAAACTTTATAGATCGTGCATATTTCGTAAATAAAAATGTGTCCTGATATATATAATACATGGTGACGGATTGTTAATATACCTCGAATAGAAAAATCGAGATATGCGTATCAACTATTAAACCATCAAGTAAATATTTGTTCGTACACGAGGTAATTTATCTCTTATGTACAAAAGTTATACATGATGCGTTAATAGCTAATGAATATTCGCCCATCGGAAATACTCTTTTCTCCAAGTGTGCAAGTACGAGTGATCGAAATTGAAATAATTGGTGGAAAAAAAGGCTCGATCAAGAATATAAACGAGAAAATAAAGTATAACAAAGGGAAAAAAGTAGGCAGAGGCTGGAGGATAGAGAGGACATAGAGGCGTATAGGTAGAGGAATTTGGTGGCGCGTCCTCGGAGAGCCGGAACGGTCCCTCGAGGCGGTCGGAACTCCGAACTCGGAAGGCCTAGCTGCTCCTAGGCACCGAGCGACCGAGCAACCGAGCAACCGAGCGACCGAGGGGTCGATCCTCACCTACATGCCCCGATACACTCGAGAGTTTAGCGCCATGCTGGCGGAGGGCGGCCTCGCCGAGCGACCAATCCGAGGTGACGCGGGGGTGCACCGCCCGGCCAACCGGGTATCCCGTACCCCCGCCCTCGTCCCGCCACGTGGCCGCCCAAAGACCCAGCGAGAGAGCCGGCGCTTCTGCAGCCACCAACACCAACACCACCACCACCACCACCACCGCCGGTCGCGGAGGGGGTCGCTAGCTCGCTCGCTCGCTCGCTCGTTCCCTCGCTCGTTTGTCGCTCAGTCGCGCGCGTGCTCTCCTCGTCCCAGGATCGCGTACGTTGTGCTCGGTTATCGCGAAGAAGGAGATAAGTCGCGTCGCACGTGGGATATGTAGCGAGGTGTACAGGTGTACTCGCCGATAACCAGTCAGTTGGTTCGTCACCGCCACTCGGGTCGATTGGTTCCTCGAATTGTTGGTCATCCGCGGTACGGTTGGCACCCTGCACACCCGTCTGGAGTATGCGCGACGAGTTGACGCGCGGTTAAGATGATCGGCTGCGAGATACCGCTGTTCGAGAGCGCGTACCGACGCCACCTCGCGCGGCCCGAGACCCTCACGCCGCCTCAGAGCAGCCCGGAGTCCACCTCACAGGGCACCACCTCGAGGTTCCTCGACGACGCCCACCCTGGGATGCACCCGCTCGACCAGCCTGGCGCCGAACTCTGCCTTCCCGCTGGCGCACCCGAGATCCTCTACTGTAAGTCCAATCTCCTCCTCCTCTAGCTACTCGACGCGCACTTTCCTCCCAGCGCCGATTAAATGTACTTTCTTTCTTCTAATTTGAGTAGTCGTTTTTTCAAGATCACATCCAACTTTCAGAACTCTAACTCAGACGAAAGTAATTTTTTTTTGTTGATCTTGTTTTCAGTCCAGTAAAGCTCTATAATTCGCGCTCCAAACTACTTTTACACCGAGACTAAGCGACCTAAGCCGTACACTTGGAACACCAACAAAAAATTACTTTCGCCAGAGTTAGGTAGACCTCTAAAACTTCGCCATCGTGTTTCTAACTGTTAAATATTTTTAAAGTCGAACATTTTTATGTATATACGTAACGTTTTATAGTAATAAATATATAAATCTTGACACCGTATTTGCCACCTTCTACATTAGTACTTTACCTTATATGTAGTAATTTTATTATTTCAATACTTCATTGAATTGGCTAACATTTTTTGTCGAACGTAGTCGATCCCGAAAACCCCCGTCTATGTCCAATAGTATAAAAATTCCGTTCTAAGTGAAGTACAAGTGTGACCTTTTTTAAACGATAAAATACCGAGTTGACGTTCTTGATAACCTCAAAATTCTTAAATATTCATTTCTACTGTAGATAGATAGATGTATAAAAATATTTAACTAAAGTCTCAGAAGTTCTTAATAACCATCGAAAACTTATTAAAACATTAACAGATTGAAGAATACAACGAAAATGTAAAAACGTAATATAAAAACATATTAATTACTCTAATATTATATGTTTCGCGCAATTTTAACTAAAATATTACAATGAAATCTAATGAAACAATGATTTTCAACGTTCTAATATTCAAAACAATTGGTTGTCACTATATATATGTGTGTGCATATGATACACTAAAAAAACACACTTTAGCAAACAATATATAGACTTACAAATTAATAATTATAATTAATTACCGCATTTCCTGCATTGCAAATTTATAATTTCCCAAATAATTAATGAGCAATTGAAAATATATATTGTTGGAGTATATCGACTATCTTCTTTACACTCCTTTATTAAACATTTATGTATACATTTAATAAATATAGGTATATGATGTAAAAAGAGAGAAAATAAGACAAATTCTCGAGCACGTGGTTTCCTAAGCTTCGATTTACGAATTAATGATATATTTATACAAATATTATGCATTTACGATACCCGGAATACTATATGTATAAACGTACGTATATACACGTTACAACTATACCAATCCTCTTTGTGAATTATTCAATTGATCAAAAGACTACACGAGCTCGAAAATATATAAGGAACGAATGTTGCGATAGTTATTTGACAAACGTTCTTAGAAATATAGTTTTCTTCGCAAAATTATGATACTTATACCAAGTAAATTATTCAGCGATTTCAATTTTTGTGATACCGATAAAATTTATTTTTTATTGAATGGTGATATATCTTCGAGTTTCAAAAAGGAGTAAAAAATTCCATGGTATACATCAAATAATTTTATATACGCCGATATACAATATTAAAAAAGGCACTTATCGCACAATCAAAAAAGTCCTTTACAGTATTATTTACAATAATCATATAGAGCAAAAATTAACATAGATTTTTGTTTAATTATACTACACGTAATAAAATATTCTGACAATCTGCGCATTGATATACGCAGACTAATAATTTATCTCCATCGTGTGAGTACCAAATCTAGCCTCATTTTAAAAAAAATGTCTTGAAAACCTAGTTACAAACTATAAAATATGTGTTTTTAATTCCAAAGTATTATATAGCCATTAATTCAAATTAACGTAAGAGTATATACGCATTTACCTAGATCGATCGAAGAAGATTCACGATCTTGTAAAAATGTACACGTAGAATTCGGAGTATTATAACGACGAGAAATAAATAAAAAAATAAAATGAAATATAAGAAAAAGAAGGTTAAACAATAATTTGATGAACCAGGCGCTCGATACCAGTTCGAGTGGTATAGGATTTAAAAGATCGTAAACTCCGATATTTTGGTTATCGTTCATCGACTACCGATATACGTATATGTGATTTTTGATAATTACTCGTGTACACCTCTCTGTATATGTATACCTATATCACCTATATACACGAGCGATAGCGAAAAAAAGAGATACTGATAATTAGAACGGAGCGTGTATAGAAAAATTCGGTTTCGTAATCAATTTTCAAATTTCGCTTTTGTCCGGGCCCCGCGCCTCGACAATCGACCTTATCTCGATTGACTACTGATTTCCGGATAATAAGTGCAAGTCTGGTGTATCGAAGCGATCGCGACCGATATGTATATATGGACGTTTTTCAAACGTGTCGGCCGTCGGTGAGGTGAGAAAAATCAAAGGATAAGTCAACAAGTGTTGGATTTGATCGCCGTTGATACGGTGAAAATGAGGTAGCCTACCAGTATTACGATGCTTCGACTACTACCTCTATACGTAACGCGCAAAGATTTCAACCGGTTATCGGGAGAACGATACGAAAACTAAATTGTATATATATATATATTATAGGTATAATAAGTTCGACGTGCACCGAAGCTAATAAACCAGCGTCGAATGCTAATTCCTAATTCTAAGGTGTACAATTTACGCCAGTGCATATTGCCATATTTCTCGAATCGATTAAAAATATTACGAATATAATTGTACAAAAAGTATATATACATGACGTTTAATAGAAATGAGAAACTAAAGATTGCTGAGGTAACAACTAAGATAACGTGTATTTTTGTTGTTTCGTTACAGCGACAGTACCAAAATGCGGAGGATGTCAGGAGGTGATTCTCGACAGGTACATACTGAGGGTAATGGACAGGTGTTGGCACGCCGGATGCCTCACGTGTCGGGATTGCGGTGTCAAGCTGACGGACAAGTGTTACGCTCGCAATGGACACGTTTTCTGTAAAGACGACTTTGTCAAGTAAGCATCAATTTCGCTACTATATCCTATACCTCCATTCAACGTTTTATTTTACTTTATTTCACCTATATCCCGAATCATCGGAACGTTTCGTATAAACAAATGCTTAAACGCGCTAGATTACGCGGAGAGAAATAATTAATAAATTATCTATATATGTTGAGGATAAGGTAAATGTACTTAGAGTAATGAACCACACCGTACTATCAAATAGCTGTGTATGAACATTAACAAAATTTTTTAATTTATTTTATTTGATCGAACAAATTTATTATAATTATTCATTGCATTATAATAATTAGTTAAGCTAAGGTTACATCTTGTACGTTGCACTTGTTCAAATCCATTTTTTTTTTCTCAATACGAGATTATATTAAACCTCATCGGTTTCTATATTAAATAACGCGTAAATATTTATAACTTTCTGTGAAATATATACCTATAGTAAATAATTTAGATTTTAAAAATATATTTTTTATTATTAATATATAATTATTTGTAACGCATAAATGTATACAAGTATATCTTTTGTTTAAATATCAAGTAGAGCAATGAACACGTAAAATCACAAGAAGCACCATGTGCTGGTATGAATTTTGAATGCGTCCAGTTACTCGTACATTCACCTTAAAAATTGTGGCACATAAATATAAATAGTTATGTCTTGTTTAGATTTTTGTATAAAAATTGAAAATTTTCAATTTTTATTATCCTGAATAAGAATTTTCGACGCTTCTATTACGTGTTTTAGTTTTATATTTACAAATAGACGAAGAACAAAATTATGGATTTGATATTAATGCAGAAAGTAATAAATAATAATGTTAGTAATACGCGATGACCGTGATTATTACTAAAGACCATGATAATATTAAATTAACTCGTCTCTCCGTTCGCGTATACGCGGTCTGTCTCGAAAAGTATAAATCTCGAGATTGCGTGAATGTAATATGAATATGTTGTTTGGTGTTGGTGTGGCAGGCGTTTCGGCACAAAGTGCGCTGGCTGCGGCCAGGGTGTGGCGCCCTCGCAAGTCGTCCGGCGTGCCCAGGACCTCGTTTACCACCTGACCTGCTTCTCGTGCGCGATGTGCGCGAGGCAGCTCAACACCGGCGAGGAGTTTTACCTGATGGAGGAAGGGAAGCTCGCTTGCAAACCCGACTACGAGACCAAAGCCAAAGGTATACCTCGATTTATTCTCTTCTAGCCCCTATCCTTAACCTCTTAACCTCTCTCTCCGTAAAACAATACGTTTAATATTGTCGATCGTTTGATTGCCCAGAACTGGCGGACAGTGGTAGCATCGACGGCGAGCCACCGAACAAACGCCCGAGAACGACGATCACGGCTAAACAGCTCGAGACGCTCAAGCTCGCTTACAACAACAGTCCGAAACCGGCGAGACACGTGCGGGAACAGCTATCTCAGGACACCAAGTTGGACATGCGTGTCGTTCAAGTTTGGTTTCAAAACAGGTACGATTCCTCGAGTTCTCGCTCTCCTCGTATATTTCATTGTGTTACCGAAAATAGTACTTTACCTTGTCAAACGAAAGATGATCCAAAAACAATTGTCTAAAATTTACCGTGACAATAGTCTAACAAATCATAACTTTCCATTGGTAATGCGATTGAGATGCGATTGATCAAACCACATCGATACGTTGAAAGCTACCCAACTCTACGTACTTCGTACGATGGAAAACTCCGTGTAAAAGTATACCGAAACGGGAAACTTTTCGAGCGTTCTTATATGAAAATTAGCCTATAGTGCGTACGACCGTGCCGAATGGAGTGTAACCCAAACATTCGATTGCAGGAGAGCGAAAGAGAAAAGATTGAACAAAGACGCAAGAAGATCAAAGTGGTCGCACTTTTTCCGTGGCAGCAAGAGCATCAACGGTGGTCACTCACCGAGGCACGAAAAACTTCTGGACAAGGACGAGCTGAAGGTCGACCTCGATTCTTCGTTCGGACATCACGGTAAGATTCACATCGACCTTTTCTTCTTTTTTTCCACGCGAGACGATTTCGCTCGAGTATCGCCAACGATAAGGATAAGACGCGTAATGCCAAGGTGCTTTTTTTCTATCGAGATCGCGCATACACGCACTCGTCGTCGACATTTATCTCGATATGTTTATTGCTATCGGGGTGTTTATATATCTATATATACATACACTCACATATTATACATATATACATAATACCTGTACGTGTGCAGTACATATTCTGTGTCTATGTATACGGATCGATAAAGGTATTGCGCGGGCGCACGGCGATTAATTTCGGACGGACGGACAAACTTTTTTTTTGTTTCGTTGCCCGGAGGGGAAAACTCGGAGGTAGACTCGTTCAAATATTCAAGAGATCGTCTTTACGACCGAGATTCCGAAAAGATTGCGGGCTTTATTAACTAACTTTCTCGCGAGTAATTCACCTCCTCGAATATCACTTTATTTACTCGATTTTCCGCCTATAATTATGCCAATTCCCATCGTATCCCATCCTTTTTTAATTATGCAAACATCTTTCTCCATTCGTTTATTTGAGTAAACAGTACTTTATGGCTAAATTATACTTAAGATTCACCGTACCAAAGGGTTCAAAGATAACGTTCTTAAATATAGTATTACTTTTACATTATTTTAATTTATCTAAGTGAATATTACTCTATATAATTCATCATAAAATAATATACTATATATAAAATAAAGTATAAAATATGATAAAAATATTTATTTTTAAATAAACGATGATACCTCCGAGTATATAACAAACTGTAATATAAAATAAACATAAAATAATCAATTAAAGTGCATTTTCTTTATAATGTAAATATTTATATTATAAATATAATATATTTAATATATTTTGGTTTCAGTAATGTATATGTTTTAAACATTTTCTTAAATCCAAAAAAATGTTTAAACCTGCATTGTCAATCACGAAAAACGAAAAAAAGAAACAAACGGCGAAATTCTCTTATACATGGAAATAAATAATTGTGTATTACGTATTACTGTATGAACAAAACTTACTAAAAAGGAATTAATATATATATATTATAATCCATGTCAATTTATTCCAAAAATTGTGGTAAATTGTTTCTATATATAACCTATAGTAATTTTTATAACAATTATTAACTCTGTTCCCCTTTTTTTACTGAACAAACGTAGTAATTTTATTATAATTCCTAAATATTGCAGATTTTCAAATCACTATAATTACAGTACTTTTTAATTCAAAATTACCGAGGAAAAATCGTTTATTGAATTTTTATTAACAAAAAAAAATAATTTTTTCTCTAAAAGTCTTTTTTCGGTTTTTAATCTAATATATTGACATAATTTTTATATCCCTCTAATTTGGGTCCGACATCGCGTTAGCCACAAGAACATAAAAATAGCGCGACTTTCGGATGAGCATATCTCGTAACGTCAACCCACTCGTAAATTTACAATTACGAGAGGTGAATAATAATCCGGTAAAAAGTAAAAAGTAAAAAGGTGAAGGTAATGTCCCATGACCGATGGTCATCGAGTGCGTGGATTAATAGTGCCAGGTAGATAACGTACCTTGGCGAGCATTAGCGAATTAGCCGCAGCGGTGTATACGCAGAAGAAGGGGTGGACGAGGGCACGCGATCGGCACGCGCGGCTAATTATTTATACGGATGAGGCTCGACCGCGACACGCGATTCCGATCTGACTCGACACGCGGTGACGGTTTATCGAGTTGTCCGATCGCGAGGATCACTCCCGCGTTACACCTTTTGTTTTCATTTTTTCTTTCTTTTTTTTCCTACACGTGAATTTCCGATGAGTTTGTATTATTCACGCGCTTCGTGCATATACGAGTGTTGATGCATACTATTCTCGTGAAATTTTTTAGAGTGAAAAAGTCATATGAAATTGAAAAGTTTAGTTGAACTAAGGAATATTTTTGTTGAATCGAATAATCTTATGCGGGCATAATTTTCACTCTTGAATTGACACGGAGAGTTTACTGGAATCTTTTGTGGCTAAAAGTACATAACCGAAAGGAGTGTTTTTTCTACTAGCAGAGTATAAATGTGCAACGTTCGATCGGTAACGTAAAAATTATAGTACAACATTCGAGTGATGTAGGTACTCGTATTAAATATTTTAGAGTAACTTTGAAAGCTATTTAAATAGGATTAAAAATACCTTATAAATTGCGACAAATCTGATGGAACAGCTGATTTCATTTGTATAAATGGGCGATACAATGAGAAACAACGTTTCACCACAACGTTTCATACAAACTCTCGACGTTTTACTTATTTCTGTTTACAATTTCTGCTTCATAGTTTAACAAGTCTACCTGGAAATGACAAACGAAATTTCGTTCTTATTGTATAAAAATTTACTAAACGAAATGTTTTTTTTGGTAACTTACAGATCTGAGCAACGACAGTTACGGGACTGTAGTGAATATGGCCCTGGAAGGTGAAGGAGCCAGTCCAGGTGGCGGTGGTGGCGGAACCGGTGGAGGTCCACCGAGAGGCTACCTCGGCGCGGCGACACCTCCCTACCTCTCAACCTCGAGATCGCCTTCGTTGCCACCACATTTTCCATACCCACCGGATGCCGCTCTCTCCGTCTACACTACCATCGGTCAGTTACTCATTTTATAATGCCACTCGTAATATGTGGCTCACGGTTAATTTACTTGAAAATTGCTCGGTAACATTAGTCGTATTACAATTAAGCTTGTAAATTTTATTAACTCTGATTTTTTCCTATACTGTTTACGAAATTCTATAAACAACAGTACAGCACGAGATACCGAAAAGAAATAAAATTTTTATTGGAATCGCGTCGTTCGTTTGTTTACTTTAAAAGGACGATTCGATGAAACACATGCAAGTGACGCGGTGGCGCAATGGTAAGGACTTGGATTCTCAACCCAAACTTCGCAGGTTCGATCCCGATGACATCCAGAATTTTTTCACTAATTAAATTTCATTTAAATATTTAAAATTTCCATAACACTCGAATAATATACATAAACTCAAAAATAAATAATATGGGAGGAATAAAATTTTTTTTCTGATGTTAAAAAAAAAATTAAAATTACAATTTAGTTTGGTAAAAATTACGAGATTCGCAGTTTGTTACCACATTACTTGAGAGTTTAGGAATTTTTACCAAACTGCTTTGTAATATTTATAAATTATTTCTCTCCGTGTACATATTCATCTTTGTTCTTACTTGTTTCTCACCCTCTAGTCCGGCAAGACATTTCTTTTATAATTTTTATTTTATTGATATAGTTACAATTTTTTATATTAGTAATCCAATGTCCAACCAGTAATCAAACGCATTCGAATTTTCTCTACAAAATACGCCATCAATTTTTTAAAATAAATTATTTAATGAACCAAAAATCTTTTCTATAATAAATTATTATATCATAATTATTTTACACGTAAGAAAACGTAGTTTGTTTTAATATATTCTCAACCAAAAATCTTAAAATACCGTCTGACTTAGTTTAAGTTGTAACAAAGATTTACATCGCAAACGTTGTTACTATATTTCAATGAAATGATTTATTTGTATCGAATTTAAAGATATCTCCGCTTTTGAAAAATGAAATCGATAGTAACAGCCTTCTCAAGAAAAAACGTGTTAAAGAAATTCGTTGGAGTGAGAAAGTCCTTCGAAGGACCAAAATTTTACCAAAAAAAAGTAAAAGACTAATTTTACCGATCGATTGAAAGTTCATTACATTTAAAAAACGTAATGAATTGTAAGGATGTTGAATGTCTAAATATCGGTATTGTTGGGTAAACAGGAGGTCCGGGCGGCATGGTAGCAGGGGCAGCGTCGGACCTGAGCAACGAGTCGACCGGCGGAGGAGGCGGCGGACCTCCCGGAGCCGGAGGCACAGCCGGCTACCCCGATTTCCCACCCTCGCCGGACTCTTGGCTAGGCGAGCCTCCGACGCATCGGCATCCTCACCACCCGCACCATCAGCACTACTCCACGTAGGAAGTCTCCTCTGCGCGCTTCCAACATAGCTCGTACACCTTTCCCTTCCCCTTCCTTTTCGTTCGTCCTTCGTCCTCTCGGTTCGACTCGATCGATCGTCTCTCGAACCACCCGACCAGCCACACGCTTAAAATTATTATTTATTTATCATCGAACGAAGAAAGGGGATCGCGAAACATCGCGCAACGTGTCGATCGAGTCTCACCAAATCCACAAACCAAAAATTCACGTCGCATCTTCTCGGCACAGAGATCACGCCTATACATACATATACATATACATATACATATATACATATATATATATATATACATACATACATACGATTAAAGAGTCATAAATTTTAAGCGTCTCAATAATGTATCATACATTTCACGTCCATTCGTTAGCTTTTCTTTTCTTTCTTTTCCTTTCGTAAAACACGTGTAGAGTGCCGGGGTTGGTGAAAACCGAATCGCGCTCTTTGCGAGTCGAAACTTCTTTACTTCTCCTCGGTCTTCATATATATATATATGTATACACACACATACACACACAGATATATTTCTATAAGGCGAACCTTCTAGTTTGTAACATCGTGTAATTTAATTACTATTGTACATAATTGCGAGTATATAAAACACACGCACACACACACAAATATATATATATATATAAACATAGAAAGAGAGAAGAGAGTCACACGCACACGCACACGCAGACACCAACAGACACCAACACACACGCACGCACATACACTCGAATTGAAATTCGACATCCAAGAATGAATATTCTCTTCGTCTCGTAAAATTGAATTACGAATCCTAGTCATCTATCTTATACATTTCGTGCTCGTAAAAATTAGTGATGAAGAGGAAATTCTTATGTAAATATATTTAGGAGCCAGGACGACGGTATACGGATGTATCCACCCACACATACACGCCCTTTTCAAAGGAATTGATAAAAACCGATAAAATTTCCAGATTGGTCGATAGTCATATATGTATCCGCGTGTCTGCATCCATACACATGCATTCCTGATAAAACCAAAAAAAACGATAAAATTTTTTAATAAAATTAATATACATAAATCAATGACACCTGCAGTGTACAAGCTACTCATTGGTTTTATTAGGTGTACCAACGGAGCAGACGGATATACTACACATTTACTGCGTTTATACTATATCAACCAATCTTTTTATCGGTTTGTATCGTTTCTATTTTTTTTTTTCAAACAGGGCACAAACACACGACGATCTTAGGATCGTAAGATCACGCATTCTCCATACGTTCTAAATCCTAAAGTGTAAAAGTTAACGTTGGAATGTGTAAAATTAATGAAAAGTCGAATTTTCATGTTTTACTAAAAATATGAAATATATGGGAAGTTGCTGATTTTTAGACAGTTTAACGTAAATTTTTACACCCAGGGTTTAGAGTGCAAATTCGGGACATCGAGTCTCACAAAATTCAAGGTCAATTTTTTTCCCGAGCGGACAAAGATTTCGCGTTGACGATGACGATGATGACGATAATGATAATGATAATGATAGTGATAGTGATAATGATAATGATAATGATAATGATAATGATTCTATCGTATCGCGATACGCCGTCCCTTTCCGCTAAGTACATACATATACACACATGATATATACATATACATATACATATATACATATATACATATATATATAACGTGATGGTCTAATATTCGTATATCTATTGTACAAGGCGAGTGCACGCGCGCGGACAAACACGCGTGAATCGTGATGATGATGCATACACACACACATGTACGCGTGATGTATATAGTCACGCGTGTACGTCTTTTGCCGCGTACACCTCGTTTTTCTCGTCGGCTTACACCCACACGCACAGACACAAATACACTCACCTACACGTATAGCTGTCCAAAATTGTTTTTTTTATACCACCTCTGTATACTTACATTTGCGTCTTTTACTTTTTTTTTAAATGTATGTATATGTACTCGGAAGCTTTAAATACACGCGATTTTCCTTTCGATTCGATATATAAGGAGGAAATTATTAGCTATATATATATATATATAAATATATATATATACACACACAGCGAAAGAGCCGAAACTTCGTTTGTGGAAAAGTATGATGTACCATTTTACGTTTTAATTTTTTAATTCGATAAGTATAAATTTATTTATACCTATATAAATACGTTTCCCAAGGAACAAGTGAGCGAGAGCGAGACAGAGATTAAACGAAAGTGCAAAACCGATATTGTTGAATTATTTATGAAAAATAATTATTATTATACATATGTATACACACACACACACACGCACACGCGCGCGCATACCTTTTTATATTTCGTGCAAATGTACTTACGTTTATTATTATTATTATTATTATTATTATTATTATTATTATTACCATTATTGTTGTTGCTATTGATGAAACGAAGAGAAGAAAATTGAGGCGAGTTTAAATTTTCGCATCAGCCTTGGATAATGTACCGCGAATCATGCCCAATTTCTAATCAGTTGAGTTCAATTTCTGATCACACCCATACATGTAAAATATATAAAGTTGTTAGTCAATCTAATATTTCGAAATAATCTATGGATTTTTAAATTCATCGCTTCATCGATTACTTTACGAAATTGTCCGAATATTTGAACATCCATTAATTATTTATTATCATTTTTCTTTGTATTAACAAAATTATGAATAATAATTAGATACTGATCAGAAGTTGGTTATGAAGAGTGTACATATGTCAAATGCAAAATGATCACGCGTATACAAGGCTGAACAAGAGAAAAACGAGTCAAGTTTGTTATATTAACGATTTTTTTTCTATGTATATTGTAAGTCGTTTACCGATTCTTACCTCTCTCCACCAATTAGCATTTTGTTTATCGTTTCCCATCGAGTTTTAAAAAAAGAAATAAATACCAAAAATTAAACGGTATAAGTAAAAATTCTTTTCCAATTGTATATGTATAACGTTTTACATACATGTATACAAATACTATCGGAATTTTGAAAGACGATACCGCGTAAAGAGTGAAATTTACTGTCGAAACTCGAATTATTATATATAAGTAGTATATGCGTATACTTTTCAAAGGAAAGTTCACTCGATAAATATATGTGTATATATATTATTTAGTTTACATTTTTAACTCTCGATCAATCAAATTGTTTTGTCTTTTTTGTTTATGTATTCCACGTTCGCGGGACAGCCGATTTTCCCCTTTTTGTCTCTGGTAATTTCTCTCGAGTCTCGAACGCATGTCCTTATCGAATATTGTTCGTAGCTTCACGAAAATGTAAAAGGAAATGAAACATTTGACACTGGGATTTTAAAGCTACAATCTACGATTTTACGGAGCGTGATAAAAATAAAAGAATATATAAGGATTATCCATATGTAGCCACCGAATCAAAATGTTCATTACATTTTACGTAAACGATACTTATGTCTTGTAAAAATTATAATGCGAACGTTTGGGTTTGTTAAAATCCGCTCTATTCGTCTCTTTATCGAAATCTGTTATTACGGATCTTTATAATCTAGTCATCAAGCGATAATAAAGATTTATCATAATCAATAATTTATCTCTCTTCATTTTTTATCACCCAAATGTACTTACAGGTACGCGAAACAAATATAATATATTTTATTTATTAAGTTATATTTTCAACTTGAAATTTATCATTCGCAATTGCAGATCTAAAAATACCTATACACATAAAAATACTTGAAACAATTTTTTGTAAAAAATATTAGTTTTTTTTTATTAAGCGCTGATATATACTTACAACCTATTTCAGTAGCCTTGTTGGTCACTAATGCTCAAAAAAATCAAAAGAATAAATTAAAATGTGAATACATGTCGTAAGTTTAGTTTTAGAACATACTTATATGCGGTTAAAATCAGGCACAGAGTCTTTGTAAGAAATTTTATTCCGTCAATGATGATAATTTTCATTCATTATTTTTTAAACTATGTCGATGACAAAAATTTTTTATTTATTATTTTAAAAACTAAGAAGAATACAGATATATTGAGTAAATAACTACATGGACACGAAGGACATAATTTTGAAAAAAGTACTATTATACATCAAAAATTCTTTAAAACCTTATAAACTTGTATTACATTTAAAACAAATACAGCATTTAAAAAAATAAGTAAAAACAATGATGAATAATTAAGTATTCGTCATCCCTTCTTCTTCTTATTTTTAAGGCCGTGGATTATATACAATAACACCGATATGCTACTATGCAGATGTTGATTCGTCATCTCATTTAAAATATTTTAAACTTATAAATCTATCCCACGCGGACCGCTGTCCGCTGTATTTATTTTGAAGCACCACCGTTCACTGCATTATCGACTGTCGGTATTGTTAGATAGCACTTAGCACTTAGCAGCCGGAGGTCTGGAGCAATGCAAAGCTGCTCATTTTCATCGGTTCGTAAATAAATTGTTACTCGACAATGGCTGTTTGCGCGTTGAAAAGAGTATTTCAACGATTCAACATCTCGAGTAAAGGTATAATGAAAAACTGGTTACATTCACATGCATGTATTATTTCAAATTGTTAATATATCGGAGTCTATGTTTTAGTTAACCTAACCTCAATATGTGTTATTTTATTTTAGTTTAACATTCATCTCTATAATCTAAATATCGAATAATTCTTTTCTTTTTTAGAAACCCTTCGTCTCAATTTCTCGAAACAACAACGGTATCTTTCGTCGAGTTGTAGCTTACATAATTCTCTACAAACTGATAATTCATTGCCAAAACTTGTAAATCCGCTTATATTTAAGCCTCTATCCGTCAATTTAAATATCAACATTTCTGGAAATGAATTGCCCTTGCATAAAATCATTGATCGGCCTCTACTACCAAATTTGGAAATCAATGATCCAACGAGCGTCAATATTGAGAAAAGTGATATAGCACCAAAGAAAATTATAGAGATACCTACAAACTTCAACATTGTAAAAAAAGAGGCTGTCCGAATGATTAGAATTAGGAAGAGGAAAATGAAGAAACATAAAAAGAGGAAGTTTTTAAAAAAAATGAAATTTGTTAGACGTAAAAGGGCACATCAGAAAAGTTTAGCAAGAGAAAAACGTTTCCAAGCCGAACTTCAGAAAATGTTACAAGAAACTGAAAAATTTAATGCAAAAGAATACGTTAAAGAACGTATTCATCTTTTGACTAGAAAAAGATTGCCAAATAGGTGGAGAGGTGAGCTAGTACCCGAAGATATGATTAGACAATTTATTAAGGAGCAGCAAGAGAGGAAAGCACATAAACACAGATTACGTACATACAGGCTAAAACTAGATGAATGATTTTAATACATTATAATTTTTGAAATTTATTGAGTGTTTTTTATTGTATAATAAAATCGTGTTATGATCAAAATATTTGTTAGTACTGTTTCTAAATTTTGTGAATATGCATAAGGAAGATCAATAAGGATATAGCTTTTACAACATTTTGTTATGAAACAAAAAATGATATCAAATGGATTACATTTTAAAATAATTACACTTTTTAGTATAAAATTTAAGTGTGAATGGCACTTTATTGATGATTTATTTTTATATACAGATGTATCGATTTGTGATTTGATATATTATATACATTTTGTAAGATCTTTGTATAAGGTGCCTTAAACATAAACATGTATACACGACAGACTTGCTTGTAAAACGTAGAAAGCTACGTTCGAATTAATGTCTGACAAAGTAGAAAAAACGATTAACCAAAATGCACACTAAAAAGGTACAATACTCTTATAATTTATAAATATTTACATATAAATTTATCAATGTACAACTTTCACATTCACTTGTCTATATTTCAACAATATAAATTCTTTGACTTTTTATTTAACTTTTAGAAAAATTTTGTTTGAAAAAATAGGATCTTTTGCACGAGTATTCTATTTTCTGACGTGTAACAAGTGCAAGTTTACAATTATATGTCAATAGACATATGCACACTTAATAATACAAGGGGTTGTGTCACAAACTTAAAATTATTAACCATACGATCGAGTAAATACAAATGAAAGATAATACCCAATGGTAAGTATTCACAACGCAAATTGCGTTTTTAAAAATTATTTTACGTTTAACAGCATAGGCATTATAAGAGACTGACGTGTTGTCGTTTGCTAAACATCAGTTTTCGTAATGCGAATCTTCGTAGCTCTTTGTTTTCTTAAGTATACTTTTTGTAATCATAAGTTGTTTCGTAATGGCTTTTTCGACATTTTTCTTATTTTTGTTGGATGCAGACAAATGTTGAAATGTATCTTCAAGAGCTCTCCTTGTTTTCATCAATCTTTTCTTCAGCGCAATGTTTTCTTGTTTTAATGTTTCCACTTCATCGAGACCTAATAAAAGTGTAAATATTAATAACGTTTTAAATTGCCGAAAATATACCGTAATAAAAAGAAATAAAAGTAATATAAGTATGGTTGCAAGTGCACTATGTACACATGTATATAGAAAATGTTTAAAATCCTTACATTACTTTCATTTACAACAAATATACATTACTATTAACATTAAACATTTATTGCTTGCATTGCTAAGCTATAGAATTCTATGCTATAATATGTACAGCAGTATGAGAATACCGTATGATATTGATCACAATTAGGGAACTATTGTATAATTAATGACTAATGAGACACTAAGGATAGCAAATATCAACAAACATAAACGCAAATAGATTGTACAGATTGCAAATAAATCTAGATGAAAACGGTAAACAGTTTCAATCTCCTATTTACGCTTATATCTGTTGGTACCTAACGTCCATAAAAATATGATGAAATAGAAAAGTTGAAAATTTTGTATACTACATAGCAGTTTAAGAATAAAGAATAGTTGAACGATTCAGTGATATTTTTATTTGATAGTAAAAAAATATTAAATTTAGTAAAGCACTAAAAGAAAAGAATATTTATCGTCGAACTACCAAACGATCGAAAAATATTTAGTTTTTTATGACAACGACTATTTATGTATATAACATATATGACAACATCCATGCGACGATGTACAACAGTTAGAGCGTTTACTAAGAACTTAAAAAAAAACATAGCAATTAAGACAATGCTATGAAAATCGGTATGCATTATTCGCTAACATTTTTCTGGCATAAGCTAGATAATAATTGATCAATTGATTTTGATACATACTATAATATAAAAGCCCACCTATAAAGTAGAACAAAAAATTGATAATACAGTAAATTGTGTAATTTCTAAGTGTAAGGGTGATAATAATAATAAAATCAAGGATAATGTTTACCTTCAATAGGCAGCGGGCTATCGCCATCGGTGTCTCGTAGTGCCTGGTTGTTGTTACAATTATCATCGTCGCTGAGTAGATTCGACATCGACTCGGTTATTTTCAAAGTATCTTTAAGTGGTCTCGTCGACGTGACCGCTGCGTCACTTTCGATACCAAGATCAGGAGAACAGCTCGATTTGCTGCGACCGCTCGATGTCGAGGGATAGGTTATCGGCATCCAGTATTGAGATTGCTATATGTAATAAATTTATCGTGTATCAAGTTCGAGTTGAATAAAATGAAATAAAAAGAATAGGCTTCGCTTACGTTGTACGCGTGTAATTCGTTCATTATATCATCGCAGGTTTGTTTAGCAGTAACGTCGGGTAGAATGGACGATATACCACTGGAGCTTGGTGCAGAATCACTGGCTTCGCAAATCACAACGTGCCTTCGAAGTTCTTTGTTCGTTGCTTCCAATTCTTGCAGTCTAGTTCGATGCGATTCGTTGATTTGATTCAAGTCGGTTACCTGGAACGTTTACCATATTTTTACGAACTCGATCTTTTATAAACAGTGTAAAGAGCGTGTTGCTAATTCCAACGAGTAAACGTACCTCTTTGTGGAATTTTTCTTGCAGCTTTCGAACCGTCATATCGTAACGGCTCTCGGATTTCCTTACATCTTGTTCCAGTCTTAATTTGTCGTTGGTTAATTTGGTATTTTCTACCAAGGTTTGACTGTGAGTTAGGGTAAGATGATCGAGGTCTCTCGTCAGTCTCAATACCATTGCTTTAGATTCCTCGTTTTCTTCTTCCAGTTTCTTTATCTTGACTCGTAACTGTAAAATTAGAAATTGAAATGACTCAAGATTATATTATTAAAGTTAATTAAAAAAAAATTATTAGTGATTTGAAAATTGTTTAAATTTTTTTAATTATTATTACTTAATTAGAAACTAAAGTAAAACATTAAAAAATTTTTTAATATAATTTTATGCAAAATGCTTACCAAATCATTTTCTCTATTGAGCGTAATCAGCATCTCGGCAGTTTTGCGATCCGTTGTATCTTTGTACTGTAATAATTCTGCCTTTTGTTTCGCCACTTCCACTGCCATATTTTCAACGTCCAATATCTTCTTATCAACTTGCATTTTGCGCACGCTATTCTGTTTACTCTCCTTCTTCAACGTGTGGCACTCATGGATCTTCTTCTCTAATGCATTTTGTAATTTTTCAAAGTGACCACGAGATCTTTCGAGTTTGCTGAGTAGTAATGACAATTTACTGGTGATCGTCTGCAAATTACAAATTCGATATAATAATGTAAATAATAGAGATTGTGCTATTTCGTTCGACGATGATTGCATTGATACAACATAACTTTTCTTCTGTCTATTGCCGTAACACAGTTTTTCTGTAATAATTGAAAACTTTTCTTTGTCTTTTTTCGACGAAATACAATTTTGAATAAATAACGTTTACTTCGTAACAAATTTAACGAATAATTTTTTTCAAAGCCGAAACGATATTGCTTAACAAATTAACTTAAATTATTACAAATAATACAAGGAACACATCCACGAGTTAGATATTTAATCTTTATTTTAAACAGATAACAAAATAAATACAAGATCCAAAATGAGATACGAGGTAAGGAAGTGGTTCAGTTAATGAAATTATTGTATCGTAGCATGATCATCATACCGATATTTGTCCATAAAAAGTAAAAAATCGATCGACTTACATCGTTGAACATGATTTTGGCCACTTCGCTTCTCAAGCTAGTCAGCTCGGAATACAAAAAGGTATTGATCTCCTTGAGCTCAACGATCTGACGATTGGCATCGAAGTCATTGAGATCGTTTTGATAAGGTCTTCGTGATGGCGCGTAATCGACCGATTCTTCGGAATCGCTGAAAGTTTTCGTGAATTTGGACGATCTTGATCGTGCAATGGTGCTACAATCGATGTCGGGTAGTCCCATCCTAGCGAGTGAGACCATTCGATCGGGCTCGGAGAATGCCTCGGAGTCGGATGGAGTTGAGAATCGATTTTTAGCGTCGATGAAATTGTCAGACTTGCTCTTCCTTACCGATCCGTCGATTTTGTCGGTCGCAGCGATACCCTCGAGTGCGTTTATAAAATCATCGGATAAGATCTTCGAGTTCATGAGTACATCGAGCACCATCTTCTTTTGTTGATTGTTGACGTGATCGTCGGGTCGATCGGTGCTCCTGAGCATCTCTTTCATGAATTTGACGAGCTCCTTGAGATGAGTGCGCAACAGCTCGCAGTACTCTTTGTCCCTCAAACTCGTCGTCGAGTCGCAAACCTCGGCATCACCATCCTTCGATGACTTGGAGACGAGTTTGAGCCACTTGAGGTAATCGACCTCTTTCTCCAACTCGTTTTTCTGCGCCACGAGTTTGTTGATGTAACTCGTCGTCGTCGAGAGATCGATCGGCTTATCCGAATTAACGTAGTTCAATTGCACGACGTCGTTCGTAAACGTCACCTCGATACCGATATCGTTGAGCTCCTTGATCAGCGAATTCAATTGACTACCCAAGATTTCACCCGTACTGTCTAGACACTTGTCCTTGCATCGTGACGCCGTTATGTGATTCTGGAATTTAGCGATTTCCTTGTTCTTGCTCCACAATTCCGTGTTGACGAGCTGTTGTAAATTTTGCGTTTTCACTTGGAGTTCCTTGGTCAACCTATCGATCTCCTCGGTTTTCTCGTTCAACTCGAAATTCTTCAGAGCCAATTCCCTGTGGAGTCTGCTCGTCACGGGATCCGGCGAATGCGATTTCGAGACGTGGCTCACTCGATCGTACGCTTCCTTCAATTGCTCGAGCTCTTCGTTTTTGTTGCTCAGCTGATCGTTGATCGAGTTCTTTTCGTACTCGAGGCACTCGATTCTTAAGTCTTTGTCCAGCAGTCGGTCACGCAGTGCCTAAAATCCATTTAATACTCGTTTACTACAACTAAATACATTTTCAGCCTTTAACAACGACGCTCCCTGCGCGCAAGTACTGACGCGACTTTCAATTACATCCATTTAAAACGCCTCCGAGTTCATGCCCTCTCTTTCTCCCTCCCTCCCACTCTCTCTCTCTCTCTCTCTCTCTCTCTCTCTCTGCCAGCGGAAGTTTTACATCTATCTATTTATAAAGCTCATCACGCAAACTTTCAGACTAACACGGACTTGTATTTTTTTTCGACCTTTTATTTTACTTTTGCGTACCGTTGAGCCTTTTGATCTTTATGTACGCATTACACTTTGCAGTATTGTCATTCGAATAATTTAAAGGAACTTTCGTTCTTTTACAATGAGTTATCGTAAGAATGCTTACCTCGGATTCGATTTGTATTTGCTTTTCTAACAGATGTTTCTCCGCCTTTATGGTATCGATTTGGTCACGCAGCTCCGTGATATTCCTTTCCATATCCTCAAATCGTTGCTGCACACATAAACGAGAATCGTACTAATATCAGTAAAACGCAAACACACGGTTTTTGTTTCTGTTTGTTTTTCTTTAATATACAAACAATTTTCGTTTATTACAATGGTATAAAGATTTACAAGTAGAAAATATTCTCATACAAAATATGTATACAACATTTATATATATATATATGTATATCAAAAAGCGTAAAATTTTGTTACAGACAGTTAAAACAAGAAGAAGAAGAGAGGAAATTATATAGTGCGTCAAAATAAAGCAGCGTATACAACAACCGGTCAGCACACTTTACTACGGTGTTTCAAAAACGTTATACGTCCATTTAAAAAGCAAAAAAAGTGAAGCGAGTACAAGCTACAAGTTTTGTTTAACATTCATTTCTTTTGCCAACAGCTCGGTGGTACGAAAGTAACAATGATCGACTCCTAGAAAAGAATTAGGCATTTCAAATGCTTCGTCCACATCACTGAAAACAAACGAACGTACAAAACAAAAAAAACATTGTACTACAGATAATGAGAAAAAAAATAAATCAAACGGTACGCCAATAAAATCGTGAATAACATTTTTATATAGCGTTCCAAAATATGCACGAACCTACCTCCACTCGCTTCGAAGCGCACAAGCAAGAAAACATCGTCATTGCTCTTATTACGAGATATTAAGAAATATAAATGATTATCGACAAATGACCAATGCCGTCTCGTTTATCGGAGCCAAACCACTATCACTGATCGAATATAAATCCTTAAAAAAGTAATGTAACTCCCGGCACATTTGGAGGAATGAATGAAATATGCAATAATTAATAAATATCATGAATCGATGAAAAAAGAAAAAAGAAACCGCGTGTTCCGTCGTACGAAATCCGCGGGTCGTTCGTCGTTGCAAACTCGCAGCGATCGCTCGCAGAGTCGAAGTGAATTTACGTTGAACGAAAGCGTCGCGACGGGCGTGCCTCGTCTATTAATAGTAAACCTCGACAAAACAAAAAAAAATGTTGCAAAAATAAGAATAATGAGAAAGGTACACAAATTTCACGCGGGATATAGAAGATTTACTTTCGCGGTATTATTCGTAGGTACTATTTTCGGTTGATCGACGAAGATAAAGAATATCAAGACGTTGGCATTCGAAGAGATTAAATAAACCGGGTGTAGAGTTTTGCGAGAGAAAGAGAATTTTAGTGGTGTACGTATAGTCGTAGCGTGATGTATTTATAAACCAGCTGGTTTGTCACTCAAAGCTGTATCGTTTCGCGCTAGATCCAAATTGACCACTTGGTTCACTTATAAATACTTGGTGGCGTGATATAAACTTGATAAAAAAAAACAAATAAATAACAAAAAAAAATAATAAATAATTTATTCAAGACTATATATAGTGACCATTTTGAATGATAAATGAAATGGCGTGTGTCTACGTCTACTATGTTACATTGCAATGCCAAATAAATAATAGAATAAAAAAGTATAACAAAAGGCTTCAGCGTCGGCTTCGTTGCAGAGCACTTAAGATAGATGCAGAGTAGTAGAGAACGTTAAGACAAATAAAATTGCAATCAATAGATCAGCAAGTCTGAAACGAAGAAACAAAAGCATAAACTACACTACAGCTTGTGCGCTCGTGCAATTATCTTTTTGATAATTTACTCAACTACGATGGTATTTTCTACATCTACAAGTTTAATAAACTTTCGCGTGCATTAACGTAATGCAACATTCGTGCATTATTACCTTTCCATTGTGATCGCGTTCCGGGCCATCATTGAGCTCATTGCTCAAATTTCTTCGAACCGAAGGAGACATGGTGCTACGCGTAGCTTTTGCGTATTCCTTTCGGAGTTTTGCGAGCTCGCCTTCAAGCTCCATGATTCTTTTATCCTTCTTCGATTGTTTACTTTCGTGTTGTTCGTGGCGTTTCATGAATTCTTGGATTGATTGTAACGCTTTCCCGTGTTCATTTTCCAGTTTCTTTAATTTCTGATCCGTTTTTTCGGCGGACTGCTGAACGCTGTAAAGCTTGGCGGTTAATTGTTTCCTTGATTCTTCCTGCTTTCTCAATTCGCGATCTTTATCTTCCAATTCCTGAAAATTTTAATATCATAATAAGACGATGTAAATTTATACTTTTTCATCTACGCGTATTTCGAGTAGAATAATCGTATTAAAAATAAGGAGAGCATCGAGTAAGTATGCTCATGAGTAATCTAAGAAACTCAAATGAAACGAACAGATAATAACAAACTAACTCTTTTCAATTCTTGCAAGCAATTTTTATCCTGAAAAGTCGAGAAGTCATGAATTGTTCGACTTCTCTCTGGGCAAGGTTCCATATCCAACGAGCCATTGAAACTCCTCGTAGGGCTGCATAAGTTAAACGCCTTTCGGATACTTTGCGTCTCCTCCATAACCAACGATGGACTCGCGGGCGGTGTAGACCTTTTGAAATGATTGTTTTCGAACTGTAAAGATAAAAAAAGAATACGCGTGAAGGTAACTTACCAGAAACAAAATATATCAGTCTGAAGTTTCCATCATTACAGTCCAAAATATTAATTTTTAAATAAAAAAAAATATACTATAATACCAATTTTTAGTTTATAGAATTTTAATACGAGTATTTGTTTATTTCGTTAAAGTACAGCGATGGAAAATTCACATTTGTAGAAAAGAAAAAAAATCCTGTAAGTCAATTAACCTGGGAGAGAAGGGAACGATTTTTATTATTGAGATCGGTGAGAGCATCGTCCCTAGATTTAATCGAGAATCTCAGCTGATCAATTTGTTTTTTACGCTTCTCCGCGACCGCGGTGACTTCCTCGTAAGCTTTGGTCTTCTCCTCGAGTAGAGAGCTCTTCTCCTCGATTATTTTATCCTTTTCGATAACGTCCTTTTTAACCTGCTGGAGCGAGTTGTCCCGCTTGAAAAGTTGGTCTTCCAAATCTCGTATCCTTTCGTTCAAAGCCTCGAGTTCCCGATCCCTCTTTTGCGACAACTTCTCCTTGGACGCGATCTCGGATTCCACGCGGTCCCTCAGCTGATCCCTCTCGTTTTCCAATTCTTGGGCCCAGTTCCTCTCCTCTTCTAAGCTGGCCGATAGTCGTTTCACCTGTAAATTGAAATATTTATCAAGTTAGCGTAACCGCGAATTATCGATTGAAAACGAAAGATCGCGCGAATCGTGAACTTACTTCGAATTCCAAAGAAGCCTTGATCTCTTCGACTTGGTGTAATTTTTCTTTCAACTCTAGCGCCTTCTCGGGTGTGATGCCAAAGTTTTCCTCGTAGTAGGTGGCGTCGGTCAATCTTCCTCTGTACTCCTCGAGTTCTATAAACCAAAGAAAAGTGCATCTTACATATCGGTAAGATTGTATACGTGTTAGAAGGAATGAAAGGATAAGCCGCATCTTCGCTTACCCTTCTCGAGTCTGCACAATCTGTCTCGTTCTTGTTCGAGCGCCTGTTGATATTGAAGTTGATTGCGCGCGGATGTTTGTTTTTGTTCCTCGATCAACTCGATCGCCTTGGCTGCTTGACCAAGAAGTTCCTGCTTCTCGATCAATTCTTTCCTCAGAGATTCATTTTCTACCTGAAACACAAATGAATTCGAATATCGCGTTACCTATTGACACTCGAATTACCTACGATAACCTTCGAGAAGACAAACGCGTTATCCTTTACAAGTGTACTGACGGCTCGAACGAAAAAAAACACGAGTCACATTTCAGACACATTACGAGTTGCGCTTATTTTGTGGTCCGAGATATTGTATAAATGTTATGAATAAATGAATTTTTTTACACAAGAAGAAATGAAGACTAACTTTTAATTCGATGTTCTTCTTGATCGCGTCCTCGTCGGCGGAAGAGATGCCCATCCGTTCTTCGAGGAAGTAGATTCTCAGCTTGAGGTTAAAATTTTCCTTTTTGAGGGCTCCGAGTTGATCCTCGCACTCCTTCATCGTCCTTCCGGAGCCTCCGATCCCTTGGCCACCACCCATACCTCCTCCTATCGGGGACGATTTCCCCGGTGATTTAACGCCAGTACCTAGTTAATTAACACAACGAATAAATAACAATATTCTTGGTTGGGTGTAGTTGCATCATTCAATTTAATCGTATGTTACCATAAATCAAAAGTTTACGAAATGATAGTCATCGCACTGAGAACTAAACAAATAAAAGAAACAAAATGATATGGTTTTTATATATTATACGTTGAAATTTTAACGGTTCTACTTGAACGTAGTCTTCGATTGGCGCACATGCAGACAAAGCGAACGATGCATCTCTCACGTTTTTCTAAATATTCGAATACCTTCAGAGTATACACTTTGAAAATTGTGTATATTAAAAAAAAAACTTTTGTTTCAGTAAGATAGAAATCAATTAAGTATTATTATAATAATAATTTCGACTATAATTTATACCAGATATTTGAACGTTTACAGTAATTTTTAACAAAACGCTTTGAGCATATTAATATTTTCTACAAAATATACACGGAGAAAAAGGTTATAGAAAAATTACAATTATAAACCATTGGTCAGATCGACAAGAAAAGTTAATATTTAGTGAAAGTGACAATGTTATTAAGTAATTGAGAGACATAATTCTACAAAAATCATAAAAATTACTGTTTTATTGGAGCAATTTATAAGATACATAATAAATCTTTAGTAAATCGTTTCTATGAAAAAATAGTAATTTTTATAACAATTGTCAACTGTGCAGTCTCTCAATTATTCAATAACATAGTAATTGTTACTACAACCTTTTTCTCCGTCTACGTTTCGACCAAAAAAAATGTTCTTTTTACCAAAATTAAATTATAAACGACGGTCTTAATAATGATGTAGTGTTTAATAAACGTTTGAGCCACATCGAATTGGATTTGCGTGTTTACTCCAAGTTGGCGCAGGCGGTATACCGAACGATTCTGGCACCGATCATCGGTACACGCGTATATTTTTATTTTTACTACGTCTTACTCGTTACCGACTTCGAATACACGATACACCGAGCGTTCAATCTACCCGAAATTTTTTCTTAACGATGGGTTAATTAATTCATTACCAAAAATTTAATATTTTTATTCACGATATAAAGTATAGAATAAATCTATAAATAAGTTATATTTGACATTTTACTTGATAAATTTAAAAATGAACTATTATAAAATCTCGAGATAAAAGTCGTATACGTGTAATTGAATTTACTGTTTGTCCAATGGTGAAATAATTAAAAGAATAGAAATTTAAGTAATTTTGAAGAACAAATTTTCAGAATGATGATCAATATTTTATTGGCAAACGCATTAATGCTGCTCCTCTTTTGAAGGTTGAAGATATACGCATAGTTAATAACTAATAATATAAAAAATTGTATTCCACTGTCGCGAAATTAATATTAGCGATATTGCTTGTATTTAATACCGTGTTGTACTAAGACTTTTTGTAAGCGCGGAAAAATCGACATTTTTTAAAAAACGGTGGTAAATAGCATATTGTAGTAACTATAGCGTAGCTATTTTTATCCACGACTCATTAAAATTAAAAATCACCAAATTTCTACGAGGCTTCGAAAGGAGACGATATTAAAGCGTGCCCATAGCGTGAACAAAAATAGTGTCTATTAAAAAGAAAAATTAGAAAAATATGAATGTTAATAAAAACGGCTGGTCAATAAAGACTAAAAAAATAAAAGAAATCGCGATACAGAGCTAATTGGTCGTACCTAGCATCGTCGTTTAGGGACTATCCTTCGAGATATCGGGACCGGACGGGGATTCCCCTCTCGGAACCGCGGAGTGCATCTTCTGGGGCACGTTCGAGCTACGATTGATGCAGCTCCTAGAATCGTGAATCGGTTCTGGCTAGAGTGCCAGAGGTTACGTATCTCGCGCGGTTCGAATTAATACCTTTCGCCTCGTTGTATCGTCTTTCTCGAATCGACACGGGAACGCCACGTAGTTTTTTTTACCCTCCCGCACTTATACGATTCAAGTGCATATTTTAAAAACAACGTTCTGTCCTTTTCATTCCGATCTGGTGTATTAGACGATACATATATATTATTACCTCGTACGTAATTAAATTAGTGTAAATACCAAATACGAAAACGAAGAAATAAAAATATTTTGGGGATGCGATAAAAGCCGTAATCACAAATCCATCATTGCAATATTCGAACGGGTGATCGAATGGCAACTCGACGACGTACACGCTGCTAGCGCCACGTATACGTCTATTTTAATCCCCGAGTCACTCTTCTTTTTCAACCTCGCGCATAAAAATATAACGTATAAACTTGGCTATAGTGCAAAAAGAAAATAATGTAAAGGTCAGCGCGATAAAGTGTTCTTCCACATTCGAAAAGTCGCGTTTGAATTAAGTCCATGTTTGGAGGAATGTAACGCCGCACGCGAGAGATAAGCGCTATATCGTCGCTCCACCGTGTTTTATCTCATCGGTACATCCCGGTTGTCCGTAATTCCGTAATATCGTGTAACCGCTCCCGGAAAATTATATTTATTTCCAGAAATTTTGAACGACGGTGTTGTCGCGACACCAATATACCTATTATTATACATGTTCATACGATATATGCGTTAACGATCGTTTCGCCTTTACTATATACATGTCCAGTTATTCGATGCGGAGTAACGCGAGAATCGAATATTCTTTTTTTCTTCTCGTGGAGGATAAATTAAATGATTCGAGATTTACTCGAAGGTTGCACCGACTGGGTATATTCGCTAGTTATCGTCGTTCCGCGTAAATAAATATCTTTAATTTTTAAATGTTACGTAACGACTCGGTGTTAAAACTTTTTGTCTTTTCTTATTGTTAAATTCGGACTTTGAAAGAATCAATAAATACGTTAATTTCTCGTAAAAAATTACCGAGTAATAAAATCATTAAAAGATATTAACTAATAATAAATATTCGGTAAATCTGTTTTACCGAACAACATTTTATTTAATATAAAGGAAAAATGTTTTAATTAAATTTACTATACAATATTTATTTCATATTGTAATAATTATTGTAATAATTAAAAAAAAATGTTAATACTTTTAACCCAAGTTAATAATCGTTATTATTGTTTTATATGCTAAAAATGGTTTGAATTTCTGCTGGAGAATATAAAATAAAAAATTAAAAGTGGTTAATATAAAATAATTAACATGAAATTTAAATCGTCAACGTCAAGAAAACAGGCTGATTACCCAGCTCGACGCAATGATAGACGTATACATATATATATTCTTCGTAAATGCATTTTATATATTAATTTATATCAGAGACGCACCCATCACCGCGGGGTAAAAGTTTGAACGCACAACTTTCGGTATATTTATAGATGACACATTTGAGAGCTTAGTCGTTCGCTCTCCTCTCTCTCTCTCCCTTTCTCACTTTCTCTGTCGCGGTGTCTTTATTTTGGTAAACTGCACAATTTACAGGATAATCACCTCTTCCTCCTATCTCTCTCTCTCTCCCTAATATTAGAGGAAGAGAAAAAGGGAAGTATAATAATAGAGACGATTGTAAAATGTACGAGATAATCTATTGGTCGCATCGGGCTAATTCGAATAGTTTGAAAGTTTGACGTGCCAAACGTTAACAAACAGTTTATTAGAAAGATATAAACGATATTTTTGAAAAGTAAGAAAGGAGGCGAAGCGTCTGGCAAACAGATTCGAAAGTATCGAAATATTATTGTTCGTCGGGACAGTACTAAGTGGCCGTGTTATCTGGGTGTCACGTGAGCTAACACGATTAGGACAACGGTCCGACGTCCGTATATACAGCTGATAAGCGCATCAGTTACGAATCTTATTCCATTCGAGGGAATATTCGAGAGATTATCGAGAGATTATCGAGAGATTATCGAGAGTTTTGAAGGAGCAAGGATTTCGCTAATTTCGCTTGTCGCTTCGTTTGTGATTATGAAATGAACAAGCCGAATGAATATAATAAATATTTCGTCCAGGGTATGCAAATGTTTATTTAAAACCCTGGCCTAGTTGGAATATCCGCAACGGCAAGAATACTGCGATCGCTGAAATCAAAATGTTCGCCTCGATCAATTCGGAAATATCGAAACTCGAGCCAAAATTCGAACAGTGGTCGCGTATCGCATAATTATATGTACATCAGGGTATAAAAGATACACGATCGGTTATTTCATCGTTTCGTTACACGGAGAAGAATGACTATGTTATTGAGTAATCCAGAGACTCCTTATTTGACAATTATAAAAATCACATTTTATAGTTTCTCGAAATCATACGGTAAATGTTCTATCATACAGAATACAGTAATTTTTGTATATAGTAATTGTCAAGTGTCAAGACTCTCGGTTGTCATTTTGAAACGAGGTGTACGCCGATCTCTCCGGCGCAGTGGTCGTCCGGTCGATCAAAAGTAAAATCGAAATAAACGATCAATTAAATGT
This sequence comes from Theocolax elegans, assembly GCA_026168455.1. Classification (NCBI taxonomy): domain Eukaryota; kingdom Metazoa; phylum Arthropoda; class Insecta; order Hymenoptera; family Cerocephalidae; genus Theocolax; species Theocolax elegans. The sequence continues at coordinate 606,902 of CM047426.1, read as the reverse complement.
AACATAGCGTTGGTCCCGACGAATCAAACACGGATTCTAAGAATGACGATTTCGAACTCCTAGAATCTTGGGTCGTCTGATGTAACGCGCGTATACGCGGCACAGACAGTCCGTCACGCTCGGAATTCTTAGGGAGTCTAGCGATTCGTGCCTCTTAGTCTGCGTTTCAAGATGTAGAAGAGAGAGAGAGAGAGAGGGAGATCGAGAGGGAGAGGAGGAGGTGTCGTAAGGAATAGACAAGCGTGTACCAGAAGGACCGGTGCTATAAACATGTCGAGCTTTATATAAACTAACTACAATTCTAACAGCACGAGTGACAAAACTTTGCATTTTCTCTTGCACTTCTACCTCTTTTTTTTTCTTTTTTTTCTCCAGTGTGGCATGTGTGTTCGCACAATTAGAAGCTTTTTAGAAAGCTAAACGCAGCCCGTCGTAATTTAGGATGTATGTACGCGTAAAGTAGCTCAAGGGAAATTAAGAATGATGTGATCAAGATTAATTTAAATATACATTAAAGTTAATTAAGTCAATTATCTGTAATAATAATTATTTGAATGAATATGATGATACGACTAATATTTTTGCTACTGTATACATATAGTTTTTATTTAAAGAACCCTGAGAATTAAAGGAAGATCTTGTCTCAATGAGAGTAGCAAGATTTATTATTAGTTACATATATTTGGTGGTTCTTCGCTTTCTTCGTTATGTCTGCGTGGGTTTTAAATATCTGTCGACCTGCATCTTTAAGGTTACTTTAGGGTTGTCTCGAAAACACTTAAGCCTTTCCCTTCACTTTTAGGGAATATTTCTTATTTCCAGAGTACTAGATACTAAGATTAGTCTGATCTACTCTTTCAATTCCTGGAGTGGAAAAAGAGAAAAATTTCTTTAGAGTGATAGTTTCCTAGGTTTCAAAAAACAAAGAATTATATTGTACCCGTAACCTTTACATTTTGGAAGAATATAAAATATTCATTGCCAGCTGTATAGAATGCAAAAAATATGATTGCACTGGCGATGAGAGAAAGAATTATTCGCGGAACCCTCCTTGTCGGTAAATTTTTTAAACCTCGAAAAGATAAGACGTGTAAATAATTTTTACTGGAATCGTTGAAAATTTAAGTGAACCCAATAATAATAATAAATCTATATAACGAGACTGGACCATATGCGAGGACCATATACATACAGAATTGTCCTCGCACAAAAGTAGCGAAGGAATGTGGCACCAATGTAGATCATAGTCGATCAGTATAACAGCATCAAAGTTCTTTTGGTGTGCCATCGATATCGAGTTAAAGGTATCAAAGGATCGCGGAAGCAACCGAATGTCGAACAGTGTCTGGCACAGATCACGGATCGACCACCTCGGCAAAAGCCAAATTTACTCGTTAGCCCGCATAACCCCGGTGTAAGCTTGTTAAGCTCTTCGTCGCGTTGTACGCGCTGTATAGAGGTTCAACGGCCTCCTCTCCTCTCCTCTCTTTCTCTCTTTCTCTCGATGAGCACCATACATACGCACCATTTTCAACGGCATCACTCGCTATTTTGACGCGCGTACGCTCCTGCACGTGCATCCAATTGACATTCGGGACGAGGGTCGTACGGTTCAAGACACGGAGAGATAATCAAACAATACACTTTTCTTCATCTTCTTCTCTTTTTAACTCTATTTAATCCACCTTTACATTTTATTTTATCACTCGTAATCACTGGAAAATTATATATTGATTGTGGAGTTTTTTACGTGAACCGATTCGAGTTAACGTTCATTGCGATTTAAAATATTTAAAATTAAAAAAATTGTTCGACCGAAAGAATTTCGTTGGAGTTATAGTAGTGAAACCTCATTAGTTCTACAAAGTTGTAAATTCTATTTAAGTTTTAAGCCTCACGAAAATAGCGTTTACTACGTCTATTTTTGAAAACGAAACTATTTTTCTCGGTCGCGTGTCCAACTATTAGTGACGGAATATTCATAGTAAATCCTATGTTTTTCTTTATCAATTTCGGACACACGTTACAGATACATGTCTACGCTTTCGAAACTTAAAAATCATGCTGAACATTTCAAAGGATCTGAAAATAATCACAAGATAAATTTAGAACTTGTGACCGGGAGTGTGCAACGGAGCAATGTAAAAAAAAAACTAGTTTTTGTTTTTGTATTAAAACAAAAAAAAATAAACAACATTTCCCTGATAACTTTGTCAAACATTAATAGTGTACACAAAGACTGTAACTTAAGCATTCTAATACAAATAGGATTAGTAAGTAAAAAAAAATTATTTCAATGGAAATATTTTGTAGAAACTTGTTAAGAAGATTTAAAATATAAGAATATATACACGCAATTCGTAATATGATAAAAAATTGTTTAAACAAATACATTTTAAACAATTTAATAATATTTAAATGTTATGTCCTTTTAAAAGTTGACATTTTTCAAATCAATAATTATAAATTTTGTTTTAAAAATTGGTACATATACTGTCAGAGTAAAAAGAATTATTGTACGTGATAGTAAAATTTAGAATCGTAACACAAATTAATATATAGTATGTACAACATGCAGTCTTTATCTTTTATACTACCAAAGGATATAGTATTTCTTATTTTGGTAAGACACGTTTTGTCCATTGTACACGAGCAAGAAAACCAAAATAAATCAAGGGTTTGAGATCTCCTTAAATACATCAACTGTACATGTCTATTTAAAGAATGAAAATCTACCTAAGGAGGTTCCTCTAATTTAATTTAAACTATCCGTTATAACAGAGCAACCCACCAACAGTGGAGATATTTCCAAAAATAATAGATATATCAAGCGTACTTGATCGAGAATGTGAATAATTAATTCGAGTTGACCGCAGTCTTCGTCAAGACGTTTCCACGTATTTGTGGTTAATATATAACATCCAACGTGGTGCCACGTTCTTAAATATCTTTCGTTGGACGTTCGTTCCACACGAAATCCGCGAATTTTCCATGGTTCGTCCATCCCCTCGGAGCTTTTTCGAACGACTCGACACCACCAGCTCTTACGTAACTATTTTTAAAAGAGGAAAATGTCATCGGGTCGAGCCGTATCAGGGAGAAGTCGCATCGTTACCAAATCCAATGGAACCGAGCATGTATGTGTGCAGCATACGCGATAAAGGCATTGAAAATATCTCCTCGCTGATGAGATCTCGAACCGTCGTTATTTTCGTTACGCGCACTAGATGAGTTTCAATCAGCCGATAAGCTTATTCTTTTAACCTTGATCAACTATACGGCACGAGTTGAGCTTGATTAAACGTTAATTAAATTTAGCTTAATTTATTGTATATACTTACGATTAATGGCATGATAATCTTAATTATACTTAAGTCAAAGTTTTTTTAGTTTATTCAAATATAATTTTAGAGGGTATCGGGACAAAATTATAAATATCGAGCTTTATTAACCCAAAAATGTGTTGAAAATATGAATAAACATTCACTTTTTAAATTTAGAACATATGGAAGGGTCCGACGAAGCGACATTTTGCGAAAAAACAATATTTCTTTATTCAAAGAAAAAGTAAAATAATTCGTTGATAATATTTTGAGCTATATTACACAGACGATAACTCAAACACTATAATATATTGTTTTTCTTTAAAATATGAATAATACTTCATAAATTTCGTTTTACAAACAAATTTATATTTATAAAAAATAAAATGTATGCCTTGTTTCTAGATTGATGGGCATCTTCAAACGAAATAATATCCATTGCAATTTAATAATAATTTACATCTAATTATTTATTAATTAACACTTTTCAGGTTGTAAAGTCGTTGCAGCGTTGTACGTATAGAGTAACAACGGTATGTAGATTATTTGTGCTCTACGACGTTGAAATCGTATATATTTATACAGCACGAACCACTCGAGTACTTTTAAAACACTGAATATAAAATCACCCAATTTAAAGCTAAAAAAATTGTAGTTTGGAAAACCGTATAGTAAATGCGCAGTTTTACGTCACCTAACGTTAAAAAAATACATCGATGATTTTTATTCGAATATATACATAGGTGCGATTCCATTGTATGCGACAATTGGCTATTAAAACGAGGAAGCGATATCAACATGGACGATGATATATCTCGACAAGGTACATTAATTCTCGAATAATAATTCGAAAGACTATACATGTTCGTTCAATATAAAAGGGGTTGTCTCGTTCGAAATTAAAAAAAAATAAAATGTTTGCGTAGATAATTTCTTGTAAGAAATTTGGAGCATTGTTCTTGACTACCTAGCGTGATATATCTCACATGGATGATTGGTCAACGAGACGATGATTGTCAATCGACGAACGATACGTGCAAATTGTAGTACGCACGTTTTATCAACGTCATTATCCGTAGTGCGTCGGAAAAGGAAGTAATCTATGAATAAGTGTTACCCTCTTTTCCGGCTTTGTCTGCTATTGCGCCAATCGAATTTTAGTCTAATCAGCCGTACGGAAAATACTCATTTTTTCATTATTTGTATTAACGCGATTTAGATGCAGTATACATAAGTAACGATCTTACAATTATTAACAATGCACCGAGAATAAAAAAAGACTAATTTTATAGCGACGTTATATATGAATAATATAATTATAGACGCTATAATAATTTTGATCGCAATTGTAAGAAAAATATGACTAAAATATTATAAGAAATGCGATAATTTAAATATGTATATTTCTCAGTGTAGCATACGGAGATAAAAAAGTTACTTAAAGGTACCCAAATGCTGGTGATGTTCAAAAGTTGGCATATGCAATAGTTACAATTTTAATACAATTTTAATCCAGAATAATCTATAAAAATTATATTGACATTTTTAACCATGCTGAATAAGAACCTTTGTTTCGATTAAAACTTCTGATCTTACTGGCAATTTACAATTTTAATTTAGAACATTCATTAAAATAAGACCTAAATAATCGAAATACTTACAGTTCACCACGGGAATTGTTTGGTCCATTGTAATGTTCGAAACGGGCATATTCGTACTGAAACAAATAAAAGTAGAAATTTTAATTTAATATAGAAAAATGATACTCCTTGTCGTAGACGGGTGCAGTGATGTATGTATTCGAAAGATTAAACTACCCGAAGTAATTAAGGGTTTCTAGTTAAGTTTTATTTAGATTTCTCGCAAGCGGCGCAGCATCTTTGGGACGGGTAGATTTCTGGAAAACCAAAGGGACTAATTAGATTAGAAAATGTACCGGCAGGTTGACGAAATTGCGCGTAACGCCCAGGATCGCGTGCCAAAATTCACATTCCATCGGTACTTTCTATCTTTCGTAAAATTCCCGCGAATTTTATTAATAAATAATTGAATTTTATACTCCGCAGATTTTAGTTTATATAAATATAGCGAGTCGATCACTTTGATATTTTACCTTTATTTACTTTGACATTCCCGAGTAAATATTTATATCCACTTAATAAATTCAACGACCTCTCTCTTGTGTTTTGAATAAATTCAATAAATTAATCTATATAGTACTGCGCATTTGCTATTTATTGTCGTGGTCTTGAGGGAAAGAGAATAGAGGGTTAATGCATTTAGCTGAACGGATGGGGCGAGTGAGGGAGGGAGAGAGAGAGAGAGAGAGAGAGAGAGAGAGAGAGAGAGAGAGAGAGGAGTTCGTAGAAACTTTACTCAAGTATATTTAGGAAGCGTGAAATAAAGGTAAAAAAAGTGTCTCCGAGTGCTGGAGCATTTTGGTATATAGGTGTGGTATATGCAGCGTATATATACACACGAAGAGTCGTTGTTTCAACGTGTTGTTCGTCAACTTAAATAGCATCGAGCAACGACGGATCCTGTCACTATATTAATGGCTTTTTTGTCTGCATAAAAATCCACTTATACCATTTGTCTTAAAAATTAATTTGCCTTACACTCCTTACACTCACAAAATTTGATACTTCCCTCGAGAACGTTTTCCACTTACGATCAATGATGAATTTTTTTTTAATATTTTATAATTATTAAATTTTATTCGTTTTGTATGTGTATTTGACCATCTCCGGTTTTTCAATAAGAATAAAAAAAATAATGAATTTTTTGAAAATTTAGTTGTTAACATATAATGCTGATTCGAAATTTACCGGAATCACAAAATTTGAAAGATTGATAGATGGGTTTTAGTATATATATGTTAACTGCGCTCTATAGCTTGTTCATTACAGTGAAACTAAGCCGCATTGAGAAAAAAATAATTTGGATCCAAATAGAATCCATTTCCTTCGAGAAGATATTCTCCTGATTATAGTTTTCAAATAGATTGTTTTCTATTTAGATAAATCATAATTTATAATTTATTGCTTTAAAAGGATGATTATTTTTCTGTTTCGTTTGAGATTTATAATAATTTTCAACCGAAATAATTTTATTTAAGTAATTAATGCATATCTACGTATATACATAATATTAATAAACAGTCTAAAATTTGTTGTATAATATTTATTTCAATTTTAAACGTAACACATAACGTTTAAGGGGGTTCCATATTCAATTTTTGATGATTAATTAATAAAAATGTATAACGGTATGTGAAAAATAAGAGAAGAGCTGCGCCTTCGTTTATTGATAATCTAACTGTGTGCGCTGAATTTTAGATTAAAATATTATTGCGTTTTCGAGAAAAGTCTTACCAAAAATATCAAATATTTTCACCTCGTTGAGGTTAGGTTCACATTTGTTGGTAAGACTTTTCTCGAAAACGCAATAATATTTCAATTTCAAATTCAGCACATAATTAGATTATTGACAAACGAAGGCGCAGCTCTTCTCTTATTTTTTCACATACTGTTTTATTTACAAATTTATTACTGGTAATCGCGATTGCCGATAAGGTAGGGAGGATAAATATTGACTATGGCACCCCGTTAACTCGGTATTCGTATTTACAAATTTTTCCAATGAACACTAGACATAGTGGTAAACATTCTTCTCATACTCTATAATATAATATAATAGATTTTTGGATTTTTCGAAACCTCCTTCAAAGACTACTGATTTGTCTATAGTATAAATTTTATATATGTTATATATACGTTATATATACGTTATACATAGGTTAATAATGTAAAGCATTATCGAACCATGTTAGAATTAGTTAGTAATTTTATGCTAAACATGAATTCTTATATATATCCTAATTAAAAAATTATGTTTAGAAAACCTGAACAAGTAATGGATTCCTCAAAAAGAAATCGCAAGAATCGATTGAAAGGATTTTTCCAAAAAAATAATTACTTCATTTATAAAAAAAAGTGATTTTTTTAAATCGATATTTACACCACCCAAAATTTATACAATAAGTGAATTTCTATATTTTCTATATGCAGCAATACATTTGAGCTAATAAAATCCACAGTTGTGAGTGTAGAGAATGCGTAAACATACTCTATATATATATATATATATACACACACACACATACACACACTTTATTAATTCAATAACTCACATTATCAATAATCGTTTATTTTATGACTATACAGGTGATATATCTATAAGTACAAAAGGTATTAATTTTCTTAACAAGATCAAATCGCAGTTGAGATAATTTAGTTACACGCCATGCAGCTTAAAAGTTGAGTGATGCACGCGTTAGCCAAGATTACTAATCGGAGTGATCAACCGATCTTAAGACCACTACTATGTGTCTTATTTGAAAATCTCAATTTAACGGAAGCTTGCTACCACAACTCGGCGATTCTCCTCGGACACATCACAAACAAACTCTCCATTCGCCAGAAATTTGTCAATTAATTTGAACGGGAAATTCGATCGAGATAAATATATATAAGTATCGTACAACCTCGCTCGAAAGAGCGAAAATAAGTAAGGCAATTATTGCTGATCCGAAAGGATGATCTGGTAAATAGAGAGTCGTTTTAATCCACGTACACGGAGAAAAAATTGCTAGTAAAAATTACAATATTGTTCAGTAATAGAGAGACAGACTTGACAAATAACAAAAATTACAATTTTGTTATAGGAACAATTTACGAGATTTATAGTAAATATTAATAAATATGTAGTAACATTTCCCTATAACAATATAGTAATTTTTATCATTTGTCATGTCTGTCTCTCCTTTACTAAACAATATTCTAATTATGACTAGAACATTTTTTCTCCGTGCAACGATGATGAGTGCTGGATCGTTGATAATCGGTAACCCGGTATATAAACTCCGTATAATAAAACGAGCGCGCGAGAAAAAAGAAAAACTTTGATCGAAGCGGTGTTTCGTAATTGCCGCGTAAAAAAGAAATATCGCTCGACAGGATGCGACTGCCGAGGCAAAACGAGCTAGGAGATACCGCCGAGCAGATGCGCCGCGTACGTGCTTTTATTCTTCTCTCTCTTCTTTTTGTTGTTGCAGTTTACGGATCCCTTATTTTCTCCCTCGATAGATCGAGTGCACACGCCGGGTGTATCAAAGGAAAGAGAGAACGGAGGGTTTTTAAAAATAGTCTTACGAGCACCTAAGCGCGTGCTTCCTGCGTTGATACCTACATATACGAGATACCTATATATCTCTCGAGCCTCGACGCTATTCGAAAAATCTCGATAGTTTTTATTCACCCGCATAAATCGGATATCTCGTGGTCTCTGCGATCCTCTTTCAAGGGAGAGGAACAAAGGTAAACTGAGTTTGCAACAAAAAAGAAATGTGTTTTAGTTTAATTGCACCTGATATTTCCCCCGAGGTACGAAAATAATCGGTTCGAGCAATCGAAAATTCAATAGTGTATATATATATGTGTATGAATGAGACTTGCAACGTATTATGCAACTGACTACCCGATAAATCAAGAAAGTAGATATATATATATAATAAATACCGTCTTTTCGACGATTTATACCAGAATATTTTTAGTTCGCGAATATCAGGTGGTCACGTACCGCGTGCACCTTCGTTCGCGAATATTTTTGCACCAGCGGTTTTATAATATATATTTGGCAAAACGATAGAAAAATCTTGTATGGTTTTACGCGTGACAAATAAAACATAGTTGTTCTAGCTAGGCCTATAAATACGATATTGCAGACTAAAATAATATCTGGCGCTGACTACTCCGGGGTGAGCCTAGTTAACGTTAGAATATGCACTACGCTTCAACACGTACCGTTTAGTAGAGCTCGAGACTACTAAACCACTCAATTATTAAATCTAATAGATATTATATTTAGATTTTATGATTGTCGTTTTTTAAAAAAACTGTATCACTTACTTCGGAAAAATGTCGTATATATATTTTTTCTTTTTTTATATATAGATAATACTTTTTGTCTTTCACTTGCATTGCAACATTTCGAACCTTATTTTTAGGTTAAGTATCGTTAACAAATAATTTGTCACTCAAAATGTTTATTTTGTTTTCAGTTAATTAAAATTCATGTTCTTTGGTTACAAAGTTTTAATATATTTTATTTTACTTCAATTAAAATTGATGTTTTTGCTCTCAAAACTTCATACATGAAAAATAAGAAAGTGGGAGGTTGGCGAGCGTAGCGATTAGGGGGTACCCCTTAGTATTGTGAAACTGAAGTTAGCAGCCAGATAGTAGCAGCCAGATAGATTTATCATTAATTGTGTTTAAAAAAATTTCATGGAATCTTCTAAAATTTTATGTTATGTGTTTACATGTCTTGTTTGTTATTTTGCGTCGTTTAAAAGGGATAAATATAAAAAAATGGTTTGTTGAGAACGGCTGATTAATTTATTTAGCTGGTACTATCTGGCTGCTAACTTTAGTTTCATAGTATTTATTAAAGTTACACATATTATATATATATATTAGAAACAATAAAATATTTTTTAGTTTCAAAGAAATATTTTTTCGGACGTATTTAACAAAATATTTTATATAAATTTCTTAATTATGGTTATGAAGTATAAATCCGACATTTGTTTGAAAATTGGTAGAAAATCACTATAGTTATTAACCGTAAAATATCTATGGTTATCCTGAAACCTTTAACAAATAATGTAATTTTATGTCAAGAGTGAATCTAATTATCAGACTATCACTTTAACATGTTAAATATCATAACTGAGTTGACTAATTGAAGATAAATTGAATCTAACATCTCAGCAGGTTGATAGAAAACAAAAGCTCTTTGTAAAATTCAAACGTACTTTAGCACGTGTTTACCGACTACCGATTTGCACTATGTACAAATCGGAGGTACTAAAATAAAAGAGTGTAATTTATGTGGGCTTTCGAAACGAAGTAAAAATATAATAAAAAGGAAGGACATCGCATTAGTCGATCTCGATCTGCATAATAACGAGATCGCAGTACCGCACTCCCGTAACCTTGAAAAGCACGTATCGTTCGCGCGAAATATCGTCGAATAAGTAGGAAACTTGCCTGTGTGCGTGGGTGTTTGAAAGCACCGCGCATGCGCAACCTCTCCATCCAAGATTTGTTTACACTCCGAATCATTCGAAGCAAAATATACTAGATATCTTGGGTTCGTACTTAGTGAATCATTTGTAATGGCGATTCACAGAGATCGAACGTCGTTATCGACGAAACGTGAGCTGCGGCGGTCGGTCTCGGTGGATGCAACGAATAATATAGGTACATACGCGTATAATAGAGGTTGAATACGCAGGGCGTGCAGATCGAAGCGAGAAAGTGGGAGGGAAAACGGGGGATTTGAGGGTCAAAGTGGCAAAGTGACGTCAGCACGCCCCAACCCAGAGGTCCCCGGAGGAGAACGAACGAGTGTACGTAGAAAAAAAGAGAAGAGAAAGAGAAAGAGGGGTAGGGGGAGGGGGGGGTCGTGATCAATATCCAACGAGGGCAGGTTATCGTGCGGTCCAACTGATGCTGCTGCTTCGTCTACCGTGTCGAAACTCCTTAGCAACCGAGTTTTCCCTTTGTACTTTACTTCCGAGTGGCTAACTCGGGCTAACCGTTTGACATTTCGGATGAGATACACTTGTAGAAGAAGTATAACTCACGGCACTTGCATATAGAGAAAGAGGTTTTAGTATTTTTATAAATTACTATGTCATTGGGTTATTGAGACTGGACAAATCATAATACAAATTGCTACGTTTTACAGTAATATTCCTACAAATTTATTAATATTCCCTTATTAAATTTTTCGAATTTTAATAATAACTTTTACTCGATTAACATTGTAATTTTGACCACAGACCTTTTTTTTCATTGCGTGCATAAAAGTCCTTCGTTAATGAAATCTCCTACTTGGATTTAAAACTGTTACATTATTTTATAGAAACGTACAAGTACGTATTTCCTTTATCCGTACATCCATATGTATATACATATTATTACGCACTTACTAACAACGTTATAATATTGCGCAATAATAATTACAATGGCAATATGTAGAATAGTCTCAAATTCAATGTAATAAATTCGTCATGCATATTAATATTGAGTATTTGTATAAATAATTAATGGAATCGCAAGCGTTGTATCGTAGTAATAAATATAATATCACTACATATATGACAATAACATACATTTATATGTAAATATAGAATATTAATTCTTTGTAGAAATAATATCACACACATAATTACCCGAGTAGTGTATTTTTAAGTTTCAACTAATTATAATAAAATATTATAAATATATATATATATATATATTCAACATAAAATAAACTTAATGATTATTATTCTTATCGTAACTTAAATAATGTAACAATTAGTTAGTTATTTTTATATACAACGAAGTAGGATACGTCTATTTGGATACACGAAGACTCGTCTTATACGCTTTGATAGTCCATTCCATTGGGATAGGGAGGTAAAGGAATGAAGTTTTTCGAGGAGATCGATGTGGGCCTCATATGCTGGCTAATTACAAATAGGTCTTCCGCCGAGTGAAAAAAAATGTTACGGGAAACCAATTATATGGTTATATGGTCTACGCCAAGGAAACTTATTAATTTTTAACCTGTAGTTTATTATTTCTTTTATAAAAGCGTTTTCAAAAAGTAGAGAACGCTGTTTCAATCAATGTTATGAAGCTTTGAAGAATAAAATAAAAGTATATTTTTGAATCTATTCATTCTTAATCACATTATATATATATATATATATTCAACTTAAAATAAACTTAATGATTATTATTCTTATCGTAACTTAAATAATGTAACAATTAGTTAGTTATTTTTATATACAACGAAGTAGGATACGTCTATTTGGATACACGAAGACTCGTCTTATACGCTTTGATAGTCCATTCCATTGGGATAGGGAGGTAAAGGAAAGAAGTTTTTCGAGGAGATCGATCTGGGCCTCATATGCTGGCTAATTACAAATAGGTCTTCCGCCGAGTGAAAAAAAATGTTACGGGAAACTAATTATATGGTTATATGGTCTACGCCAAGGAAACTTATTAATTATTAACCTGTAGTTTATTATCTCTTTTATAAAAGCGTTTTCAAAAAGTTGAGAACGCTGTTTCAATCAATGTTATGAAGCTTTGAAGAATAAAATAAAAGTATATTTTTGAATCTATTCATTCTTAATCACATTCGATTTTTTTGTTGCCACAATAGATCTCTATAGTCACGAAATACCTGATGGTTTTTTTTATATTTGAAATCCTATACTGAAATTGAATTAGGGTAGTTGGTAACGCCAGTTGGTAATAATCAATTTCTTATTTTTCATTTACCGCACCCGAAATTGGACCAACAATATATATGTATACCTTGACTATTGAACTCCCGTATATAGTTATAGGCTTATCAGAGAAAAAAAACAATTACTCTCTAAATTCACTGAGACTGTTAATTCAATATTTGTTATAAAAATTAATTAATCGATCGTCTCCTTTCATCTTTCAGTTTCATCTAATATTCTTGTAATGCCGATTTATGACAAACGTTAATTAAACGCTCATTAACCACAGATCATTCTTTTTCTCGGTGCTATTTTTAAGTATTTCTGTATTTCAAAGGATAATCCTGGTCGCATATAAAAATTAAAAAAATAATTGTTATAAAAGAACACACACATATATATATATATATATATATATAGTTAATTATGAATTCTTGCGTCGCATTTTTCTCTATTTAAATTGTTGTATGAAAAATAAATAACGAAAAAGATAAAAGCGTCGGTAAGCGAGTAATTTTTTACTCCGACTTAAACTTCCCCTTAATTCTCTACTAGATTGTTTAAATTATAAAATTGTCAACGCTAAAAAAGATATCAATGATAGGATACGCGCTTCTTTCCTTCTATTAAATATGTCTTTGATCTTCTAGAATGATTGATGTACAAAAGCTCTGAACGAACAGTCTAAACTTAAATCTTTGGTATACGTATATAACTGACTTTCAACCGTTAAATAGAAATAAAACTGGCCTACGAAGAAAATTAATTAAATAAATAAATAAATGAATTTAGAATTGTTATCGTAAATAAAAATATGTATAAGCTATAAATTACGAAAAATTCTTCTATAAATAGGCAGGTGGAATAAGATCACCATAGTAACGATTATTCGATGTAAAGGAAACAGTTAGTACAGATACGTTATTACGGGTATAAATATTGCTTGGTTGAACAAGTAAACACGTAAGACTATTACAACTTTTCCGCAGTGATAATGCACCCAAGTTAGTAAATTAATCACACAAATAATAGAAAATACTCGAGAACGAGGGTGTATATATAATTACCGATAACAAACACCAAGGTGGAAAGAGGCTGCATGGCGATCGTACGAGAGGAGGAGGGTCCCGAACTAGGCCGAGTCACAAATTAATTCTAATCGAAAGAATTACCGGTCTAACAGTACCGCGTTCCAGAGTCCGTCTGACGCGGTATAAGCCGATGCATCAACGCGTGCCGCATCGCGTAGGTGTAATCAATTCTTTTTTCTCGTTTCGTTTTCTTTTCGTCGCGTGGGCTCGCATTCTCACGTGCGCGACGTACCGCGGAAATCGATCGCCGCGCGAGCACGTGGGACGAAAATCCACGCGAGAGTAAACGCTAATCGATCGGACGCGCTTTACGTTCTCTATTTCTATTGAATCGGCCGAGTTTTCTGCATCGGGGATACCTATGCAAATAGATGGTTATTAAGGAATCGTAATTAAACCATTAATCATCGGCATTGCAAATTTGGTAATTCGAACGACGTAGATATGTCCATTATCATTTTAATATCGGGGAAGTACCTAAATGGAAATTTCCGAGCCGAGTACTTTTATATATACGTATCTATATAGAGTTTGCTACGATACAACTCGTTGACAACTGCGTTGCAGCGCTCCTAAGGACTAGCGCGGAATATTAAATAATTTCGCATTCTGAAGCAAACTCCCGCGCGTGTCGTACAGAGTCCAATGTAAACATTATTTAATTGTTCATTAATTACGTAAATAAATTTTAATGGACCTATTTCAACGAACGTTTCAAACAAAATCTTTTTGGATAGAAGATTCTTCAATACGAGTATGCTCGTGACATGAGATTCCGTAATTCGCGACATTTGATTGCAACGATCGTAAATGTCCATTATTCTTCATTCCAAGTCCTTGAAATTTATCGAGTGTTGAATATTTCTAATTTAATTTTTCGAGTTACAGAATAATTTTATATGCGCGCGTGTGTTGTTTTTGAAGCGTTTGCTGCTTTTGGAACTACACATTATTACTGCATGTATCTATGAGAAAAGAGTTCTATTATTATGTACGCGATAATTGTTGTTTCATTTTATTATGTTGTAATTATTAAAATACTGAAAAGTACGCTATAGTAAATCTTAGTATATTTATGCGACATATCAGGCTCAGAAAATGGTCATTGTTTCATATTCTTTTATAATTAAAATGATTTTTTTTTGGGAAAAATTCTGAATGTCAGGCCCTTAGGTATCTTTTAAACACTATATCCACATTTTCACGATTTTTAGAGTTTATGTCTTTTTTGATTAATAATTACTAAGCAAAAATTGTATATTCATTTATTTTTTCTTTAAGAATCAAAACGTCAGGCTATGTATGAAGCTATCCAAATGAATTTTAGATATAATTTTTGGGTTCAACACCCCACCAAAGGTAATAGAAAATTGGATATAATATGTTAAAAATTGCCAGAATTTTAGTATAGACATTCTTATCAATGTTCGCAACTATGTCCTTTATAAAAAAACAAATCCGTTCTCATTTTACCATTAACGGGATATAAACCCCCAAAAATAGAAAAATTATTTCTTTATTATTAAACCAGGAATTCAATATATCAAAAAAACGTTCTGTAACGATCTTTTGTTTCCTTTGAAGATAACCCGTGAATTTTTTCAAATCTGTTTACTGATAAATCAGCGAGACTTTTGCAGCTGCGTGATTTTAATTAACGAGAGTTTCATTTTTTTAAAGATCGCTCTTTAACACTTTTGTACTTCTTTCGAATTTATCTACAATTTTTTATCTATAATATTTATCCCTGCGTGATACGAATGTTTAAGTAAAGCTCAATCTGATCCTCAATCGATATCGACAAAAGTGATTTCCTTCGTTATTAGTGAATTTAAAATTAATAATATTAAAAAAATTCACTCTTTCAGCTTTATGAACACGATTTATAGAAATTACGTACAATTATTTCAAATATTTGGTTTCATAATTTAGTTACAATTTTTTTTTTAGATTTTTTTACGGTAGGTCCCTGTAATGTGACTACCGCATCGCATTTTATTTCCTCTAAAAATGATAATGTACACTTACAACATAAAAAAAATAACGACAATTAAGTATATCTTTATATTATATACGCTACTGAAATGTTAAATACATTATTTTATACAGTGGAAAAGAACTGTCAGTTTAAAAATAGCCTCTCAATTGAATCTAATATTAAGGAGAAATCGAAGATTAAAATGTAAATAAGAGAATTCTAGTAAATACTCACTTCCTGAATGGGCTGTAAACGCTCGCACCCCACAAGCTGGTTTTGGTAGGCGAGGAAGGGCTAGTCGGGTGACTTGAGTATCCAAACCCGTTGAAAAACATTTCGCCGATAATTTACTGATACGTTGAGCAGTAAACGTAAAATTCGGTCTATAAATGTGTGTGACACACAACTAGTCAACACACTCCTCACTTTTATACAATTGCACTTAACCCTATATATGTATATATGTATATATGTATATATGTATATATGTATACTATGTATATTATGTATTGTAAATATACAATAAAATGATACGAAAAAAATATTGTATGGAATACTGTTGTAATAGTTTGTTGTACTATCGCTCACTTTGGCACGGATTTTGGCGCGAATCTATTCAGTCTTACGTAAGCGTAGGTATACGTTGTATATATATATGTCTATATATATATCTATGTATTAGAGTGTCTGTGTACTATAGATTTTGAGCCCCGGACGGATATTGACGAAAAAACGGCGATAAAAAATCCTGTACAAGACTGCGTAAATTCTCACCCGTACGAGGCAGTGCGTGTGTGCGCGCGTGAGTCAATAGACGATAACGCAAAGAAAAAAGTGCACTCTTCTTCCTAACCACAAAGTCCACAAAGTACACGGAGTCAAGTAAAATCAGTCCTTGATTGGGTATCTCGTAATCACGACAACAATAATGATCACTCGTCAGAATATTTATCCTTTTCGAGCATCCTTTTCAAGTGAAACAACCTTTTCTTGACCGATGGTCGCATACCACCCATTGTACGTCCAACGACGAAGATCCCAACACCGAAGATCCGTCAGTGGTCCGGCGTCATCGCAGCCTCCGAACTTATCGACCGATTGACGAACAGAAACAGAGACGGAGAGAGTGGGGACAGAGACGCGAATTCGTCGGGGTAGATGCGCACGCGGACACGGCCTAACGGAGACTGAGTACGCGCACCCGCCGCCGCCGCCGCGCCGGGCCCCGGGGTTGCAAGCTCCTTCCCTTCCCCTCCCCAGCCCGCCCTCCTCGTCTCTTCCTCTCGCGTGATACTCTCGCAGGCGCAGCGCCCTGCTGACTGCTGTATTGCGCCCCCCCCCACCCCCCACCCCAGCTGATGCGGGTTTATCAACCGCGGTGTGCGATGCATTACTCCGGCAATTTTCCAGTGTATTTACTTATATTCTCCTCTCGATTTATTCTACGCTGATACTTATCGATAGACCGATCGATCAACCAATTTTATATTTTCTCTGTTTATGCTTTTGTTATCGTCTATTTACTCAACGATCCCGAATTAGCTTTATTAATAGAAACGGCTAACCGTAATCTATCGTTTTCGATCCTTCCTCATTTCTATACGTATCTTTCTCTTATTTCTCTCTCTCTCTCTCTCTCTCCCTCTTAGTTATGCGTATACGAGATGGAATTATTTATCTTTATCAAATACCTTACATTGTTATACGTAATAGATGTAATTAAGTGATGATTGGCGCTTCGATATATAGATATATGAAGAAACCCACAAAAAGTCTTCCAAATCGCGTTCCCTAAAATCGAAAAAATTTTTCAGGCACACCTTCCGAACCCCACTTTTCTTCATCTATGGTACATATAATATGTGAAAAATAGAAATACTCGCTTATTAGAACTTAGTGCATTATTTTTAATGAAATACATTTTGATATCCGTTTACATGATAATAAGCTTTCAAAAATAAAATGCAAAAAAGTTCTTTTGAAAATAAATTTTTATTACGATTATATAAGTTATATAATCTTTTAAAAAAACAGCATCTTACGATTTTTCGATTTTAAACTTCAAACTTTAAAAATGTTTGTCACAAGCCTTTTCTTTCATGTTCAAATTTTGTTTCACATATTATATGCACTATAGATGAAAAAATGTGAAGTCCAAAAAGTGTGACTGAAAAAATTTTTTTTCGATTTTAGGGAACGCGATTTAGAAGATCTTTTATGGATTTCATGATATATTAACTAAACAAAAACTTTTACGTCAACGAAAAAACAGTTGACATATGGGATAATTTAGAGATTTGTAATTAGCTTACATTTTCGAAATTTGAGATTTACATTCTAAAGTCTAAACCTTAAAATGTAACAATTGACTAGTAGAATGTATTTATACAACTTTACTCTTTAAAAAGTGTGGAAATACATGAATTGCACGTTTTTACAAAGTAGTATCTTATGATTATAAGAGTAAATAATGATTAATACACTTTAATATACAAAATTAAAAAATTAACGTAATCATTTTTAATAAGTATGAAAACCATTTCCACACGAATTCGAATTGCCATTTATTATAAGCATGCTTTCGTGAACGTTATTGCCCTTTTACGTTTACAATTTAACATTTATTTCGTACTTTAGACGAAATTCTTTTTACAATGTAATTTTTATCATAAAAGTAAAGTCCATATAACTGAATGAAATTTCATACTTGGACAAAAGTCGCATTTTACACGCTGATTATTCGAAATTTATAGTATAGAAAATCACTTAAACTTGAACTTTAAGTATGCACATGTGAGAAGCAAAAAGAAAGCTGAATTTGGAGACGGAACTGAAGGGAAAAAAGGAAAACATCTGTTTCCGGTAAAACGATACGTCTCAGAGTTATGCGTGACATTTGCGACGCTTTTTCTCGCATCGTTTCGTATCTGGAAAGCAACTGGGAAGATCCGTAACCTTTGACCTCGGGTGCGCGTAAGCGCGTAGATATATTACATCGTAATACTCGAAGTAGAAGTTCGAGACTGTACTTATGCATATACTTGTTCACTGAGTAATGCGTAGTTAATCGTGTCAACGATTCGGACATCGATAGTTATTTACTGCGAACATGTGTGCTCTATAGCCAAATTTTGGTGCAGGCTCATCTTTTCGCCTGATTAATTAGTAACAGCTATGGCACGATTTCGACAGTTTTAAAGAACGATTATTACTTTCTTTTATTCTTTCTTGTCAAATATTTTCATTCGTGCGAAGTATATAATTTGTATTTAAAATTATTTATAAAAATTTACGAGCATCTGAAGCGTTACCTTTTATCAATTCAACGTTTCGAAAGCAAATGATTCAGTTTTTTTTAATAAATAACAAAGCTGACATTTCCGCTACGAGACAGGTCTACATTTTTTTGGTACATAGGTAAAATGTATACATGAATCGTGAATAGTAAAGACTCAAACGAATTAAGCACATTCAGCCTTTAAAGTAGAAAACTATAAATAAAGCAATACAAATGGTTAGATCATTTAATATTGGGTTAAGGGTCGGTCGGACTCAGAAAATGGTAATTTTTAGTATTTTTTATAAATAAAAGAATAAATTTTTTAAAAAATCGTGAACGCCATGCCCTTAGGCATGTTTTTAAACAATATACTCAAATTTTTTTAGAATTTTAAATTTGTAATTTAATCCAGATTTTTGTGTTGAAAATGCATGTCTTTTTAGACCAATAATTACCGACCGAAAATTGTTTATTCATTTATTATTAATAAATTTATTTATTCTTAAAAAATCAAAAATCCGTGCCCTCACTTTTGTTTTAAACTACTCAAATGAATTTTTTCAGATTTTTAATTCAATATTTTTAACATAATTATTATGTTGAAAGGTGTAGATCCCTGTAACTTGGGTTTGTCATCCCATTAATTAAACAAAATTAATATACTAACTGTTTATTTCTTAAACAAAATTAATTAAATACAAAATCTTTCAGGTTTTTAGTGTGTTTAAATATAATAATAAATTTCTATTTACGCAACTGCTTAAATATCAATTTTCCTATATATTTATCATAAAAACTATAATATTAATACAAATGATTAGAATAGAATACTATAATAATCATTGTAATAGTCGTTCAAATATAGTTTGATATATGAATCTTAGAAGCAATTGCTTATTATTTCATAAACTAAAGCTTATCACAGGTCCAAAATTTGACATTTGTCAATATATTGCAGCTACAACTAAAGTTAAATAACTTTATGTACATTTAAAATATTTTTTGTACCATCATTTCTTTTAATTTTGACTTTGATAATATTTAAAATAGCGAAACAATGCAATATTTTCTTTAATGATATATTAAGATACATCATAAATCATCTGCAAACGCTAAAGACTACAAAAGATAATGCATAATATAACTAAGTGTATATTCTTAGCTTTGGTAAGTGTACAAGTATCTAAAGAAATGTATTATCTACATGACTTATTTATGCTTTTACTTGGCATAAATGTCAGTGTACTCTTAAAAGTTTATTGAAACATGGTATATCCCGATTGATGCATCAACTTCTTTTTTTAATTTTTGCATACACATTTAATTGTAAATCAATAATAATGGTAATAACAAAGACATAAAAAATGTAATAAACAAATTAAATGTACATTTGCATAATGCATTTTAATTGCAAGCTTTATCATAGGCTCGATAGAGAAAAATGAATTACATCAAGAAAGATAGATAATTTTTATTATTCTTTAACGGAGGGGCCAAAATTACGGCAACGTTAAACTCTGAACAAAGTAGACATAGTTGAGAATAAGAAAAGAAAGGTGCAGGAGCACCAAGGGAAAAGTGTAATTCGAGAAGGAACGAATCGTGGAAAAAAAGAGTATGCAAGTATAGCAGTATAGGGCCGAATGCGTACGTCTCAGCGCGTTGTCTCTCGTACGAAAATAACGGCCAACCGTTGAGAATAAACGCACGTCTTTCTTTCTCTCTCTCTCTCTCTCTCTCTTTCTTGCAGAGACAGAGAGGGAGAGCGCTTGCGTGTATCATATAGGACGCATAAGAAAAAAACTTACGTTTCGAAGCAATTAATCGAGGCCACAGTGTCGTTCGGGAAATCCGCCATGGCTGTCCCCGAATTTCCAGGAGGATAATCCCCCAAAGTTTTGACGTTAATTTCGACAAGTTTTTACTTCGAGTCCAGACTCCACTATGTAATAATACGTAAAAACAAACAAATCGACGCGCCGCGCGTGTACACCGTCATCCGTCAGACGCACGGCGTACCTGAACCTGACCGAGCACCGTTGTCCGTTGGCCCGTTGGAGATTTAAGATTTAAAAGACGATGCTTGGTTAAGCGTCCGCTAGGGGTTTGGCTTACTCGATTCCAATTGGAGGAGCTAACGGAAGATATTGCGTACCGACACTACCGACGTGGTAAATCGAGGACGCGATTGGTCGGACTGTCAGTCTTATAGTCTATAGATAATAGATTGCTCATTTAAACTTTTGTTTTTGTTGATTCACGCTTCGAAAGTTGGAAATGGGTACAGTCATGTTTCTTTATCTGTAAACGATGAATAAAGGGTATGTGTATGTAAGAAAATGATATTATTTTATTGATTGCGTATTAATATTCCGTTCGAGTCTTGTAGTAAAGTAACCGTGAGGAAATCCATAATAAGAAAATTTCAATAAACTACTTATTCTAAATTTGTGTACAACGTAATTAACATTCATTTTATTTTTTTTGTTTAATTTTATAAAAATTGAAAGCAATTATAAATTCATAAATAAACGGTATATTTTTTATTCTTTTAGAAAAGAAAAATTATAAAAAAAACTAGTAAAAACCATTAGTTTACAGTAAACAGTATAGGATATTGCATTCTGCACAAGTGTACGTCCCAGCCATAGGTCCTGATGTAACCATAGTTTTCTAATTTATATACAAATTAATTGCACTGTAAGAGTTATCACGTTATCAGTTATGTAAAAAGAAATATTTGAAAAATTATGTATGTATACTAAATATTATACTTACCTACATAAACCAATAATTTCTATCTATTTTTCCGATTTTATTGTCTTCTTCGTGTGAATAGTCTTATTATATTATATTTATATAGTATTATAGGTACACTGATTTCATTGATTAATTCCAATTATGCAGTATAATATGACACATTGCTGCGATAGACGCGATTAACGAACCATCGAAAATTAGTAAAGAAAAATTGGATTTCTAGCAGACAAACGATCGATTATTTTCTCTACCTTGTTTAACCAATGTTTTTTCATCGAAAAAATGGATCTTTTATCATAAAAAACTATAGATTATCGATTCACCTATTGTATGCTCTTGGTTAAACTCAGAGTTTACCTAGCTATAGATACCACCGAATAAATCCGTTCCGTATTGAACTAATCAGCACTAATAAAAAACATCGTCTCGCTCTCGACCCTCGGCCTCGGGTCGGTCGGATACTCGTCGGATGTGTATGTGTGTGTATATATATACATATGTATATATATATATATAACCTGCAACGCAACTGTAGAGAACCATGTCGCGAGAAACGATAGAGATAGTAATAAAAGTACTCCTGGTGATCCTGGTGTTCCTCCTGTGCAACGCCCTCGCGTGTAAACTCGTCTACGCGATCATGTGGATCCTCCTGGTGCTCCTTGGCTCGAAATTCGTCTTCGAAGTCGTCTTGCCCTAGTATGAATAGACAATACCAGAGCAGCTCGCGCGTTTTAATTTCGCGTTTCCCGCGCTTCGTAGAATCGACCAACCGCGAGCAGACCAGTATACGCGCAGTGGGTGGATCCTGCTGCTCCGGTGCGCGCGCCCTCGCATCCTAGTGCCTAGTGCGATACGCATACGCCTCGTCGTCGAACGTGCGTCGACTCGGATTTATATCGGACCGGCTGTGTCTCAACGATAATTAAGTAAATATGGCCACGCCACTCGCCAGGTAGTTACAGTGAACGATAAGGATAAGGGGAATCGTGCGACCTCGTCCTGGTGGTGCTACACTGCTACGTGCTTCCGATATTCCGTCGTGATCGTTTCTCTGTGCGTGCGCGCCTCGTGGATTTCCTCCCGTAACTATAGTGGCAAGGTGCGCGTGACGTTGACAGGTGGTCGACGTTGCGTTTATACTCGCGTCCTCGGCCTCTTGCTTTCTCATCCCGTCTCACTCTGCACGGACGACGCATCATGTTCGCGAATCTCAAGAATAAAATTCGGGAGGAAATCGGTAGCGACGTTTCTGCGGTCGTCAGGAACGCGGGATCCGTACGTAATCTCAGGCATCTTTCTCAGGTACTTCACTATTTCTTATTTTTTTTTACCCTTTTTTACCCGTTCGTTTATTCCTTTATTACTCGTTCTTCATCCTCACTCTACTTCAGACTGGCTCGACCAGCAGTGTCAGCGGCTCTCAGATATCCTTGGACGAATCCAGGGAGGACGCTGGATCTCCTTCTCCTTCTTTACGGGTCAAAAGGGAAAACAGTTTTGATCTTAAATTGGGAGATGGGACTCCTTTGTCCACCAAAGATATCAAGAGGCTGGAAAACAGAGAGGACGAATGGAGGAGAAGGTTGCAGAAAAAAGAGTCTGAACTTATCAAAAAAATGGAAAAGAAGGACGAAGAATTTAGGATTAAAATGCTTGAGAAAGACAAGGAATGGAAGAAGATGATAGAGAAACACGAGAAGGAGAAAAACAAACTTGTCGAAGACAGACTGAAAACCGAAAGTGCCAAGAATGCATTGGAAGTAGCTTTAAGTGATGCCGAAGGTATTACTCTATTTTACGTAATATCATTTATTGAATCTTAAAATTTGTACTGATTACCGTACAATTTCAGAGTATAAAAAGAAACTGTACAGCTTTCAAGAGAATGCAGAACAAATGGAAGGTTTTCAAACCCAGGAAATGGCTAAGATAAAGCACCTTGTAAGTTTAACAATTAAAATAGAACTTTAGCAATATTTGTGTGGTTATTTAGAAGTATCATTAATTTGTAGTTACTCGCCAAAGAACAAGAAGTGGAGGAAAAATCTCAACGATTAAAGATTGCAATGGCTGAAATTGATAATTTAAAAACAGAACTGTCCAGATTAAGGAGATACGAAGACGAACTGAACAACGTTCAAGTGAGTAATAACTATAAATTACTCATTTTGTAATATTTTATGTACACTTATGTGTGCACACCAATTCAGTTTTAAATTAATGTTAGAGACTATTTTGGTAGTAACATGACATATGAATGAGTACACTTCTTTTACAATCTTTTCTTTATACTACTACACATACATATGCATTAGTTACCAAACGCATAAAACACATAAAACTGTTGTTCATGCACCTTATTTACAATGACTCAACGTACTCACTGTTTTTTACAAGATTTTTATTATACTTTTGAAATACCAGCTGTTTTATTATTTTTAAGCATTTTAAGACAATTTAATTTAAATTGCTTTGTGTTTTGTCATAGTGTGTCTTTTTTCTGCACTACTTCCTCCTCTCCACCTTCCCATAAAATTCTGACTCTGTAACAACTCACATTACATTCGGGAATTATTTTGGATTTATCGATCAAAAGAGTGTCAACGATCGACATGTTCCATCGCTCAGATTAAATGGTTCGCCAGTGTAAAAAAAATTTGATTAACAGTTGCATTAATAATAAAATTATTAGAAACTCTGGCTAACTGTTTTTAAGAGTTATGGATCATAGAAAAGGTTGTAGCCGAACATGTTAGTGTGAAAAAAATAAATACGCATGAAGATTCGTTTTGACCCTCAAGATCCTGGAGAATATTTTAAGCGGAAGTTACCGCTTGTTTGCTGCTGCTACTGCTGATGCTCGAGGTACGTCTATACAGCTTAGCTGCTATTCTGCTTGTTCGAACTTTAAAATAAATGTGGAAAATAATTATTGAGTTAAACAAGAACTTTTAAAATATTCTTCAATACAATGAACAATATTATTTTGTTAATTTATAGTTTTTCATGTTATTGTTATTTTACAATGTTTTCGGTGCTTCTAGTTTATATGGTTTCTGGGTAATAAAAATTATTTAGCTTAAAAAATTTAGGGCAGCAAATGACACTTGTTGTAATAGAAAAACAAAATTGATAGAATATGCACAAATTACAAATAACAAATTGATTGAATGTTCTAAGGATTATATTATTGTTGGAGCATCATTTGCAACCTTGAATTTGAACGCTTGTAAATGTCAAAAAGGCATGGCAAACCAATGAAATCCTTAAATTGTAAAATCCATTTAATTTCAGGATGACATGGAGTCGCTACGTCACTCGACTCAACGGGAAAGGGCACAGTTGTCGAGTAAATTAGCCGAAACCGAGGAGGAAGTCCGACATTTAAAAGAAAAAGTATTCGTTCTCGAGCAACGAGTAGCCTTAGAATCTGGGGATCATACAACGGTCGACGAGCGCGTGGCAGATCTGATGCGTGAAAGGACACTACTCGAAAGAAAATTGGAGGAGGCACACTTGCACCTATCCGATATAAAAACCAGTTGGTCCGGTAAAATATCGAGTTTGGAAACGCAAGTGGGTAGGTTGAGCAGGCAAGCTGGCGAGGAAGGTTTAGAGCGTAGACGCGTTGAGGGTGAGAAAGAAGCGCTGAAGCAGAGGATTAAGGATCTCGAGGCCGAGATCGAAGTGAACAACGTGGTAATGGCGACGAAAGACGCTAAGCTATTGCGCATGGCGGAGGACATCGACGAAATGGTCACGGAAATGAAAGAACTCCGTGCGAACGTCGATGACGAGGTCGAGGAGTTTAGACGGCAAATCGTGAGTTACCGCGACTCCCAGTGATCTCTCTGCATGGGATACACACAGTCACGAACGCGTTAGGACGTATATGCTCCAGCTCGTTTTTGGCTACGACTCCAATGTTACCGATACCGTTTCGTAATGATTCACACATTCCACCTCGTCCATCTACTTGGGTCGAGTACCTCGATCATTTGCGTGCCTTAAAGAATATTTTTCCTTCTATTGAATACACTCTCTAAACCTAAAAGTGTAAAATTTGAAACTGCAAAGATTAAACCATCGCAATTACACTTTTCTACGCTTTTTTTTATACATTATAAAGATCAATTTCCAAGATTTACTTGTGAATAATTGTAAAATTTACACTTTTATAAGAATAAGATTGAACCGTGCCATAATGTATAAAATTATTCTGATTAATCTTAAATTATACGTTTTTATCTTTTTCAAAAGTATAAAAGTGATAAATTGATCTTTTAGATCGCGTCAGAATCGTTATAAAATATGAAAATTGAGTATTAATTTTTCAAACGTGTAAATCGTACGTATTAATATAAAGTGTAAATCTCCCAAATTGCTTATTGTAAAGTGTTAGCCACACAAATTAATCTTTATAAAGTATAAAATATTAATTTTAAACTTATAAAAAATGTAATTATGACGTTTTAATCTTTAAATCAACATTAAAATATTTTTAAATATCAAAATTTTACACTTTTTGTATAATAGGGATAGTACTACGTTACCAATTTTGTTAGCACGTTTGAATAGTAGTAAGTAGTTCTATTTATAATTTACATCGTTAAAACTACGCAATTTTTCTTCTCCATTGTTTGTAGTAGAATAAGTTAATCAAAATCGTGTTTTCTTTAACACAATGAGAAGACACTTTGCAGTCGTAAACATAATTCCTCTAGTAAGCTTTAACGAAAATAAAAGAAATTAATTTAATTTTAACTTAAATTATACGTTCTTAAAATATTGTCTTCTCATTACCAAAGCAAATGACACGTGATAGTTTTGTAAAGTATATTTTTTCTCCACGTTCTTATTGTTGCATGTGCTTATTTGATGCTTTGCGCTTGGCCAATTTTCCTTATTTTTTATCATATCGTTCGCGACACAAACGAAATGCTGTGCGCTTAAACGTTTGTATCGAGAATGCATTTAACCGAGCAGATATGCTGTAAATTGAGTACGCCTAGATGTATACACGTTTTCCATAATTAATACAATTAATTATCTTTATTATTATTATTATTATTATTATCATTATCATTATTATCATTATCATTATCATTACCGTTATTATCATTACTATTTTTATTATTATTATTATTATTATTATTATTATTATTATTATTTAGTTAAGACACACTATGTACAATCGATCAACGATATGTATAATTTATTTCCTTAATAAAGAGAACAGATGAACATTCAATTTTTCCTCGCTTATTTTGGAACCACCCTTGTTGTATACTCTACCTGTAACTGGACTCGTAAACAGAATTTTTTTATTTTTGAGTTTTTAAAGGTTTCGAAGAGTATAACATTCGTAAATACGTAGTGCACAATCTAACGATTCCATTTTCGTTTTCCCAGGAATGTTCGAGTAAGGAAATAACCGAGCAAAAATCTCTCCTCCAAGAAGCGAAAATCACGCTTGTGGACAAGGATTCGGAATTGTCGAAAGTGAGGACGAGTTACGAAGGTGAAAAGTCGAAGAACCTGATGCTACAACTGGAGGTCGACAGGCTGAAAGAGGAATTGGAGACCGAGAGAGCCTCGAAAACGAACATGAATGCGAGCTTGGAAAAGGAGAGGACCGAGAAAGACGCGGCTTTATTGAGGACGGCTTTGATATCGCAAGAGATACAAATCGCTAAGCAGGAGACAAAAACTCAAGAACTCGAAAACGCTGAGCTACAAAGTCAAATCGAACACTTCGAAGAAACTTTGAGGAATAAAAGTAAAGACGCCGATGACGTCGCCAAGAGGCTCGATGAGGCTTTGCAGCGGATAAACGACTACGAGAAATCTAAACGCGACACCGAAGCGTTGGAGGCCAATGAGACAGTGCTCAAAACGAGTTTAGCGGATTTGGAGGAACAGCTGAACGAAAAAAATAAGGTGATGATAAATACAGTTTCCTAATGCAACTTTCGAATGATACATTCAGAAAAATTGTAAATTATTTACTAAAATTTACACTTGATTTTGTTGCATTTTTATAAATATTTAAAAGAAATAGCAATAATAGAAATTAGGTCTTATGGCTTACAAAAATTCAAATATCAGTATGTTTTAAAAACAGTTTTGTAAGTGCTATAAAAAGTAATTTTATTTTTATTCCTAATTAATAAAATAATCTGTGTTGTAACAACATTAATATAAAATGTAAATTAAAAAAAGACTGTAACAATAGTTGAAAATAGTTGTATTTAATTACTCTGTACATTATTAGTTAACTCATACAAATTTCTATGTTATTTTATGTTTAACCATTATGGATCTCTATATACATTAAGCATAATTTAAAAATTTTCAGTTTTTTGCATTGTATATATATTTTACTATCTTACGTATATTTAACTTGTACCTATATAGATTTACATTAAATTAAAAATTTAAATAATAAATAAGCTAATCGATACAGAATAGTAAAATTCTTTAAAATGAAATAACAATAATAACTTTATTTTTTCATAGACTATTAAGGTACTTCAACAGCGTTTGGGTGATATGAAGAAAACGTTACAACGCGAATTGCGAGTCCCCTCGTCGTCTTTGGATAGCGACGCCGAGCAATCGGCAGCCATTCTTAACCCCAGCTCGTCTAAAACTGTCACTGCCAAGCACAACAATTCGAGAGAAGACGACGTTAACTTTAAATACCTCAAGCACGTTCTTATCAAGTTCCTGACGAGTAGAGAATACGAGGTACCTACCCATAAATTATTTTTACTATTTTCCTTTTATTCCAGCTAACGTGGCAATTATTTTATTTAATCGTTCTTGTTGCACTCTTCCTTTATTTCAGGCGCTGCATTTAACGAGAGCGGTAGCGACACTTCTCCACTTTTCACCGGACGAAGAGAGACTGTTACAAGAAACGTTAGAGTGGAAAATGTCTTGGTTCGGTACTAGACCCAATCTGGGTATTGGACAAACCGCAAAAGCCATTCCTCCGAGCTGATAGTGATCGCTATAGTTTCATTATTAGTACAATGGCATTATCAATTGTTAATTGTATAGCTCCGATATATGCTTTGTCGTATTCAAAGTCAAAGAATTTTAGATTCGTAGTTGGAGCGTACCTCGAACTTTACCTCGATGGACTTGGGTAACCGAGAGCTTTGTTGAAAAATTATGTGAATAATATACGATTTAAATAAAAAAATATGATACTGTTTGATACATATAGTAGGAGCGAGTTAGAAAATTAATATTTTTGTAAAAGAAACCAACAAAGAAGGAATTTTTATTATGTCAAATATCTTATCGTTAATCGGGCGTGGAAAGTGGCCGTTCGTTCAGGTGGACGATACAGAAAAGACTGTTTACTTCGACCTCGCATCCGTAACGCAAGACGATAATGTAACATTTGTTTTTTTTTCTTTTTTTTTAATTTTCATCTTACCTAACGTAATTTATAAATAACGGTAAATTAGTAATATAATTGTATTTATAATTTATTATTGGTTCGCGTAAACGAAAAAAAGCCATAACACCGCAATTGCAATTACTAAAAGATATTTAATAATACAATATTTGCTTACGAGTGATACCGAGTTTAATATTTATTATTTTTTAAGACTGTAGATCTATGCTCGAAAATACCGCAGTATTGTAGTTTGTAAGTAAGGTTTTATTTAAGAACATATGTGGCATTGCGAAATTAAAAATCATTGTTACTTATAATAGATCTTCCAGTGATTGTCATTATCGCACGATACTTCTATAACGTTGGAGAAAAAGATAAATTGTAAAATAAAACGTCTTTTGTGAAATTTATTGTACACTGTGAAAAGAAAAATAATGAAGAAAAGAATGAACGATGAATCATATGATTTAAATTGTTCTTTATTTACATACAACAAAAAATGTCAACAAATCGCTCACAACATTCAGTCTTACCTTACATACAGTGATTTTCTAAAGCCCCCCATAAGTGATTTATATTTGTAATAATTTATCGGTAGCCTTTTATCTCACAATTTTCATTTGCATGATTATACTCGGAACTTTTTGTTAAATAGTTATATATATATATTATATTCACTATTATAATTACTTCAGGATTACATTGCCGATGTTGTATTATTTATCCTGGCTCTTGACTCTTCGGATATTTCAGCCTTAGTTAAAATTCTTACAACCTGTTAAAAAACAAACCCTATAACTTTTCACGCGCACTAATACCAAGGCTGCAAAGAATCTAAAAAGTGAACAATCCACACATCGTTCGAATCCGTTCGTTAGACTCGCTGTTAAAAAAACAACTTGACAAAAATCATGAGTAATGTAAAATTTAGTCAGTTTAATGAAATAAATTATTTTTTTTACAATAGACAATCGATTACATTTGTATATTCCTTATGGCGGGCGAAATTTCAAATCACCTACAAAAGATTGTTAGATCCTCGCTATTATAAGAAAAATTCTAAAGTCTCTTCTTGACTTGTCGATGTCTCGTTTTCCCCCTTTTTTCATTTTAAATATTATACACAAATTCGCAAAATCCACTGCACACTCACGTGTACTACGCATTATATAGATGCACGTATAACGTGTATTGCCGGAAAAAAAAGCTTAGTTCATCCCCGATTGATTACTGTTGTTGCTGTTGGTATTCCATTTTTCCCCCTATTAAAAAGTAAACGTGAGTTTAGTTGCACAAGTTTAGTGAGAACGTGAGGCACTCGAAACAAACTCGCGATTTTGCGCTTGATTCGCGTTTATTTTTTTTCCCGAGGCTTCGTTATACATCGTTTAGAAGACTCTCGATGAGTCAAGCCTCGCAAAATATAGTGCCGGAAATATATATATATATGTATATAATAATGCGACGATCAAGAACGATATTTATTTAATAAATTGACAAATTTGTTGTTTACCATTTATCGGCGTCGATTTTCTTTTATAACTTAATGAATCCTTGGCAAGTCAGTATTCGTACTATCATGCACCTTTGCCTTCGTCGAATCAATCAAAATTAACATTTATATTTATAACTCCGCTACTGTCAGAGCCGAAATAAAAACGCCGCTACAAGAGAAACGATAAAATTTTTGTAAAATTTTATACACTAGTAACTAATTGCACTCGTTAAACAATAATTTTGACTCATACTTTTCGTGACGCCTATACCCAAAAAATTATATTTTTTTGTCTTTTCTATACGAATAAGATATCAGACCGAACTTACAGAAATCAGTTCGATGCAAAACAACTAACGAGTAAAAATCTATATACGAAATAATTTACATAAAAAAGAGGACGAAAGTCGGATAGAAAAAAATCACTACCCCGTAAAACATCCGTCTGAACGGGGGGGTATAAAAAATAAAACAAAACAAAAAAGAAAGAAAAAAAGCAACAAATTGTCCTAATCGAGTAAATGTATAAATTTGCGAAAAAATTTGACTAATTATTGTTATAACGGTTAAAATTGTAACTAATCGGAATCACCGCTCGGTGTTTGGAGAAAGAAATGCACGCGTCGTCGATTTGATTCGAATCTCGATTCGATAAATGAAATGTAACGCGAGAGGAAGCAGTGTCGATCGCGAATGCTTCCTCGAGCGATTTCGTCGCCGTTGTGCATAAACGTTGGCGCATCTACCTCCTTGTACGCGGACCGGTGTCGCTTGGTACGCGAATGATTCTAATGTCGTAAAAAATGTTTGTCCCCGGTGAACATCGCCACATCGACCGTCTCCTCTTGTTCTCCACATACAGACAATGGTCAACCTTTTATTTTTCCGCGTTCTTTTTACAAAGATGCAGTCGACGGGCGATTATCGTAAAAATGCAAATCATTTCCGTTTGTTCGTCGAGTCGAAAAAACTACCGGATAGTAGTAGTAGTGGTAGAATAGTAGTAGTAGTAATAGTAGTAGTAATAATAGTAGTAGGAGTTGGTACGCTACAGTGGAAAGTAAAACGCTACCTCGCGATCATCGTATTTTTTTCATCGGACTCGCAAGTAATCAAAGTACGATTAAACGCCGCGGGATGATTCCTTTTTTCCAGCCATATTTTCCTCCACCTACCCCCAATATATATTTATATATTCCGTTGGAACGCGGTAGAGGCATGCATTCTTATATATATGTACACGAGCAGCGTTCGAAGATTAATCGGCGATATCCGGTCGAGATGAGAAACGACACTCCTCCAATAAATGGTCAAGTATCGCGCGAACCTACTAGTCAAGGTTTTGTAACGACGCTCGCCGGTATTGTGTAGTCGTACGGAATAGAGCTAGAGGTGTATCTTTTTCTTTTTGTATCCCGGGTATCGTTATTCGTTTGTTTAGAGCTTCGCCGTGCCGGATATGATTTCCTCGTAGAGCTCAGGTGTCACCTCGACGTACTCCTTGTTACCGGACCTGAAGTACACTTTGTCCTGAATTTTGTTTGGATCGAAACCTTCTTTTTGTAAATTGATTTTCTTGAGCTTGAAGGTACCGGTGAGCTCGAGCTCCTTCACGATTCTTAGAAATATAGGTCGCGCGTAGGACGGCAGGGCCTTGTCTAGGCCCTCGGCTAGGGCTTTGAAATCCAGAAGGCTGTCTGGATCGACGATCGCCGCCATACCGGCTTTACCCTCCATTCCCGGCACCTGTACACAATTATTTTAACCTTTAAATATGCATTTACTATTTTCTACAAATCGTCACAAACGACTAATTAACTATCATTTTCATACTAAATACTCTTACATTAACTGTCATCGAATATTAATTACGAATCATAGTCGCATACACTATACTAATAATCTTTTTTTAAAGTGGATAATTTAATCTGAGAAGACATTTTTTTCAATCCATTATATACTTATATAATGTACAAAAGCACATACATTTTATTTAAAGAGATGTCAGATACTTTCAATTACAGGGATCTACTTTTTTTAACCCAATAATTATGTTTAGAAAAAGAAACACGCGACGAACTATTTTTTAAGCATAAAGAGTTTTCCATTTTATTTGAAAAAATATCTGTTTGTCGATAATTCTATAACAAAACGGTTATTAGATAACCGAAAAATATTATTCATTATAAATTTTATAAATCTCATTAAATATTCATATAAAAAACCTGAAGTAAATCATTTAAAAAATTCCATTTAATTTATACTCAAGAGGATGTTGAACCCAACTAATGACTTTCACTAAGCTCTAATTTAAATTCGTACGAAGTTTCAAACGTTTGGTGGAGTAGCTTATGAGGTTAATTATTTACTGCACCAAACAGTTGAAAACTTTGTACAAATTTAAAATAGAATTTAACAAAAGGTGAGTTCTCTTAAATTTTTATATAAAATGTTAATTTATGTAAAAACAGTATTTCACAGTCGATAACACAAAAATATTGTCTTCATCATAATGTAAATTACATTTGTTCAAAGTTTCAAAGTAATTGGTACATTAATTAACGAGATTAATTGTTGTAAAAATGTTTAAATATCAATACAGATCGACTAAAATTTTTAAAACAATTAATTTTATAAAATACATTTTATAATATAATTTGAAAGTGTAGAATTTCAAACTGTATAGTTAGAAATAGCAATGTTTTCAATGTTTTCCTTAAATTTTAATAAAAACAATACGTAAAATAAAATAAATGACGAATTCTAAATGTCGTTGATATGTATTATTTCTGTAATACAGGATGCAAGTAAAAGTAACGTTACCTGAACACCGTAAACGGTGGTATCCCTATATCCTGCTACGTTACTAACGACACCTTCGACTTCGGCCGTCGCAACGTTTTCACCTTTCCATCGGAAGGTGTCGCCGGTCCTGTCTTTGAAATAGAAGTAGCCGTATTCGTCTTGCACCAAAATATCACCTGGAATACAATTAATTATATATGCTTGGCTAGTCAACCTATCTCGTATTAAACACTCTATTTATAAGTGATTCACGTTTGATCTAACGGCACAATACGGGCAACTATACTTATGTGAAATATCAATGAAAGAGACTCGATTCGTCTGATGAAAATTACTCTGATAATTCAATTGTTAGATTATACTGACGTTTTTTATATTTTATCGATCTAGACAGGTTCAATCGACAGTAATGACACTATTCGTGATAACAAAAAGTATATATGCATATATTCATTTTATTACCAACCTATTCGATCGATCTAGAAAAATATAATTATAAATACCAAGTTTATAACTTTAATTACGAAATATACAAGAAGGTGGTATTATTTTTTACATTTCCACTTAACAATAATTAATATCGAGTTTTAAAAATAATGACGCACCAAATGCGCACGAAATAAAAAAGAATGCAATCATCCAATTATCATCCTTTATCGAATTAAAATTGCACTGATGCAGTAAAAAACATTTATAGAGAGAAGTCAATGTATTATATATTCTTAGAGAAAAATCATTGTTGCGCGGTTCATTATTTTTTTGTTTAATAAACATACATGAATCCGAGTTGAAAAGTCAACAAACTTACCAGTTAAGAACGCTTTATCTCCCTTAACAAACACATTCTCTATCGTCTTCTTCTTCGAAGCTTCCTTATCCAAGTAACCATTAAATTCTCTCGATGCGTTTCCTTGCTTTATCAAACCTATCAACATTCCCGGCTCGTCTGAAAAACACATTAAATAAATATACAATAAAAAAATGTAGTCAAAACAACAATAAAAAAATAAATAAATAAATAAATAGAGTATATACGTACTTGGTTCCGCTCGAATGCAGTAACCGTTGGAATCCCGGATGGGATCACAGTTGTCCGGGTTAACTCTTATTATCGCTACTGGATGAAGAGATTTCGGTAGAATCGAAGGTACGAAACCGACTGCACCCACAGTGTTATCGACGTTTACTGTAGAATACAAAAAATAAACAAATAGATAAATTACAGCTCGTTACGCGTGTATTAAAGAATTTATTCATAGACGTTAAATCGCAAAAGCCGCAGGGTTAATAGTATGAAAAAAAAAAAAAAAATGAAAGATAGGCAGAATCTACGAAGTTCCGCGTAATCAATGTTTTACATTTGAAACACGATATTGGCGTTTGGTCTATATAGTTTTATGGTTTCTTTACCGCGCGTACCGCAAATGAGTATAGAAATATTTTAATACGTACAAGCAGTTTAACGTTACGATTAAATCGTAAAATAATATTACAATAGTAATAAATATAGTAATTTTAGATAGTTGTTAGGCTTGAAGATCATATTAATTAATTAGTACGTAAACGATAGTCAAAAACTGATTGAAAATTTGACTAAATAGTAATGATGTACTGGATTTGTAAAGTTTTATTAAATTACACCGAAGCAAAAGATAAGTAAACAGGAATTTCTATTTGCTAACTCGTAAATTACCGAGGTGAATATATTTATGTAGGAAAATTAAAGAAAAAGGTCTCTTAAAGAAAAACACGTTTGCTTATGCAACAACGTCTGGATGTTTAGCGTACGGAAAAAAAGTGAACGAAAAAAAATCGAGTAAAACCACTCAAGACTCGTCCAGAAATGCATAATTCGTTATCGGTCTTTTACATAACTATATCGCGCTATCGGGTCTTGATATATCTGTCACTTATCTGGAGGAAAACAAGACGAAATCTTTTGTATAAAATGTAAACTAGTCAAAGCCTCGGACTGATAGGATCTATTACACTGTCACGTTGACAGAAACGCAAACAAATTCTCGAATGCGAAGAGAAACGACGCTTTTGTTGTGGAATTTATCGGGTTAACGTTAATAATCGATAATGGTCTATTACCGATATTGGCGTTTCCTTCGCTTGATCCGTAAACCTCGTTCACTTGCTCGATCTTGAATCTATTGACAAAATTTCGCCAGATCTGCGGCCTCATGCCGTTACCCACCATCAACCGGACGGGATGCCTAGAGTCTTCGGGTTTAGGTGGAGCGGACAGCAAGTACCGGCACATCTCTCCTATGTACTGGGATATCTGCAAGATAAACAATAATCATATTAACAAACATACTTTACCATTTATCTAAGAATAAATTTTTCAAGAATCACTTTGTTGAGTACAGTAAATTTAACGAATTCCAAGTACACTGAGATACATATTTTACGTTGTAATAATCAGCATAGACTATCAAATTAAAGAAAAATTAATGTACTGTCTGGAAAGAAACTCAAGTGAAAATTATTAAAATTCCTCTAGTAAATCTTTTTTTCAAGGGTTAAGTCAAAATTATCTAAATAGCTTAGTAAATTAGAGATATTTGTTAAACTAGAAATAGATTAATGTTTCTTTAAGTACGTAAATGACTTTAAATGACAAATATTATCATAAAATAAATTGAAATAATTTAATTAGTAAGAATTCCCTCCACCATTAAACATGTTATATTGAAAATGTTTCCGTCCAATTATTTTTAATAATCATTATATTTTTATAGCCGATGAAAGTGTTTGCAAGAGACTCAGAAAGTGGGTAATCTATTAACAAATACAAAGTAATGAAAAAATACTATGTAAACATTATAGATATTCAAATAAATTTTACTAAGTATTATTAATTGTCTTTCTTTATCCACGTGAATTACATTGATTTCGCTGGACAAAAATAAGATATTTATTGAATTACGAGACATTTCGATGGAAATTCTCCATCCTCTTATAAAACTTATGCCTTTTATTGAGAAGAAAAAAGTTGTTTACAATTTATAGCAAAGATTTTCTTTACGTATAACTTTGAAGTCTCTAATCATTGTCTTGTCAATATTAAGATTCATGATAACATTTATCTGAATTTTACAATATTGTCTGATATCTCGGATTTTCTTTTAATTAAACATAAACAATTTATAATTAAAAATACATTCCATTACTACCCAAGTAAAAACTACTTGTTCGTAATTATAAACAGTAAATAAATAGATCGAATAAGTAAATAAAATATATAAATGAACATGTAACGGAACGCAGAAAGAGCAGAAGAACTAATATAGAAATTTGCTAGTAAGCTAATAAAGAAATACGAAAAAAGTAAAGTGATGACTCATTATTGACTTGAAGTACATCGTATAGACTCGGCATTTAAAAAATTTTCCTAGAGTTAATAATTTCGATAATTTTTAGAGATAGTAATTTACACTTGATTTTCGTTTTCAACATTCAAAACAAATTTGACAATAATTTGACAATCCAGAGCGCATCTTATTACTAAAGAATAATCGTAATATTTTGAAACTAAAAAGTGTATTGAAAATTGGTGTTTGTTAAAGTAATACCGACCGTGCAATTGTACTTGATGCAATCGGTCCAGTACGCGGTGACCGAGAACTTAGTCCTCAGGACGCTAGGAATGCCTTTGCACAAGGCGCATCCAGTGCCGACGATACCACCGGACATGTGGTACAACGGTATAGGGTTGTAAATCACGTCGCTGTGGCTCTTCAATCCCAGCATGTGATAGGTAGCGGTCACCACCAGAAGATACCTGCAATTTTACAGGCGCGCGCGCGTATCAATTATTTTACATCGATTACTTCACGAGTACTACCAACATTCAAGTGCCAAAGTTTGACCTTTTTTTTACTAGGAAAACTCGGTTATGCACACCCACACGAGGGAGACACGTGGATATACGTATATTTATATTCAGTGCATATAGACACACCGATGCACCCTATATTTTTCCCTGCGTAATCTCATTCGCTTCGAGTTGTGAGGTCTCCCTGACAAGATTATGGATCTTACGTTATCTTGAGTAGCGGCGTTACACGTTGCATAAGACGCGACTCTTCCAACCGTTCGACCGTTCTTCAAACATATACATATATAAAAACCGAACAGCTTGCCGAATGCCGTCCGTTGAACCGATTGTTAATTCCGCGCACACCGACAATCAGAATAAAAATATAATCCTCATCGTTAAGTTGACGATCTCGTCCGTAGAATAGGAATACCGATTTATCAAGTTCGCAGTCAGTGTTGACGATTATTACAAACGACGCTCGTTTGGCTCTCGCTTTTTTCCAACGACCGTTCCTTTTATTATTCTTTCCTTTTTTTTGCAGTACCGACACTCGATTCGAACTAGAGTCGACCTACATTTGGCTAATCGATAACACTGCGAGATCCAAATAGAATATATTCTTCGATCGTTTGTGTACGAAGCCCTCCCTTATTAAAATTCTTAAACGACGCTGTCGTACAATTGTTTAATCGACGTTTAACGATATAGGTGGTAACGATAAAATGTTAGATTCAAACGAAGAAGTATGTAGATTTACCGTAAAGATCGGTAGATAACGCCGTCGATTTATGTTAAATTGCTCGAAACAAGGTGTACAATAAATAAAAGTCAATTTATTCCCGATTGAATTTCAAATATCGATCACGCTCGTCCTCAACGACACCGTATCGCGTACTAAAATATGTACTCGCGCTATTCTACGATTAGGCGAAATAGTCCTTTTTTCAAATTATCGTTAAATCAATAAATTTAATCAAATAATATTTTAAAATAATTTTAAATATCGATAAAATTTCCCACTGTACCGTCCTCGTATTAAAATGATATCAGCTGTTCGATGAGACACTAATCAATGTACAAAAGTGACTTTCGGATTGAGTGGATTAAGACTAAAAGAAGGAGCTGTTTAAAAGGTTTTTGGCAAAATTTATTATAATTGTTTTTTTACAAATATACTGAATATCGTGAAATACGATCACTTAACTCAAATAAAAAACTCTGTTTCTGAGCTTTGTCTAATAGATCCTAGAAAAGTATTCTACCTTTTCGAATAAAGCTAAAGGAAAAATGGTCCCAAAAAAGTGTAAATAACTCGAGTTCTAAACAGTTTTAAATTTCCAATAATAAACGAAAAGACAGCTCGAATCCAGAGGTTTGAAATAGTAAGTCTGATTAGTTAAAATAGCTCAAATAACGGTTCTAAAATTACATTTGATCGAAGAAGTGTCAAATAATAAAATAACTATACATACAATTAGAAATTAACTTAAATTTGTAACTACTTTTCAATAGAACGTAACTTTTGAATCGTATAAATTATTCGAACAAACTAAAGTTGAAACAATAGCTCTTGCCGTCAACTTTCGTCTCGTTTAAATGTAACGGCTGTGGGTTCAATAAAACTCGAGTTATTCTAGTTGATGTAAGTCCTTTTTACCCGAGATTTGTTCGAAAAGGTCGAATACTTTATACCTTAGGGACCATTTAAGAGAACCTCGGGACACGAGTATTTTAATTTCGACCAAGTAATCGTACAATTTTAAAATATAAATCGACGGTATAATGTGTAAATCGATAATTTTATACTTGTGAAATGAGTATTATACCTTCAATAAGTAGAATAAATTATAATATTTAGGACTTTTGAACAGTGTAAGAAAGTTATCGATTTACACATTGTAGCGTGAATTTTTACACTCTAGGGGTTAGAGTGTATTCGAGTTTCAAAAAGATTAATTTCTTAAAGGTCAAGAACTCTTGCAATTGATTATAATGGTAGTTTACAAGAATAGACTATAAAATATTTGGCGGTTATGTCGTTCGACAATACATGGAAAATGACATTAAGAAAACTCGTAATTTTATTCGATATTTCGTATAAATGATGAAACATACGAGACTGACGACTCACCTCGAATTGGGGAATAAGGCGGCTTTAGGCAAGCCGGTAGTACCGCTCGTGTAAATGTATAGAAGATTGTCCTTGTAGCCGGGCTCCTCGTCGACGACGGGCTGCTCGTCGGTGGCTTTCCCCATCATTTCATTAAGATTTAGAGAGCCATCCGTGCAAGGCACCTCGCATCCTTGCTTAAATCTTTGGATACCCGGTGGTAACGAGTCGAGGACGTCGTCGATCGCTAAACACGACAACCGATCGTTCATTCACATTCCTCTCTCCACACTCAATTATTATATTTACAAACACGAACAAACAAAATATTAATATTGCACCGCGAAGTGGGACACGTCGTAATGGTGTATTCTTAGTGTAATCCAAATAAAATAAGTCATGGAGTAAAAAAGGCATGGAGACGCATTTAAGAATAATATAAGGTGATGGGAGTTGTAATTATAAAATCGATAACGAGGATATTACGGTGATTGGCGGTTGGGCCTTGCACTATTATATACATTATTACTCTAGATATATACAGGTGGTAAGATTACCGAAAGCTAATTCTTCGGCGTAAACGACAGCTTTGACTTTGGCGATGGTCAAGCAATGGACGAGAGACTGCATACGAAGATTCGTGTTGATGAGAGCGGTGATGACACCGAGTTTACCGAGACCCAGCCATATAGCGATGTACTCGGGTTTGTTCAGCATCAGAAGCGCCACTGCGTCTCCCTTGACGTAGCCAGCCTCCTTGAACACCGATGCTATTCGATTGCTGTACTTGTCGATCTGAAAGTTTAAACCAAACAAATCCCATCTAATTCGATTAGACCGCGGGCGCGCGTCTACGTACAAGCAAATTTCATCGAGCAACTCAAGCAAGTAACGAGAAATATCGAAGTCAAGGACGAATTCTCCTTCCTTTTTTTTTGTTGATTTATTACTTTGCGACATGCACGTCGCGCCCGGTTGGTGGTTGTTATTGGGTTAATCGATATTTCTCTTCGACAAATACACGGTTTTCAACTTTTAATTGACCCGCTAATCGTCAACGTCTTTTCGTATTCGTCAAATTGTTATACGAATCGATATACCTATACGTAACTTCTTCAACAACTACAAGATCCGAGAATCGAGAAAACGGTGGAAATATCGAATGAACGAGAAAAAAGTACTTACATCGGCATTGGTCCAAGTACGACCCTCGAAGATGAAGCACGGCTTATTCGGATAGAGCCGTGCTCGTTCCCTGAACAGTTTCATCACCGTCGAATTATTCTTCACGAATTGCCGCGTTTCTCGATCTGCGTTGACATACCGATAAAGGAATCTGGAAATTCAAAGTACACAACCCGTCTCAAATTGACATTGTCAAATATGATAAATATCCGTAGTAAATTATTAAATATATTGTAACACTTGGTATGCAAATCTATTGTATTCCCGAATGACAAATGTCAACTGCAGTATCCTATTATACGGTATACAAAAAGAAAAATAATTCATTAACGAATCCACAGATTTAAGTGATAAATAACGTTTAAAACATTGAAAACCGGAAGAGGATCCAGAGTAGAGTTTAAATCTTTATAGAGCAATGTTTCAAAGAATTAAGTACCATTTTTTTAAATAAATCATAAGTGGTCGGCAACGAGTAAATATAAATGGTACATCAAAAATTAAAAAAACTTAAAAGGACGTGGAAGCTAGTGATTTTATCGATATATAGTAGTTACCGTTTTAATTTTTATCAATAACCAAAAAGCTTAGGAGGAATTTTGGGATCAGAGCGTCATTCTATATAATAGTATAAGTATTCCGTCAAATTTTGGTGCAAATTCATTGAATATTTACGAAGAATAATGCGAGACTGTAAATTACAGTAATCAGGTTATGATGCAAAACATTACAGTTTTGCACTATTTTTCGTAAATATTCAATGAATTTGCACCAAAATTTGACAATTTACTTGTAGTACTGTATAGAGTGGCGCTCTGGTCCCAAAATTCTCCAGAAACTGGTATTATTGTACATAAAAATTAAAAACGGTCACTCCTACACGTCCGTAAAATCGCTAGGACGTCCTCTTTAATAAATTTACGTGTATTGATGAAGAATATCCACATTGTAGAAATTGAAACGATTTTTTGAAATAAATTATCCATCTATTTAAAAATTGGTAGAAAAAAGTTCATTATGAACTATTTCAGAAAACAGCTATTTCATTATGTCCATTATGAGCTATAAGCAGCCCACTATTTTTAACTACCAACTATTAAAGATGAACAAATTTCTATACCAAGTAAGTAATAATCACGAATCCGAATCACTGTTTATTTTTAAATTTAATTTTACTTTTTTCGAAATATCCCTCTGTAACGATCTATATACCATCTATACATTTTTGCAATATTGTTTATGCTTAAATTATTGAGCTTTAAATTATTGAGGTGTAAAACAACAGAGTCATTATTTCTTATTATTGAATCATTTACGCGTCGCGTACGAATCTTTTTTAGATTTGTAGTTTAACATTTTAGTAAAAATTTCCGAGTTTGTAAAAATAGATCCCTGTAATTTGACTATCACATCGCTATAACGGAAATACAAGGACCCGAAAGGAATTATTAAAAAAAAAAATCCCGTCTGTTATAAAAACGAATAGTATGGTAATTTTCAAGGTTGTACGCGATCGCAGTTGACGTATATAAATCTTAGGGTAAAAGAAGCAAAAAGAAATAGACAATTAATGAAGAATAATAAACGCGCATGTATATATTTCTCGAGAAAGCAATTGATCAATGTGATGTACACATTTCCTGCGTTTATGTACGTGTACGAGGTTTCACCCCGTCCTTACGGAAGTTTATCCGCCCGCACTCTTCTCTCTCTCTCTCTCTCTCTCTCTCTATCTATCTATCTTTCTCTCTCGTACATGCACATGCGACACACACACACACACACACACACACTTAAAACACAGACACGCGGAGAGGCTACACGGTCAATATATATAAATTAACGTGTGCTAGGGCAAACGATTAGCCGGGTTGCGCGTATAGATCGACTCGGTGCTGCGGTGTGTACACCGAGAGAGAGAGAGAGGGAGAGGGAGAGGGAGAGACGGCGACGACGACGTGTATACTTCGCAAAAGTAGCAGGTGGTCATAAACTATTAATACGAAGGACGGCGCCCCTCTTGGCTGACCCGTTAACCATTACGTATTTTTATAATGTCCAATTCTATAGAATGAGCATCGACATAGAGACGAGTGAGAGAGTGTCACTACGCCGATAGTCTAGGCATTGATCTTCGACCGATCCTTTTATAATCGTCTCACCGTTCGATGCTGC
This sequence comes from Theocolax elegans, assembly GCA_026168455.1. Taxonomy (NCBI): domain Eukaryota; kingdom Metazoa; phylum Arthropoda; class Insecta; order Hymenoptera; family Cerocephalidae; genus Theocolax; species Theocolax elegans. The sequence continues at coordinate 564,096 of CM047426.1, read as the reverse complement.
GCGAGCAAAGTTAATACGTTCCTTCCTCTCCCGCATCTCTCGCGCGCGTATTCTCTCAAATTTTCATTATACCGTATAGATAAGTATACGCTGAAAATTATAAACCATTTGGTTATAGTTCCAGAGTCTAAAAATATGGCTGGAATTGAAAGACGTAACAAACCACTTTTTTTTACCGATTTTTATAAACTTTAATTTTGCATTTACCATTTTCTTATTCTTCGAGAGTACGTGGTCAAAAAAACAAAGGGTCCCACTCCCATTGATCCTGAGGAAATTGTAAACCGTTATTTCGGATGCTTTCAAGGCGTTATGCATTTTACCCGTTAAAATTGTTGAAATATATATATATATATATATAGTTTATAAACGCTATATACACGTCTAATTAAAAATCGGTCTATATTCACACGACGCGTAGTTTTAAAACGTATATACATCATCAAAGTCTAATAATAGCGCGATTCTTTTTTATCAAGCAGCAACATTTTCGTGATATCGAGTGCGAAACTTAGCATGCTTATGCATTAATGTAGTTGCGTTATATATATAAAGAGACACACGTATGTGCGTGCGACACTGTAGACGTTGCATTAACAACTCAATCTCAAGAAAATACAGCAATATTTCACCGTGTGCAGTATTACGTATAATTTATACGTAAATTAATGTTTAATCGTATTGACGCGGTGCGCGCAATATCGCGGAGCAATAATTTTCTTTGTCTACATCTCAAATAATACCGTTTCATTCCACTATACTTCTTTTCCTTTTTATCTCGGAAAAGAGAGAAAGAGAGATAGAGAGAGAGAGAGAGAGAGGTAAACAAACCAACCAACACAGCGCTCGATCCTTTATGAATGAGAAAAAAAGACAATTATCGTATTAATTACAACGCCTCGTCATTATTTTCATTAACTAACGGACAAAAAGAGAGTGGAAACGCATAAAGAATAATACGCCTCTTCCGGATCTTTGAAAAATTATCGTACTCGATGAAAACGTAATACACGAGAAGAGAGAGAAAGAGAGAGAGAGAGAGAGAGAGAGAGAGAGAGAGAGAGAGAGAGAGCGAATGTAGGTCGTTGTATAAAACTGTTTGGATTCTTTGTTATCGCGTTATTTCGAAAAAAATATAATAAAAAATATTGTCTCAATAGGTCGTAAGAAATTGTTGCATTCGTTTATCGTTTTTGAAGAAATATGCAAGTAGGTATCGTAACGGTTCAAAGTTCGCGTTTAAGCGTTAGTTACCCGTCAATTGCGTATATATACAGACAGTGTCAGATTAATTATGCGCTAAAGATTAAGCGAAATTAAAATTGTTATTATTCTAATTAAGATAAAGTTTGAAACGTCGATTAATAACATTGTATATAGTGTCAGAAGAGAATATTTTCTCGGTCTATTGAAAATTTGAAATTTGAAATTTGAAGGATATTTTTCACCTTTCGAAAATTCACGCTCTAAACGAATGTATAGGTATTTGTTTATTTACGGCAAACTAATATTATTTATTTACTCGGCCTTCGCACCGGAAAAGTTACGAATGTTCACGTTTCGACAACAATTTAATGAAAAACAATTACGTCCTTTTAAGGTTAATGCATATATACATATGTAGTTTGAACGAGCATACGCAGTGTATAAATGTCTTTTTAATTTCCTTTAATAATGCAGCAACACGTATATATCGATTAACACGAATAAATAAATGAACGAATATATATTCTTGGGTGCTCCAATAGATCTACGTCATGAATAAAATATTAAAATACATTTATTATTTACTCCCTGACCGTTGTGTTTGTCGCGAAAAATAATATTCCTCTTCCGATCCAAGTAGCACAGTATAGGAAAAACTTGTCCGCGGACATCATCCTCCCGGAAAATATATTATCGCGAGAGTAAACAAGAAGAAGAAATTCATTTGGCGTATATACTCGCATATCTCTCTCTCTCTCTCTCTCTCTCTCTCTTTCGCATCCGGTTGAACAAACGAAACTTTAGTCTCTCGCACCTGCGATCTTGGGGGTTTCGAGTATTAGTTTTAAAGTACGGTTTTACGGCTTGAAAAATGGAGCGCGTTTCACCCTTTACGCTAATGGGTTTTACTTTTCGGGTTAAAATATACGAAAGTGCATCTAGTCGGTTGTTGCGGTGGAATTCCGGATTCTCCTTACTCCTCCACCTCCTCTTTCTCTCTATTTCCTCATTTCTTTTATGCATTGTTATACTTCTCAAACGTGCACCTCGAACGTTAATGTCGAATTTATTTTTTAATTGGGTGAACTTAAAAGTATGGAAAAAAGGGGAAAGAATGTTGAAACGCAAGGAACGTCTAGTAGTAAGTAACAAAGAAGTAGATGCGGCGGAGGAATCGATAATATTTGAAAATACTGTTGTAAAGTATGCCAAGACGAAGGGGGGAGGGGGGAGGGGGGGATACGAGAAAATGAGATAGTTAACCGAAATGTGTCCTCGATGTATCGTTTAGATGCAGTTACTACCTCGGATTATTAATTATCAAATAATTTACGATGTAATTTTCGAGCCTGGATGTACGTGTACATACATAGGTACATACCAGCTATACACGCACACACAGCTCGAACAAACTATCGTACGATGCACGTACCCGTAGCGTAACAATCGATCTCCCGTACTATTTCGAATTCCTCATCAAGAATAAGGTATACGCGTGCATATTCGTGTACGTCCTTACCGAGACAATTTTCCGCGATTCGAAAGACTACAAGTTAAAACGAAAAAAAGGGAAAATTGCGGGAATAAGTCGGAAAAAAGTACGCCGTCTCTCAAGCTCTATAAAATGTAGGGAGACTCGTGCGCGGTTGATCGATGTCGAGGCGACAAGGTGTCAAAGTTTAGTCCGCGGACATCGTTACAAAATAAGTAAATAATACGTATTATAATAGCTTACTTGATGTCCCTGGGTAGGGTGCTGATGATTATGTAGATTTTCCGATGGTACGTCCAGAGGAGAGGAACGACCGCGGCGGCCAACCCGAACTGGACGATCCTGGCGACGAGGCCGAGCCTCGAGCTCAAGCCAGCGGCCATCAGGCTCCCGGCGATCGCCAGCACGAGGAGGGCGAATCTGAGTTCCATGGTGAGGAAGACCGGGCCCGCGCTGCGCCGGCTGCTCTGCGCACACACAAACCAACACGTACAGTCGCGTATCTATGTATCGCCAACCCACCGCAATTGGACACAGGGTCGTCCCCGATCCTTCCTTACTACCGACTACCACTACTACCACTAACACCCCTCGCGACTCTATAGCTATACCCTCGCTCGCTCCCTCTCTCCCTCTCACCCTTCCCTCTCCGAGACACCCGACCGAGACACTCTGTCTATTGCGCTGTTGTTGCCCACCACCTGCCGATTTTCCTTAACCCGTTCAACGGTCACCCAGCAACGCTCTTTCTTTTCCAAACTGCACCAAGATGAATATTCTATTGACCGACCCATCGGTATACCCAACGGTGGATATCTTAATTTTACGTAGGTCTTGGTCTTGCGTCTCTCACGTTACCCCTTTTATTTAATGGGTTTCAACTTTTAGTCATTCGATTCCACCGATATTATAACATCCCTCAATATCTTCATTTTTTAACCAAAAATTGATATAACGTATCAATAAATCGTAACATATCTCATTTCTGAGCATTATCAAATTATTCAACTAACCCAAATCCTTAATATATTATTTCGAAATATTATATTTGATATTTACTTTTTTACATATATGTGTACTAGTATAGGCGTGACACGCGGTAACTCTTTTACATAGGACATTTTTCAGTTTTTACCTATTTAGTCATTTGATGCAACGTGTTATCCACCGTCTTTTTATTTAAAAATCAAAATTTGTCAATCCCACGATGGAAACTTCAGACCCAAGTTACTAATAGGGTAGCACACCTGATTCTCATCAATCGAGAAAAAAATGTTAATTATTACATTCACTTGACGATACATAGCATTTAATGCAAAACCAAAACCAAAATACAGAGGCTGGCACTAAATTTGTTCAATAATTTATCACTCTACAAAGTTTCAATCTCGTTATAATTCACCTGCAACTTTCGAAATGTTATAGTTATGCGTAGAAAATACAAACTTTTTCACTGGGTCGGTCGGTAACAACAATCAAGTATGCCACCCCGTTTAAATATCCATTATACATTGTTCTACAAAGTATTTCATACCGACGATTCTCCCGAAGAAGACTATTGCGTTTCAAAAATATCTTAAAGAATATTGAATTATCAATGGTTATAGCATTGTTATAAACAGTCGTACAAACTTTTCACGCGACCTGTTAAAGACTAGCGTCTGTACTTATAGCTGTAATAGTAAAATTATATCGGTAAAATAAGTTAAATAGGGAATATCACACTCATTTCTTATCGACCGAGTGAATTGAGATATTAAACGACGCAAAAAACTATTGTAAGTACTATCTAAATAAATGTGGTAAATTATATGGGAGTATTATCTAACATTCAGCTGAATTACAAACTAAAATATTGATGAATTCAGAAATGGCATTAGAAGGGAATTTGACTGTTAAATCTGTGACAGAAAAATAAGACTCGAATTTCCTTCCAATGCCATTTCTGAATGCATCAATATACCTGTCCGACAATATATTTCTCGCACAGCGATAGATAATACTCAAAATGAAGGGTGATAATGCACTTGTAGGATGTAATTGGATTCCATTTATTATTCAGTACGAAACAGACATATTTTAAATAGAATTATGTAAAAAAGTGTTTTATATTTATTGTAGTTATTTGTAATGAAACATTATATCTCATTATTTTCGCCCATTGCAACTGCTGCATGATAATTGTCAAATGCCCAAGCGATTAAAACGGCATTAAAAATGTTGTAAGAAAATTGGACTGCAATGTGAATAAAAAATATTTTTAGAAAGATTCTTTCAAAGGTAATAAATTGATGAATAATTAACATTAGTAATCGAATGACCGATATGGTGTGAATGTGTGATAGGGAATTCAGATTTAAATAGCGCCAAAAAAAACACGGAGAAAAAAAAAATTTTATAATCACTAGATTTACTGCGACTTAATACTAAACATTTTATTAAATTCAAGATGACGGGAAAAATTTATTAATGATTAAGAAGCATACTTATACTCAATAAAAAGCTTTTTACGTGTCAACTTAAATATATAGCATTGAATAAATATGTAGTACTGAATATAAAGTATTATAAATCATGATCTGATTTCTCTTTGTATTTAAAAAATCTATTTAACGTTGATTTGCAATGTTGGTTAAAAAAATCGGTGGTTTAACTGCAACGTGAATCGCGAGTTAGCTAGGTTATGTTTACCATGATATAGCCAAATATGTATGTGTACAATTGTAAAAATAAACTTAGGTCGTACGGTTTTGACTGTCCGTTGGTACTCGTATCTTTTTCTTTATTTATTACTCTAAACTCATAGTCAGATGCGTAGTTACACTTGTAATACATACGTCCATATATGATTGCTCGTGGTTAATATTATAAGTATGGGTTTTACTCGGTTTTACTATTTACTAATAATAATATACATGATACTACCCTGGTAGAAAATAACGCAGATTCTGACTAGAATTTCTGGTCAACACATGTTAAATTATTTTCAAAAATTTTTACCAGAAATTCAGACCAGAAATAGGCTCAATTTTCTACCAGGGTAATTAAATACTTTTTCATAGCTATTTATTTGTTTATAGATTTTTTTCTAAATAAAAAAACTATAAGGTTATCTTCCGACTGAGTATAAAATATCTTATACTATGTCACAGTCGATTGGAGACAAGATAATTTATAAAAGATTACGCAACTTTTTAGCACTCAGTACAAAATGTTATACCTAATCAGTCAAAAGTGTATCGGATATATTGAATTTAATATAAAATCTATTAACCATTACTATACCATTTCTAGTAACTATTAATATTTTTTTCTCGACAGGGTGCTGATCAGACACATAATAATTGTGCATTTATTAATTTTGCACAAGTAGTTATTTATTAAATTTGAGCACAAGTTATTTTAATCATGCACAATTATTAATAACGTATAATAAATAACGGAGTTAATTTTACTGCATAATATCTTTGTGTACAACGTTTTTTTAAATAAATAGTGCACGAAATTATTCGGCACATTGAAAAAAGGAAAAAAAATAGTTTTAAAATTCTGCACCGCGATTTGTATACAATCATTTTTTAAAATAGCGTGCACGTTTATTGTACACAATCGATTATATATTAATTTCTTTTTGAATGCGATTAATTTTATTTTACACACCTGATAAATAATATATTCTGCACTACATCTTATTAATTATAAATGAGCACAATAAATTTAATCGCATTAAAAAAAATGTATAATCGATTGCGTACAATATAATATTAATAAATGCACAATTATTATGTGGATGATGAGCACCCTGACTTTTTCTCCGTGTATAGAGAAACTTAATTTAAATAGATTCGAAAATCGTTTATTCTATTAAACGAAATATCACAGTGAACAAAATCATTTGACGACTACTGATTAGAAAACTAATTTTTCATACCCATTTCTTAGCAATGTGTATGTAAAAAATCTTGAAACTTCCATCGTATACAGTTATTAAATTAAAATAGTTTCTTTTCCGTGTTGGTTGACTCAGTTGCTAATGTGAGTATTACATCTAGCTAATCTAAGTTACATTCAATATTTTTGACAAAGTGAAACGCGCTAATAATCACTATAATAACGATAACCCAAATATATCCTTTCGTTTCAACGCGGATCAGTTAGTTCAGTCAGAAATGTAGTATAATATTTAATATATACAACATTTTCCTGAGGGCATAAACGTGATTTTAGTGGAATATTCAACGAGTCTCGTTATTTATTTCGATAACCTCGCGAGTCCATTCGTTTAAGGTTTTAGATTGTTCGCGAGGTACAGGAGAATACATCATTCTGAGGGAATCCTACATTTCCTTGGTATAGAATCGAAGATGCGAGAGCCAAAGTTCGGAAACGAGCGCGATACTTGTTGTCGTCGAAGACTCAGGGCGGTTATTATCACTCGATTGTTACGGTATAAAGACTTGGATATATATCAGCTGTTATCAAACATAATGTTAGTTTTCGCGCATCATTCATCCCGTTCCCGCATCATCGAATAACTCTCTTTGTTGCAAAGGTATATATATATACTAATGGCAAACAATTTGTTGCACTCATTTCGCACGTTGTACCGATGCAACAAGGTCTCTAAAAGGATTAAATGTAAATCCAGGAATAACCAAAGTGTACGGAAACGGTATAAAACGAGTATAAAGTATAGAAAACCGGAGAAAAAAGATAGAAAAGTAAAAATAGCGGTGCCGATGCGCGTTATGCTTTTTACCAACGACTCGTTAAATTTGAAAAATAAATCGGACCGTAAAAACGCACGCGATGCGACGAGGATCATCGTGTACCGGTGAAATTAGCGAGACGAGCTCCATATACGCGGGGTCTCGAAATGTTCCTCCGTGATGACCGATCGATCACTTAACTCGTAAAAAAGGCATTTCTTTTTTTCGCGTACAGGAATGCATATCGACACGTCGCGAGGTTGGGAAACGCATACAGACCAAACAGTCACGCGTTTCGCGCAACTTCTCGACGGATCGGACGGATCCCACGCGGACACCTCGGGAGTAGCGAAAAAAACCCAAATAAAATAGATACTAACGCGGGAGGAGCATATACCTTGTATACCTGAACTGTAAAAACCAGGTAATCTTGGATGAAAAATAATAGACAACGCGACTGCGCGGTCGTAAAGACACGTGCGGAAACTGCAGATTCCCTTTTTTTGTTTTACACATTTTAAACCGAATGCACGCTGACGACTCGGAGAGTGTGTGAGAGTGAGAGAGTGAGAGAGAGAGAGAGAGAGAGCAGTCATACGTACGTGTGTTATACCTATAACGAAAAATATATATGTATAGGTTTTTAACGATCGGCGCGTGCGCCCTTGGGCTCGTTGCGGGGGGACGGATACGCCGTGTATGACGACATCGCGCGCCCTCCGAGCCGGGTTAGCGATGTCTCTCCTCTCCTCTCCTCTCTGCACTCTTGGCTTCCCCTCACCCACCAGACGCCGCTCTCTCTCTCTCTCTCTCTTCACATTGCCGAGTCAACCCCCGCGAAGCGAGTTGCAAGTACATAGAGTTGCCAACCTTATGCGAACGATCATATCGGACCACGCGGCGGCGCGCTATCTCCAACATTTCCACGCGCTCTATAAGTACGTTTCCCTTTTTTTACACGTACGAGTACGCACGGTATTTGAATTGTCGTTCGTTAACGTGGTACTTGGTTGTACTCGGCAATTACGGGTATTCGACGACAACCGTCTCGTTTACTTGTTCTTGTTCCATCACTGACTTTTGTACATCATTATCCCCGAATTTACGCAAGATTGAACAATCGGAAAATGGGAAAAAATAAGATTAAGCAGTTGCTTGCTTTTTTCCACGACTACGTTGTTGTAACGGGTAAAAAGGGGTATATGTACAACCAAAGGAAAATGTGCCGCATAGAATTAGATTTCCATCTGGTTGATTTACTCTTTAAAAATAGAATATTATATGTACAATGTATACGTACATAACACACCACCGATGTGCGTCTGTACATAATCAATCAATGTGCCGTTCGTCAGAACATCGCTTCACCGAGTTAACAATTTATACAAATTATTATACCACCGGCAATATGTTCAATTTTCTTTTCTTTTCACTTTAGTTTTTTCCCCATTTTATATCTCAACCACACAAAATTATGATAAACACATGTATAGTACACGCGTTTCGTCTATTATTCGGCTAACTGTTTAAATACCGCCGCAGTTACCATCCGTTGTGAAAACATGGAAATGTACAATTTACGCGATAACGATCAAATAATTAAATGGCGTGAAAAAAATATTTAAACTTTTGTTTCAAGCCGCCGCCCCCCCCCCCCCCCGCTTCACCCGCGTTCAGAGCGGACGTATAATGTGTGTATACATATATATCGAACAGCGGTGCATATAGTGCACTCGTAGCGGGGGGATTTCCTTTAATTCACCGAGAACCCCCATATTTTTTTACGCGTTATTGTTATTATTAGTTTTATTAGAGTAACGAGTGGAAGAGTACGCATGCACTGCACCCATTCGGGAAGAGATCGTTTTACGAATTCTTAATTTTCATTCTCCTCGATAATATACATACCGTTAGGTTTTCGCGTTTGTATTTTCAGAAAAATATTACTGAGCCGTTCGAGGTATACTTACAATATCCGCGTATTTTAATCGTGCGCACAAAAGTTTAAATTCTCGAGAGAGAATTCACCGGACAGATTCGATAATTACGATCGGCGCGTATGATAGTTGCATACACGCACGCGGTAATAACCGACGAAAATTAACAATGCAAATGCATTACTTTGTAGTAGCTAATGAAACTGTGCGCGTTCAAGTAGTATGGTTAATACTTGGAAACCTCGTTGGAAACTGTGAAGTGTAAGAGGCCTCGTATCTCAAAAAAACACATGAAATATGTAAAAATTCTATGTACCTCAGTAACTAAATTCTAAATTCTAAATTCTAAATTACAAATTGAAATTGAATACTAAATATGAATACTAAATTTTGTGTGTCTATTGCATGAGAGTTAAAGGTGCCTTAAGATAAATGTTACAGTGAAGATTCTACATTTAATAGTCAAATTGTTATCGACCTAGTCTACTAAGGCAAAAAATTATTTTAATTAAGCAAACACGATAAGTTAGGTAAAACTAAGACATCCATTGTCCTTCATTTGAATATTATTTACCACTCAGCTAAAATATTAATAAAAAATATCTTCACAAGTCAAACTTTTTTCGGATGCCAATTTTGACTGGACTGATATTTTTGGTTGAAATTCAGCTGCGTAATAACTACAATAATTTTTTTTCATTGTTTAATACCTAAATTCTTTCAGTCGATCACACTTAAGTAGGACTCCATAAGGGGATGCGATAAATAATTAGATTAGTTGTTGTTACATTTATTATTATCAATAGTGCTTTTTTATTTTAAAAAATCTATCTGTAATACTTTTCTATTCGCTCTGAAAATTATGTATTCATTATTTTAATTTATTTTAAATACATTTTAAATATATTAAATAAATGCGATTTTGGGTAACCTCTATTTTTATATTGAATATAGCTACCGACACAAAATGAATATCTACTTCTACTATTATTAAATTTAAAATTAATTATTGAGATGCATTTGTTGCGTAAGCTTCTTTCATATCATTTAGACATTGCGAAGGAAAGCTCTACAGTTTATGAGGTTTATATATTAGTTACAATTTCCATGTTTTTGAAGTTAGATCCGAGGTAAGTTGATTATCAAATCGCGTCTCAACACAAGTTCTGCCACGTTTTAGAGTAATCGTTGTGATAATTATATTAAAAATGGTCAATTTTTATTGCAAGACATATTGCTCAGTGTATTTAATAAAAAAATGAAATTTCAAGTAAGTATAGGATCGCTGTAAGAGGGGTAAACGCGTTTACGTTTCGTAACGAAATTCACGTGAAACTACTGATTTCCCCCCGGTGCGCGCGGAAACAGAAAGGCATCACTTCCTTTTTAATAAATTGTACATCGCAATTGATTATTTAACCCTATTAACGGAGCATCGCCTCGTTAAATCGCTGTACATATACGAGAATAAACGAAAGTCGATCGAACGGTCGAACAACAATTTACGAAACTAAAATGGAAAAAAGTGTCGAGCCAACTGTATACCCATTTGCATTAATCTCGTAGTAGTTAAACTGTTCGACCGTGCGACGTTTTTTCTTTCTCTCGTCGATCGCGTTAATCGAAAAATTAAAATAAATTATTAATTGTATAATAATTGTAATACCGATAATAATCGATTGTTTAACCCGATGTTTTTCAATATACCTACAAAAAGTATAACTCACGTCATTGAAAAATTAGTACGATTCGTTTTTGCAATCGTTACAAGTGTAACGCACACAATTGAAATTAGAAATACGAGTAAATCAGACGTTTCACGGCACACCGATCTATCGATTGGTTTATAACCAAATTAGGAAAAAAAAATATATGTATACATACATTGTGTTTTGTGTCACGCCACCGTTTCTCTCTCTCTCTCTCACTCTCTCTCTCTCTCTCTCTCTCTCTCTCTCTCTCTTTCTCTCTGCCTAACCCGACGATAATAATGCAGTACTTTTTAATATTTCCGATATTCACTGAGAGAAATGTGGATGGTGCGTTTCGACCGAACACTATTTTTCAATTGGAAATATTATCTGATAACGCACGATAGAGACACGCGGGGATAGGATTAAAATAAAGCGATGTATCTTACTTTATTCGCGTAAACGTGGAGTGTAAACATAATAGCGGTTACGCGCTGAACCTCGCTGTTATACCTCGATCTCGAGTCTCGACGAACCACTGTAACCTTAAAAATATATACCTACTAGTTTTCATCCGCGGGATAACGATTATTTTCCTTGATTAAACGTGATGATTTCATCGACTATTCGAAAACTATAGAATGAGCGACAGTGAAGTTGAATTCGGATTTCGGCGGAACGCGTATCTGCGATGTGCGGATAGGTATAGTATAGTAAACAAAAATTTGACAAATGTCAAAAACGCTGTGTTTGAAATTGCAAGTAAGTAAGTATACGGGAAAGAAACAAAGGAAATGTTATATACGAATAGTGTGCCGCGGCCTGCGACGAGTCGATCGAAAAGACCTCGGTGTGTCGCAGTCAGGCGCACAATAGGAGACGCGAGTTAAACCCAGAAAATTTGGTCGAGTTTCGAAAGGTACGTTATGTGTCGCGATAAATAAACACACAGGGTGAGAGAGAGGGAAAGATAGTCGGATGTCTCGAAAGCGTCTAGCTGGTCGTTTAAGCTTCAACTGATCGATTCTTCTTCTAAACGAGGGAAAGGTCGGAGACGTTCGCCGCGAACCCGACCAAGGGTAAATAATGCTGTGTTCCTCGTTCGTTTCGTATTGTTTTGTTCGTCCCTCGAGAGTCGGAGGAGGAGATAGCACGTAGCAGGAATAGGCAGACACACGCACGCACACGCACACACGCACACACACACACACACATAGATACGCACACGACGACACCCCGGTGGATGAATCCATAACCGACGGAGGGAGGACCTCGGGGATAGCGGGACGCAGGGGGTTGGGGAGGTAAAGTTGGTTATAACATCACCCTCGTAAATTACATAAGCACAGGGAGATCGATAAATTTTCCCAAGGTGCACCAGGAGCGGGAGCGGTAACGGGAACCTAGTGCGCCGGCCGTGGGGGAAGAAAGAAGCACGAGGGGAAGGAAATAGTGGAACGACGGGTCGACGTCACAGCTGCACGAATCGAAGTTTCGACAGGTCTGCGGGTGTAGATGTACTCAGTACTACGGCGTTATCGATCGCCAGCGGAAGGCAAGCATGCAGGCAGACAGGCAGGCAGGAAGGAAGGAACGAACGAACGAGGAAAAGGTGGCTCTCCCTCGAGTTGTGGTGAAGACACTTACGGCTACTGCCGAGCAATTTCGAGGAGCGAGGAAGTCTCCTGTCTCTCCCCTTCCGCCTCTGCCTCTCTTCCTCTTTGTACCCGAGTGAGTCCCGAGTCCCGACTGCACGCAAGAGGCGACCGTTGTCCGTTACTCGGCTGGTAGGCACTAGGCAGTAGGCACTCGTAGGCAGCTAGCTGCGACTGCTGCGAGGCCTGCCCGCCTGCGAGCCGTGGAGGTGCGGACGAGTCGCGGGCTCGCGGGGAAGGGGTCGGACTGATCACTGAGGGAGCGCGCGGCAACGGATGCGCAACCCGAAGCAGCTGCTCCCACGGCTGATTCGACACTGAAATTGCCTTGCCGTTTCGTTTGGCCGTCCGGTCGGTCGGTCGGTCGGTTGGTTGGTTGGTTGGTTGGTTGGTCCGTTGTGCCCGTTGGTGCCGTTGGTGGTGCTGCTCTCTTTCTCCCCCACCCCCATACCCCTCCCTCGCGCTCTCTCGCTCTCTCGCTCTCTCGGCGACGGCGGCGCTCGAGTCTCAACCCCCTCCTATGCAATGTACGCGGCAGCGTGGACGTCGATGTGCCCACATCCTGCCCTCGTCTCGCGAGTCGTCGCGCGGCCCTGCGGCGCTTCCTCCTCCGTCTCTCTCGCAACTCTCGCAACTCTCGCAGCTCTCGCAGCTCTCGCTCCCCCTCGCCGCCTCGAGTGCGAGTCGGCCTCGGCGAGTGTACCGTAACACCGAACGCGTATACCGTGCGCCGTGCCTCGTCCTCCTAGAAGTATCGCGCGCGAAATGCGAATTTCGGTTTTCGATTCTAGTTTACTTGGACGATCGAACGACCGAGACGAGGCGAGGCGAGGCGAGGCGAGGTTACCGTTTACGGGAATCGGAGCGAGGCGAGCAGGGACTCCTCAGCTCTTCGACTCGCACCCATCAGCCTTTCTACAACCGCATACAGTACTGGCCAGTGTCCACATTATGGTTATATGTCGCGCCTCGCGCTCGATCCCCATGTACATACGTATAACCTTCATTGACGCTTTCAAACGCGGCAACGTGCTCGACACCTCGACGTATCGCGTGCGCCCGTGTGCGCATTTTTCAATGTTACCTACCTCGAACTATTACACACGTATCGCATTCTCGCTTATAAACGTGTCGCGAAATTCTCCAAAGACTTTAACGCTCGCGCATGTTCGACGGTCAAACGAAGCGAAATGCGAAGAGAGAGAGAGAGAGCATTTCGCAATTTACAATAAATTTCACAGTCGACTAAGCTCGCCGTAACCGTAACGGTAGTCCGGGGAGAGTCGTATTAATCACTGAACGAAAAAGGAAAAAAAAATAACTGCTTTCCTCCTCAAATCGCGCGCCCGTTCATTTAAACGCGACCGCTGCACTTCCGAATTCTTTTGCCTAACTATATACACTTAAAATCACTTATCCGTGCACAAATTTTATAAAAAAAAAAAATGTTTGCGCGTCCGTTATCGTTTAATTTAATAAAAATGAAATGTAATCCTCGATTTGTCGATTGGGCAAGCAGATGCGTAATTATAAATTTAACGAATATATTCCGTGATTGTAAATAAAGTTGAGAAACAACTTTCTATATACCGCGGTTTACTTACGCGCACACGCACACGCACACGCACACGCAGATTGCACTACGTCCACGTCACAATTCACATGCAAATCAACGTACATAAACAACGAATAAGTTGGCTTATTAACTTTTGATCTGTGGAATCCCGTGTATCACCAAGTATATATTTCTGTTAATGTCTTGTGTCGACGGTTCCTCGCGAAATCGCAACATTCGCAACTGCGTTAATTCCGCAGGTGTATTATACATATAGCTGATATTTATAAAGTGACACGTGACACTCGATCCTCGAAATGCATTTGCGTATAAAGCTGGTTTGTACTTATATCCTCGTATCGTGCTGCAATCGCTTTCTTTCGGACCAGCGAAAAAGTAAATGTAACACGACTCGCGACTCGCGACTCACGACTCACGGCTCACGAGTTGTATATTTTAACGCGACTGCGCGATCACTCGTTCAATTAATACGGTATTAATCACTTACGTATACATTATACAGTGTTTGCGCTCAATGATTTAATAGCAATGTTGCGCCGGGAGCCGGGAGCCGGGACTCTATATGGGTATTTGCTCATTTTCCTCGCGCCCCGATTTATTAATATATGGGCATTAAACTCTAAGGGAATTATTATGCGATAAATTCACCGTTTTACATTCACGGCGTTTCTTTTTATTTTCCGCGTCATTACAAGTAACTTATACACTTATACACTGGTAACTATTCAATTTAATTACCTTTAGAGAAGAGAAGAAAGAGTTTATCGTCCAAGATTCCTTTCGTCGTTGTGCGCACGAGGGTTCAATAACAATTTACGACCAACCAATTAATCGTATCTCAAAAATTAATATTTTTCTTTCGAGTTCAATGATACATATGGGTACATTTTTCTCGAATATTGGAGATATTCGAAAAATAATTAATGCAATTGTAAGAAATACTTTGTTTGCGAAAAATGGTAGGATAAAAATGACTAATAAAAATAACGTACGAATATTTAAGGTACATGTAATGTTTTTCAGAAAAATGTGCCGAGCAATTACTTACTAATATTTGTTAAACAATATAATCCAAGTGTTGAGTATGAATGTTATAATATGGTATAGTATACCATTATTCTCGATATACAGAATAAATTCGGCGTGTGGGTAAAAAATATTAAATTAACAAACTATTTGTAATTAAAAAAATTATATTATTTCCCTCAAGTTGAGTACAAATTAACCAGAGTACTTACCCGAAGTATCCAAGAAAAAGAAAAAAATAAATGACTCGAATAATGTAAAAAATAGGTTACAAGTTACAACAACCGATTGATATAAGTAATAGTATCAATGAAAAATGATAACTTTTGTCAACAGTGTCTCATTGAAAATTTGACGATATTTATATTTAGCGTAGTTGATAGTTATATGTAACTTGGGGCTAGAGAATTGTGTAACGCTGTTGATGCACATTGGACGCAGAGAGTGCATCGAAGAGAACGAAAAAAAAAATCCTGGTTTATCTCGGCGTACACTTTTTATTTTCGTTCGTCAGAAGCGAGAGCCGAGACGAGCACGAGAGTCGTCGTGATAAGACCTATCCTGTTTTAAATATAATATTAAATATAAGCGTCAACAAAAAGAATAATGTAATACGGGTACGGGTACGGGTAGAGTAAGTATAATAGAATAGGTGTTCGAGAAACGAAAAATGAAAAATGAAAATTACGTAACGATCGAAATAAAATGGTAAAGCATCGAAAGTATATAAGGTGCGAATGATCAATTAGATCGATAATCGCAGACGCAAGCGCATCAAGATTCGAGGATGAGAGTATAGTAAGAGAAAGAGATTTGGGCAAGGTGATCTAACCGTCTAACCTCAAAAAGGAAACTGCGAAAGTTGATGGAACTGAGTGTGCACTGTGCATGCAGTTGCACCAACGAACACGATACACGCGTGTGAATATATATATACATATATATAAATACCTATCAGTTTCGTTGAGATTGAGAGAGTGTGAGGGAAGGGAAGGGAGGGAAGGGGAAGGGTAGGGGGATGAGACAAAGAAACTGACGAGTCGACGACTCACGAGTGCACGAGTGCACGACTGCACGAGTAAAACAAAGGATTGATCACTCGTTCGGTATCGTATAGGGAGACACAAATGTATACGTTCGCGTGAAACTCGAGAGAAACCGCAGGCTACGCTCGGGACTCGGCACTCTCGGCAGTCACTGCACGCCGAGGAAGCGAGTGATGCTCCTACATTTACTTACTGCCGTTCCATGCACACTACGATATCTCGATATAACAATAATAATTAAAAGGCACCTTTGTTAGGATCCCGGTGATAAAAATAGACTTTTTTCTGCGCGTCTCCTCCTCGTCTCTCGAGACGAGCGAGACGAGTGAGCCGTTGTGGTTATAAACAACGAGTCAGACTAGTGCTAACGCTAAGTGCGCACTGTTAATCCGTTAACTAAACGGAGAAAGGGGAGTCAGGTGAAGAGCGAGTACCTATAGGACCGTAAGCAATAGAGCGTTTGCCACTGCACGTTGCAACGGCTGCACACACCGCTACAGCGACCTCGTGACTCGTCCCTCGGAAAGTCGGAAAGTCGGAAACGCTGCCCTGCCCGGTAGGCGATAACGATAACGCGCGAGCGAGAATGTACCGAACGTACCGAACGTACCGAGCGGTGGGAAGGAAAGAACAAAGTGCACCGAGCTGCCTTTTACTTACTTCGGAGTGTATCTGCGCGCGGCTGGGATGCTCGCGTCTCGAGTCTCGACCACAACTGAAATAGAAATCCCGAGGACCGAGCGCACGCCGTCGCCGTGCCGTGCGCGACGCCGCTCTCGACTGCCAACTGCGCGCTTTGGCATGCCTCTATCCCTCCCCTCCCTTTTCCTTGAACGCCTCTCTTCTCTTCTCTTCTCTTCTCTTCTCTCTGCATTGCATCTTTCGAATCTCGATATATACATATATACGTATATGTATGTTCAAATTCACAACTCCACACTTTCCGATATACCCTTTTTTATTTTTCCTTCCTCCTCTTCCGTAGTTTTCGGTTAGTCGCTCGATCTCTATAGTTGTGTTGTTGTGTCGTTGGTTACTCCCATTCGTGCTTATGCATATACGCTGATATTTAGTGGCATTTGGCACGAGTTACCATTTCGTTGACCCAGCACCCGCCGTTTTCAGTTATCTCCTACTTCTCTTGCTGATATGCTGATTATTGCTGCTCATTGCTCCTGCAAGTGCACCGAATACGGAATAGTAGAATACCGAACGCGTATACATTCTTTCTTTTTCTAATTTCCGGACAGTCCTTTATACACGCGCGCGCATATTCAAATTCGCCAACGCGTATTTCGTCGAGGAGAACCTTTGATATACATTTACGCGACGAATATACAATCAACGTAATTTAGTATAAACGGGCGTGATATCGTTTTTATAATTTAATATTAATAAACCTATAACTCATGAATTCCCATATATTATTAATAACTCTCTCTCTCTTTCTTTCTCTCTGTGATAATAAACAAATTCCACGGTTTTTAAATTCCCGTTGTAGAACTAAAAGATCTAATCAATTAAAATATATAACTATAGGTATAACTACACGATTATCGTCGTAACCAATAATCTTATGTATGCGCACCGCGCACATTTATGTAATTCTTATCCTCCTCCATTTAAATTTATAATTTATTCCTCCAGTTTTTTTGCCACGTACGTAAACTAAAATACAGAAAAAAAATCAATTTCATTCTGAGCTTGCGGAACAAGCAAATCTTAACGAGTGTAGGAAAAAACGTTGAGTAAAAAGAGCGCACTGTATGTATTATATATTAATAATTGTGCGTCTAAAATCAAACTATATGAAAAAAATATTTATACATGTGTAAGTAAAGGAGAACGATGTAAAATACGTATCAGCTTTATTCTATAAATAATGTCTATGTAAATGCGCATGGTTCTCTCTTCCTTTATCTTTTTGTTTTAAGTACGCAAAACTAAACGTATATAAATATAAATATAAATATATCCAAGTGATATTCAACTGTGAATTTCCTTTTTCTCGGAACTAGTGTATCCTCCTCCCAATTACAATAACAAATGGTACATCGCATGTACAAAAAAAGTCATACTCTCACGCCTTATAAATATATAAATATATAGTGGATTAATTGAATGAAGGTGTAACACAGAATAACGCTTAAGTAAAAGAAGGTAATTAAAAACGGTAAAATTTTTTATTCTAAAAAGATAACAAGCAACAATATACTTCTAAATTACCGCAACGTTTTAAGCTGCACACATATACTCCTTATACGCATCCTCCTCCTCCTCCTCGTTATCATCGTGCTCTCTCTCCCTTTCGCTCCCCCCCCCCCCCACCCACTCACCCCTTCGCCATCTCCTCCTTCTTTCCCCTTCCCTTCATTGTTGTCATACAAAAATTAACTCCTCGCACAGAGGATATCTCCCATCCTGCATCACCGACAGCGCCACTTAAAAACTATATCCATATACATATATATCTTTTTTTTTCCTTTTTTATATCATCATCCTTCTTCTTCTTCTCGCAATAACACCGCTGATTTCGTAAAACTAACAAATAAAAAAAAAGTAAACGAAAAAAAAATGTTCGCTAACGAAAATGCGTATATATAATAAATTGATCGTTGACCGTAATCGAGACGTACCCATCCTCATATGTATATATATATATATAATCATTTTATACATCGCGTGCATCGAGTGCACATTTTAATTAAATTGCCTATAGAGCTTTTAAGATTAAAATTGTTGGAAAAAGAAAGAAAGAAAGAAAGAAACAAAGAAAGTAAGCCTAAATAATAAATGCTTATTGCGTATATCTCTTTTTCTCTCTGTACGTATATAAGTCAATCGCTGTGTGTGTGTGTGGGTGTGTTGTGTGTGCGTGTGTGAAGTTGTACAATGTGTGTCCGTTTAATAGTAATGTTCCGTAAATGTAAAAGCCCTTTATGTATACTATATATACTTGTCAAAAAAGAAACCCAGTCTTTTCTATGCGTTTCATCTTTACTTGTATACACACACAGATATATATATATATATACATATACGTATATACATATATATATGCGTTGTTCCACATTTTTTTTTTGCCCTTACAGTTCAAGTTCGTACGCAACTAATAAATTAAATACATCTACTTTGTCGACAATGATAGCCTTACTATTGTCTTATTACATTTGTTTATCTTTTTTCACCGCTGAGTTTACACAGTTGAGCATTTTACACTTGCATCTCACCTAGACATTCGGAAATATTTGTATGTATCCGATTCCTGTTGCATATACTTTCTATAGCTAGTCGTTTTCATACATCGACTACGGGAAAAATTCATTGAAATTGTTTAGCGTATGCGTTACGGCGTTTAGTTTCCTTTTTTTTATTTTCAAATTTAATGTTGTAATAGAACCTTCTAGAACATCAGAAGGGGAATTAAAAAGTAGCGAAAAACATTCAAACAAAAAAATAGAGAAGAAAGCGAGAAGAGTGAAAAAACCGAGGCGACCTATCAAAAGATATGAGTTACGTCCAGTTGCAGTCGACGAACGCGCTGTAGAGTCCTGGGAGGAGTAAAAGAAAAATGAAGGAAAGGTCATAATACAAGGCCACAATTCCTAAATTTTCTAATAACTATCATATAGAAGGTATCCCATCACTATTAGAAGGCCAGCTAAATTAAGACCTCCATCACAGACTTAACAAGTTAATGAATTTTTATCTTACTATTTATTATTTCAAGTGAATTGATAAATTTATAATAAGAAAAAATGGCCATGATCAGATATGAAGAAGAATTTTTTAAGATTATAGTTTTTCAAACAATGGATGACATAAATGAAGAGCTTACTATGAGGATCAGGCACGAATTGTTTATTCTTGCCAATCGGTGTCGCAAATTACACAATGACAAGAGAAAAATTTGAAGAACTAAAAGGATATTACCCATCTGATTTATTTACTTAACTTGACCTTCAAATTGGAGAAGAATGAAGAAAATATTTTACAATGAAAGAGAATATTCAAAAAAAGCCATTAGATTTTCAGAATCTTCACCCAATGCTAAAAGGAACAATTGAATTAATAGAGAATAATTTCAAAGACTTAACTAAAAGGGTAACAAACATCAGTCTTTATCATTCAGACACAGTAAAGAAAATTTTAGAATATTTAAATGATAATTATTTTAATAATTCAGACACAAATATGATCATAGATATAGGGCATATCGAAGTGTGGTTATCACTGTTTAATGTTTATAAGGAATATGATATGATAATAGAGGACTACATGCATTTCCCAGATAAAGGAGCGGATATTTATGAAGTGTAAGATGGAAAACTAGGCCCATTAGTAGAGGCGGCAGTGAAGACAACTAAATCAGTGGGGATGAAATATTATGAGCAGGACATTAGAGGGAATTGTCATAAGATCATAATACACTTACAAGGAGGGGTTCCACCTTCCGGGAAACATATTATGTTGCAACTTTGAGAGCTGTTTTCTGATACCCAAATATGAAAGAATTCATATGAAATTCAATCTCATAGGCTGTTTGACGAAAGTTATACGCGGATAACGAAAAATTGTGAAAAAAATATGTTTGAACTTAATCGCCAATAACTCGGAAAGAAATATTCGCAGATATTTAAACTTAAATCCATTAAATAGCTGAGATCAAGTAGATATAGTTAAAAAAAAAAGAAGCTCAAATATCTCAATTTGGACAAAAGTTATGGAAAAAATAAGAATTAGACGAAATAATTGCTTAAAAAGTCTATTGCTTAAATTTTAAGACTAAATTTTCGTTAAAATTTTATCTAATTCTTATTTTTTCCATAACTTTTGTCCAAATTGAGATTATTTGAGCTTCTTTTTTTTTAAACTATATCTACTTGATCTCAACTATTTAATGGATTTAAGTTTAAATATCTGCGTATATTTCTTTCCGAGTTATTGGCGATTAAGTTTAAACATATTTTTTTCACAATTTTTCGTTAACTGCGTATAACTTTCGTCAAACAGCCTATGAGATTGAATTTCATATGAATTCTTTCATATTTGGGTACCAGAAAACAGCTCTCAAAGTTGCAACAAAATCTGTTTCCCGGAAGGTGGAACCCCTCCTTGTTAGTAAAAACATTCACAGGTGATGTAGGAACAAACCAATTTGACCAGGTATATGCCAAGAGAACCTCTACATTAAAAAGTGTATTATCCGTAGATGAAATAAATTTCCCGGTCGCTCATGATTTCTTTAGCAACTTATCTACAAAGATTACTTTAAACCCAAGCCACCTGCAATGTATATGGAATATCTGTAGTGTAAGTCAAGAAAACCCCGAGATGAGTAGTGCTTATTTACTAACTAAGTTTGCGGCGATGACATCAATACATGCAGTAGAAGAATTTTGTAAGGTGATAATACACTTAGTAAAAACATTCACGGGAGATGTAGGAAGAGACCAATTTGACCAGGTATATGCCAAGAGAACCTCTACATTAAAAAGTGTATTATCCGTAGATGAAATAAATTTCCCTGTCGCTCATGATTTCTTTAGCAACTTATCTACAAAGATTACTTTAAACCCAAGACTCCTGCAATGTATATGGAATTTCTGTAGTGTAGGTCAAGAAAACCCCGAGATGAGTAGTGCTTATTTATTAACTAAGTTTGCGGCGATGACATCAATACATGCAGTAGAAGAATTTTTTATGGTGATAATACACTTAGTAAAAACATTCACGGGAGATGTGGAAACAAACCAATTTGACCAGGTATATGCCAAGAGAACCTCTACATTAAAAAGTGTATTATCCGTAGATGAAATAAATTTCCCGGTCGCTCATGATTTCTTTAGCAACTTATCTACAAAGATTACTTTAAACCCAAGCCACCTGCAATGTATATGGAATATCTGTAGTGTAAGTCAAGAAAACCCCGAGATGAGTAGTGCTTATTTACTAACTAAGTTTGCGGCGATGACATCAATACATGCAGTAGAAGAATTTTGTAAGGTGATAATACACTTAGTAAAAACATTCACGGGAGATGTAGGAAGAGACCAATTTGACCAGGTATATGCCAAGAGAACCTCTACATTAAAAAGTGTATTATCCGTAGATGAAATAAATTTCCCTGTCGCTCATGATTTCTTTAGCAACTTATCTACAAAGATTACTTTAAACCCAAGACTCCTGCAATGTATATGGAATTTCTGTAGTGTAGGTCAAGAAAACCCCGAGATGAGTAGTGCTTATTTATTAACTAAGTTTGCGGCGATGACATCAATACATGCAGTAGAAGAATTTTTTATGGTGATAATACACTTAGTAAAAACATTCACGGGAGATGTGGAAACAAACCAATTTGACCAGGTATATGCCAAGAGAACCCCTACATTAAAAAGTGTATTATCCGTAGATGCAATAAATTTCCCGGTCGCTCATGATTTCTTTAGCAACTTATCTACAAAGATTACTTTAAACCCAAGACTCCTGCAATGTATATGGAATTTCTGTAGTGTAGGTCAAGAAAACCCCGAGATGAGTAGTGCTTATTTATTAACTAAGTTTGCGGCGATGGCATCAATCCATGCAGTAGAAGAATTTTTTAAGATGATAATACACTTAGTAAAAACATTCACGGGAGATGTAGGAACAAACCAATTTGACCAGGTATATGCCAAGAGAACCTCTACATTATAAAGTGTATTATCCGTAGATGCAATAAATTTCCCGGTCGCTCATGATTTCTTTAGCAACTTATCTACAAAGATTACTTTAAACCCAAGACTCCTGCAATGTATATGGAATTTCTGTAGTGTAGGTCAAGAAAACCCCGAGATGAGTAGTGCTTATTTATTAACTAAGTTTGCGGCGATGACATCAATACATGCAGTAGAAGAATTTTTTATGGTGATAATACACTTAGTAAAAACATTCACGGGAGATGTAGGAACAAACCAATTTGACCAGGTATATGCCAAGAGAACCTCTACATTAAAAAGTGTATTATCCGTAGATGCAATAAATTTCCCGGTCGCTCATGATTTCTTTAGCAACTTATCTACAAAGATTACTTTAAACCCAAGACTCCTGCAATGTATATGGAATTTCTGTAGTGTAGGTCAAGAAAACCCCGAGATGAGTAGTGCTTATTTATTAACTAAGTTTGCGGCGATGGCATCAATCCATGCAGTAGAAGAATTTTTTAAGATGATAATACACTTAGTAAAAACATTCACGGGAGATGTAGGAACAAACCAATTTGACCAGGTATATGCCAAGAGAACCTCTACATTATAAAGTGTATTATCCGTAGATGCAATAAATTTCCCTGTCGCTCATGATTTCTTTAGCAACTTATCTACAAAGATTACTTTAAACCCAAGACTCCTGCAATGTATATGGAATTTCTGTAGTGTAGGTCAAGAAAACCCCGAGATGAGTAGTGCTTATTTATTAACTAAGTTTGCGGCGATGACATCAATACATGCAGTAGAAGAATTTTTTATGGTGATAATACACTTAGTAAAAACATTCACGGGAGATGTAGGAACAAACCAATTTGACCAGGTATATGCCAAGAGAACCTCTACATTAAAAAGTGTATTATCCGTAGATGCAATAAATTTCCCGGTCGCTCATGATTTCTTTAGCAACTTATCTACAAAGATTACTTTAAACCCAAGACTCCTGCAATGTATATGGAATTTCTGTAGTGTAGGTCAAGAAAACCCCGAGATGAGTAGTGCTTATTTATTAACTAAGTTTGCGGCGATGGCATCAATCCATGCAGTAGAAGAATTTTTTAAGATGATAATACACTTAGTAAAAACATTCACGGGAGATGTAGGAACAAACCAATTTGACCAGGT
This sequence comes from Theocolax elegans, assembly GCA_026168455.1. NCBI lineage: Eukaryota > Metazoa > Arthropoda > Insecta > Hymenoptera > Cerocephalidae > Theocolax > Theocolax elegans. The sequence continues at coordinate 539,890 of CM047426.1, read as the reverse complement.
ATATGCCAAGAGAACCTCTACATTATAAAGTGTATTATCCGTAGATGCAATAAATTTCCCGGTCGCTCATGATTTCTTTAGCAACTTATCTACAAAGATTACTTTAAACCCAAGACTCCTGCAATGTATATGGAATTTCTGTAGTGTAGGTCAAGAAAACCCCGAGATGAGTAGTGCTTATTTATTAACTAAGTTTGCGGCGATGACATCAATACATGCAGTAGAAGAATTTTTAAGGTGATAATACACTTAGTAAAAACATTCACGGGAGATGTAGGAACAAACCAATTTGACCAGGTATATGCCAAGAGAACCTCTACATTAAAAAGTGTATTATCCGTAGATGAAATAAATTTCCCTGTCGCTCATGATTTCTTTAGCAACTTATCTACAAAGATTACTTTAAACCCAAGACTCCTGCAATGTATATGGAATTTCTGTAGTGTAGGTCAAGAAAACCCCGAGATGAGTAGTGCTTATTTATTAACTAAGTTTGCGGCGATGGCATCAATCCATGCAGTAGAAGAATTTTTTAAGGTGATAATACACTTAGTAAAAACATTCACGGGAGATGTAGGAACAAACCAATTTGACCAGGTATATGCCAAGAGAACCTCTACATTATAAAGTGTATTATCCGTAGATGCAATAAATTTCCCGGTCGCTCATGATTTCTTTAGCAACTTATCTACAAAGATTACTTTAAACCCAAGACTCCTGCAATGTATATGGAATTTCTGTAGTGTAGGTCAAGAAAACCCCGAGATGAGTAGTGCTTATTTATTAACTAAGTTTGCGGCGATGGACATCAATCCATGCAGTAGAAGAATTTTTTAAGGTGATAATACACTTAGTAAAAACATTCACGGGAGATGTAGGAACAAACCAATTTGACCAGGTATATGCCAAGAGAACCTCTACATTAAAAAGTGTATTATCCGTAGATGCAATAAATTTCCCTGTCGCTCATGATTTCTTTAGCAACTTATCTACAAAGATTACTTTAAACCCAAGACTCCTGCAATGTATATGGAATTTCTGTAGTGTAGGTCAAGAAAACCCCGAGATGAGTAGTGCTTATTTATTAACTAAGTTTGCGGCGATGACATCAATACATGCAGTAGAAGAATTTTTTAATGGTGATAATACACTTAGTAAAAACATTCACGGGAGATGTAGGAACAAACCAATTTGACCAGGTATATGCCAAGAGAACCTCTACATTAAAAAGTGTATTATCCGTAGATGCAATAAATTTCCCTGTCGCTCATGATTTCTTTAGCAACTTATCTACAAAGATTACTTTAAACCCAAGACTCCTGCAATGTATATGGAATTTCTGTAGTGTAGGTCAAGAAAACCCCGAGATGAGTAGTGCTTATTTATTAACTAAGTTTGCGGCGATGGCATCAATCCATGCAGTAGAAGAATTTTTTAAGGTGATAATACACTTAGTAAAAACATTCACGGGAGATGTAGGAACAAACCAATTTGACCAGGTATATGCCAAGAGAACCTCTACATTAAAAAGTGTATTATCCGTAGATGCAATAAATTTCCCTGTCGCTCATGATTTCTTTAGCAACTTATCTACAAAGATTACTTTAAACCCAAGACTCCTGCAATGTATATGGAATTCTGTAGTGTAGGTCAAGAAAACCCCGAGATGAGTAGTGCTTATTTATTAACTAAGTTTGCGGCGATGACATCAATACATGCAGTAGAAGAATTTTTTAAGGTGATAATACACTTAGTAAAAACATTCACGGGAGATGTAGGAACAAACCAATTTGACCAGGTATATGCCAAGAGAACCTCTACATTAAAAAGTGTATTATCCGTAGATGCAATAAATTTCCCTGTCGCTCATGATTTCTTTAGCAACTTATCTACAAAGATTACTTTAAACCCAAGACTCCTGCAATGTATATGGAATTTCTGTAGTGTAGGTCAAGAAAACCCCGAGATGAGTAGTGCTTATTTATTAACTAAGTTTGCGGCGATGGACATCAATACATGCAGTAGAAGAATTTTTTAAGGTGATAATACACTTAGTAAAAACATTCACGGGAGATGTAGGAACAAACCAATTTGACCAGGTATATGCCAAGAGAACCTCTACATTAAAAAGTGTATTATCCGTAGATGCAATAAATTTCCCGGTCGCTCATGATTTCTTTAGCAACTTATCTACAAAGATTACTTTAAACCCAAGACTCCTGCAATGTATATGGAATTTCTGTAGTGTAGGTCAAGAAAACCCCGAGATGAGTAGTGCTTATTTATTAACTAAGTTTGCGGCGATGGCATCAATCCATGCAGTAGAAGAATTTTTTAAGGTGATAATACACTTAGTAAAAACATTCACGGGAGATGTAGGAACAAACCAATTTGACCAGGTATATGCCAAGAGAACCTCTACATTATAAAGTGTATTATCCGTAGATGCAATAAATTTCCCTGTCGCTCATGATTTCTTTAGCAACTTATCTACAAAGATTACTTTAAACCCAAGACTCCTGCAATGTATATGGAATTTCTGTAGTGTAGGTCAAGAAAACCCCGAGATGAGTAGTGCTTATTTATTAACTAAGTTTGCGGCGATGACATCAATACATGCAGTAGAAGAATTTTTTATGGTGATAATACACTTAGTAAAAACATTCACGGGAGATGTAGGAACAAACCAATTTGACCAGGTATATGCCAAGAGAACCTCTACATTAAAAAGTGTATTATCCGTAGATGCAATAAATTTCCCTGTCGCTCATGATTTCTTTAGCAACTTATCTACAAAGATTACTTTAAACCCAAGACTCCTGCAATGTATATGGAATTTCTGTAGTGTAGGTCAAGAAAACCCCGAGATGAGTAGTGCTTATTTATTAACTAAGTTTGCGGCGATGGCATCAATCCATGCAGTAGAAGAATTTTTTAAGGTGATAATACACTTAGTAAAAACATTCACGGGAGATGTAGGAACAAACCAATTTGACCAGGTATATGCCAAGAGAACCTCTACATTAAAAAGTGTATTATCCGTAGATGCAATAAATTTCCCTGTCGCTCATGATTTCTTTAGCAACTTATCTACAAAGATTACTTTAAACCCAAGACTCCTGCAATGTATATGGAATTTCTGTAGTGTAGGTCAAGAAAACCCCGAGATGAGTAGTGCTTATTTATTAACTAAGTTTGCGGCGATGACATCAATACATGCAGTAGAAGAATTTTTTAAGGTGATAATACACTTAGTAAAAACATTCACGGGAGATGTAGGAACAAACCAATTTGACCAGGTATATGCCAAGAGAACCTCTACATTATAAAGTGTATTATCCGTAGATGCAATAAATTTCCCGGTCGCTCATGATTTCTTTAGCAACTTATCTACAAAGATTACTTTAAACCCAAGACTCCTGCAATGTATATGGAATTTCTGTAGTGTAGGTCAAGAAAACCCCGAGATGAGTAGTGCTTATTTATTAACTAAGTTTGCGGCGATGGCATCAATCCATGCAGTAGAAGAATTTTTTAAGGTGATAATACACTTAGTAAAAACATTCACGGGAGATGTAGGAACAAACCAATTTGACCAGGTATATGCCAAGAGAACCTCTACATTATAAAGTGTATTATCCGTAGATGCAATAAATTTCCCGGTCGCTCATGATTTCTTTAGCAACTTATCTACAAAGATTACTTTAAACCCAAGACTCCTGCAATGTATATGGAATTTCTGTAGTGTAGGTCAAGAAAACCCCGAGATGAGTAGTGCTTATTTATTAACTAAGTTTGCGGCGATGACATCAATACATGCAGTAGAAGAATTTTTTATGGTGATAATACACTTAGTAAAAACATTCACGGGAGATGTGGGAACAAACCAATTTGACCAGGTATATGCCAAGAGAACCTCTACATTAAAAAGTGTATTATCCGTAGATGCAATAAATTTCCCTGTCGCTCATGATTTCTTTAGCAACTTATCTACAAAGATTACTTTAAACCCAAGACTCCTGCAATGTATATGGAATTTCTGTAGTGTAGGTCAAGAAAACCCCGAGATGAGTAGTGCTTATTTATTAACTAAGTTTGCGGCGATGGCATCAATCCATGCAGTAGAAGAATTTTTTAAGGTGATAATACACTTAGTAAAAACATTCACGGGAGATGTAGGAACAAACCAATTTGACCAGGTATATGCCAAGAGAACCTCTACATTAAAAAGTGTATTATCCGTAGATGCAATAAATTTCCCGGTCGCTCATGATTTCTTTAGCAACTTATCTACAAAGATTACTTTAAACCCAAGACTCCTGCAATGTATATGGAATTTCTGTAGTGTAGGTCAAGAAAACCCCGAGATGAGTAGTGCTTATTTATTAACTAAGTTTGCGGCGATGACATCAATACATGCAGTAGAAGAATTTTTAAGGTGATAATACACTTAGTAAAAACATTCACGGGAGATGTAGGAACAAACCAATTTGACCAGGTATATGCCAAGAGAACCTCTACATTAAAAGTGTATTATCCGTAGATGCAATAAATTTCCCTGTCGCTCATGATTTCTTTAGCAACTTATCTACAAAGATTACTTTAAACCCAAGACTCCTGCAATGTATATGGAATTTCTGTAGTGTAGGTCAAGAAAACCCCGAGATGAGTAGTGCTTATTTATTAACTAAGTTTGCGGCGATGGCATCAATCCATGCAGTAGAAGAATTTTTTAAGGTGATAATACACTTAGTAAAAACATTCACGGGAGATGTAGGAACAAACCAATTTGACCAGGTATATGCCAAGAGAACCTCTACATTAAAAAGTGTATTATCCGTAGATGCAATAAATTTCCCGGTCGCTCATGATTTCTTTAGCAACTTATCTACAAAGATTACTTTAAACCCAAGACTCCTGCAATGTATATGGAATTTCTGTAGTGTAGGTCAAGAAAACCCCGAGATGAGTAGTGCTTATTTATTAACTAAGTTTGCGGCGATGGCATCAATCCATGCAGTAGAAGAATTTTTTAAGGTGATAATACACTTAGTAAAAACATTCACGGGAGATGTAGGAACAAACCAATTTGACCAGGTATATGCCAAGAGAACCTCTACATTAAAAGTGTATTATCCGTAGATGCAATAAATTTCCCTGTCGCTCATGATTTCTTTAGCAACTTATCTACAAAGATTACTTTAAACCCAAGACTCCTGCAATGTATATGGAATTTCTGTAGTGTAGGTCAAGAAAACCCCGAGATGAGTAGTGCTTATTTATTAACTAAGTTTGCGGCGATGGCATCAATCCATGCAGTAGAAGAATTTTTTAAGGTGATAATACACTTAGTAAAAACATTCACGGGAGATGTAGGAACAAACCAATTTGACCAGGTATATGCCAAGAGAACCTCTACATTATAAAGTGTATTATCCGTAGATGCAATAAATTTCCCGGTCGCTCATGATTTCTTTAGCAACTTATCTACAAAGATTACTTTAAACCCAAGACTCCTGCAATGTATATGGAATTTCTGTAGTGTAGGTCAAGAAAACCCCGAGATGAGTAGTGCTTATTTATTAACTAAGTTTGCGGCGATGGCATCAATCCATGCAGTAGAAGAATTTTTTAAGGTGATAATACACTTAGTAAAAACATTCACGGGAGATGTAGGAACAAACCAATTTGACCAGGTATATGCCAAGAGAACCTCTACATTAAAAAGTGTATTATCCGAAGATGCAATAAATTTCCCTGTCGCTCATGATTTCTTTAGCAACTTATCTACAAAGATTACTTTAAACCCAAGCCACCTGCAATGTATATGGAATTTCTGTAGTGTAGGTCAAGAAAACCCCGAGATGAGTAGTGCTTATTTATTAACTAAGTTTGCGGCGATGGCATCAATCCATGCAGTAGAAGAATTTTTTAAGATGATAATACACTTAGTAAAAACATTCACGGGAGATGTAGGAACAAACCAATTTGACCAGGTATATGCCAAGAGAACCTCTACATTATAAAGTGTATTATCCGTAGATGCAATAAATTTCCCGGTCGCTCATGATTTCTTTAGCAACTTATCTACAAAGATTACTTTAAACCCAAGACTCCTGCAATGTATATGGAATTTCTGTAGTGTAGGTCAAGAAAACCCCGAGATGAGTAGTGCTTATTTATTAACTAAGTTTGCGGCGATGGCATCAATCCATGCAGTAGAAGAATTTTTTAAGGTGATAATACACTTAGTAAAAACATTCACGGGAGATGTAGGAACAAACCAATTTGACCAGGTATATGCCAAGAGAACCTCTACATTAAAAAGTGTATTATCCGTAGATGCAATAAATTTCCCGGTCGCTCATGATTTCTTTAGCAACTTATCTACAAAGATTACTTTAAACCCAAGACTCCTGCAATGTATATGGAATTTCTGTAGTGTAGGTCAAGAAAACCCCGAGATGAGTAGTGCTTATTTATTAACTAAGTTTGCGGCGATGGCATCAATCCATGCAGTAGAAGAATTTTTTAAGATGATAATACACTTAGTAAAAACATTCACGGGAGATGTAGGAACAAACCAATTTGACCAGGTATATGCCAAGAGAACCTCTACATTATAAAGTGTATTATCCGTAGATGCAATAAATTTCCCGGTCGCTCATGATTTCTTTAGCAACTTATCTACAAAGATTACTTTAAACCCAAGACTCCTGCAATGTATATGGAATTTCTGTAGTGTAGGTCAAGAAAACCCCGAGATGAGTAGTGCTTATTTATTAACTAAGTTTGCGGCGATGGACATCAATCCATGCAGTAGAAGAATTTTGTAAGGTGATAATACACTTAGTAAAAACATTCACGGGAGATGTAGGAAGCAGACCAATTTGACCAGGTATATGCCAAGAGAACCTCTACATTAAAAAGTGTATTATCCGTAGATGCAATAAATTTCCCTGTCGCTCATGATTTCTTTAGCAACTTATCTACAAACATTACTTTAAACCCAAGACTCCTGCAATGTATATGGAATATCTGTAGTGTAGGTCAAGAAAACCCCGAGATGAGTAGTGCTTATTTATTAACTAAGTTTGCGGCGATGGCATCAATCCATGCAGTAGAAGAATTTTTTAAGGTGATAATACACTTAGTAAAAACATTCACGGGAGATGTAGGAAGAGACCAATTTGACCAGGTATATGCCAAGAGAACCTCTACATTAAAAAGTGTATTATCCGTAGATGCAATAAATTTCCCTGTCGCTCATGATTTCTTTAGCAACTTATCTACAAACATTACTTTAAACCCAAGACTCCTGCAATGTATATGGAATATCTGTAGTGTAGGTCAAGAAAACCCCGAGATGAGTAGTGCTTATTTATTAACTAAGTTTGCGGCGATGGCATCAATCCATGCAGTAGAAGAATTTTTTAAGGTGATAATACACTTAGTAAAAACATTCACGGGAGATGTAGGAACAAACCAATTTGACCAGGTATATGCCAAGAGAACCTCTACATTAAAAAGTGTATTATCCGTAGATGCAATAAATTTCCCGGTCGCTCATGATCTCTTTAGCAACTTATCTACAAAGATTACATTAAACCCAAGACTCCTGCAATGTATATGGAATATCTGTAGTGTAGGTCAAGAAAACCCCGAGATGAGTAGTGCTTATTTATTAACTAAGTTTGCGGCGATGGCATCAATCCATGCAGTAGAAGAATTTTTTAAGGTGATAATACACTTAGAAAAAACATTCACGGGAGATGTAGGAACAAACCAATTTGACCAGGTATATGCCAAGAGAACCATTACATTAAAAAGTGTATTATTCGTAGATGCAATAAATTTCCCGGTCGCTCATGATTTCTTTAGCAACTTATCTACAAAGATTACTTTAAACCCAAGACTCCTGCAAAGTATATGGAATTTCTGTAGTGTAGGTCAAGAAAACCCCGAGATGAGTAGTGCTTATTTATTAACTAAGTTTGCGGCGATGACATCAATACATGCAGTAGAAGAATTTTTTATGGTGATAATACACTTAGTAAAAACATTCACGGGAGATGTAGGAACAAACCAATTTGACCAGGTCTATGCCAAGAGAACCTCTACATTAAAAAGTGTTTTATCCGTAGATGCAATAAATTTCCCTGTCGCTCATGATTTCTTTAGCAAATTATCTACAAAGATTACTTTAAACCCAAGACTCCTGCAATGTATAAGGAATATCTGTAGTGTAAGGAAGATTGGAAAAGAAATGTATCCTTATATGAGGTTTATATCACCCGAGGACCACACTATAGTAGCTAGCGATTGCCCAACTTTATTCCCAGTTGCTGTAGGATACGTATTAAATAAAGATGGTCTTCGTCCAGATCCAGCGAAGACGGCACCAATAGTTAATTACCCAGCTCCAAAATCATAATACAGTTGCGGAGATTCTTGGGCATGATCGGCCGGTACTCCCGATTCCTGGACGAGAAGAACTACACGACAACAGAAAAAGAATGCCTAGCGATGTTATGGGCAAAAAGAAACTCCGTCCCTACCTTGAAGGTTACCAATTCACGTTGATCACCGACCATAGCGCGTTAAGGTGGTTAAAAAACCTTAAAGATCCGTCATGTAAACTAGCCAGATGGTCCTTGGAGATGATGCAGTGGGACTTTGAAATAATACACAGGAAAGGTGCTTTACATCACGTCCCAGATGCACTATCACGAATGTACGAAGGTATAGAAGACGAAGTAGCGGTATTTAGCGAAATTAAGAATGAATGGTATATTATAGACGGATAAAAGAAGTACAGAATTTTCCAAAAAAAGTACCCGAATTGGCGAGTGGAAGATAACATGCTATATAGATTTATAAATGACCCATTGATTGATCCAATAACGAATAGAGACGAAAACTGGCGAGTATTAGTGCCAGAGGAATATAAAAAGAAAGTATTACACGATGCACACGACGAAATATCAGCAGGACACCTAGGGGTGGAAAAGACGTATGACAAAATAGCAAGTAAATACTACTGGCAAGGGATGTGGCACGATGTTAATAAATATATTAAAGAATGCACAGTGTGCCAGCAGTATAAATTCCCTCAGCTGAGTCAACAAAGGTTAATGGGGACGAGAATCGTGGAAAAACCATGGGCGGTAGTAGCTGCAGACTTGACGGAATTTCCACCTAGCAAGACTAAGCATCGATATCTTATCGTCTTCCAAGACTTGTTCACAAAATGGATAGAATTAAAACCGATACGTAAAGCAGATAGAAAAGCGGTATCACAAGCACTGGAAGAGCTAATCTTGTTTAGGTGGGAATCACCAGAATATCTCCTTAAAGATAACGGTAAGGAGTTTGATAACAAACATCTTAAAGCAGTACTGCAAGAATATGGTATCCAACACATAACAACCCCACCCGACGGAATTTTCAAACACTTGTCGTACGGAACGAATAGTAGAGAAAACGTGCTAGTTCAGCAAGATGCAGGCGTATCACAGATTACGTAAAAGTATACAGGAAAAAAAATTGGTGATGTTTCTCGTATCGTTAACATTTTCATTATCTTCGCTTGCCCTCTTAACGTATGGGTCTATGTGTTTGTATGTGTATGTGTGTATATGTATATATAAACTTAGAGTCCAAAGTGCGGAACTGCAGGCGCGATAAACGTACATACCACAAACTGGAAGAATACGCGGCGAAATGATCCGAGGCGCTCATCACTATATAAATAGTACACGTGCAATAAATAAAATTTTTGGACAAACTTATAATAATCGGAGCGTTAGTGGTTGTATAAAATCAATTTAAAATTTCAACTTTACATTAAAATTAATCGAAATAATAATAATAATAATAATCATAATAATAATATATATGTATAACTTGTAATAATTCATATTTTTTTCGTATTTATATATTTATATAGATTTGTACGTATAAAATATCTTGTACGCGTATAGACTGTCTCATGGAAACTTGTGATCGGTTCGCGCATCCGCTGGTAACCGAAGAGTCGCTTCGGACGTCCGCGTAAACGCGTCTAACGAGCTGTACGAGGCATATCCCCGACGATGTCTCGTCGAACGATCGAGGCCAAACGGAACGAAATCGTCCGAAACAACTCGCCGGGGATCGAGGTGTTAACTCGATCCTGAACGACGATAATATAATATCTACGTGATCGTCGAGTCGACGAACGTTAAGCGCCAATTGGTACGCGTATTCATCACCCGCGCGCTTCGTTTCGGTCCATCAGTGCCCGGTATGTGTGTACTCTTGTGCGTTTGGGTGTCCGTGTGAGTGTGCGCGTGTTAATAGTACTATTCGTCGAATCGGAGAATTGTATACACGAGCGTGTGTGCGTAGAACAACGTATTGAACGTCGCGAGCGCGTATTAATATCATTTATACAAAAGGAAGAATTTTGCGACGCGCCAACTCGTTATCAGGTTATTCTCCACGCCGGTTCAGCTATGAGAAAGATAAAGTGACAAACAGGCAGACAGACGGATAGTGACAGAGATAGAGGCAGAAAAAGAGAAAGAGAGAGGACGTTTGCGCACGCGCGTGTGTGTGTATGACGGTGTGTACATGTGTGGTACGAGTCGGTTTAGTTATTCTATCTCCTTTATTCGTTCTTTTGATTCATTTTGTACGTTCATTTATCGTGTGAGCGGCGTTGGTCGTCGCCGTTCGTTAATGTCCCTACCCTCGCATCATCGCGCTATATGCGCCTTCCCTTCAGAAGCGGATTTTGCCTATTTGTATTTGATCGTACGCGTCCGGCGTCAGTAGCTGGTAACCCGCTTTCGGATCCATGTAGTACAATTTGTCTCGTATTCTTCTCGGATCGTACCCCTCGCTTTGAAGATCCTTTTTCTTCAATTTGAACGTACCTGTAAATATGTACACATTGATATATAATTATTAAGTACTATCACTATCTCACTGTGACAATTGCAACAATTGATAATACATTTTTTATTAACGCACTCGCGTTTAGCTGATATCAACAAATAAACTAACAATTAACGTAATCAGTTAGACATACATTGATGTGCATTACATCTTTCTATCGCGATACACAAACACATTTTCATTTTCCTCTGTGCGTACAAAGTGACAAAGTTGTAAATTAATTAGAGACGGTCCGTAATATCCGTTTTTGTTGAACAAACAAGGCTACTTCACTTAATTTAATTTTCTTTCTGAATTCTTTAAAAATACAAATTCGCTTTAAATTGGTTACGGAAAAATAGTAATATCTTTTTGATTACGTTTTAATAATCAATTATTATCGTAGAAAAAAACATCAACAATTTACCAGTGAGATCGATTTTCGTTAGTATCCTAATAAATTGTGGTCTAGCGTAAACTGGCAACTGTTCCTTAACGTCCGCAGCTAATCTCTCGATATTCAACGAACCGTCTTGATCGTAGATAGCCGCCATTCCAGCCCTTCCTTCCGCACCATGAATCTAGAAAAAGGATCAACTGGTTACTTCGAGGCATGACCAATTGAAACGTGATCAATAGAAGAAAAAGAATAAACCACTGGAGAAGAGTTGTTTACCTCAACGCCGTATACCACGCAGTCCCTGTAATTGATGAGATTGCTTATGATAGCCTCGACCTCGGACGTAGAAACGTTCTCCCCCTTCCAACGGAAAGTATCTCCTGTTCGATCTTTAAAGTACAAGTAGCCGAACTCGTCAGCCACGAGAATGTCACCTAAAATACCAATGCAATATGTATCCTCGTCATTCTTTCTTTCGCTATTTTTTTCTTGTTTCTTTTTATTTCAGGCTTGGAGTTCTTACCCGACAAAAATGCGGAATCGCCCTTCGAGAATACATCGTAAACGACCTTAGTTTTGGACGCCTTCTTATCTACGTATCCTAAGAATGCCCTGGACGGGTTATTTGGAATAATTTTGCCGATGAAAACACCCGGCTCATCTGTAAGTTCAAGCGTATACGTTGTAAACAGTAGTTTTCAAACCGATACAGCTACGTGCATTACTTTGAATTTTAGTTTATACGACATTTCTGTCACGTACAAAATACTAAAGAAAATCCTAACGCTACTGCATATATATGTATATATATATAAAACATTCCGATACATACTTGGCTCGCAGACTTGACAAAGTCCTTTCGAGTTTCTAATCGGTTCTCCATCTGCGTCGACTTTGATGATCGATATTGGATAAACCGCTGGTAGGATACGAGATAGAAAGCCTATCGCTCCAATAGTGTTATCGACGTTAACTGTAACATAACGAGGATCGAACGTAGTCGATTAGCACTTGAACAATTGGAAAATCGGAGTGAAATCTTCCCAGTGATTGTTCGAATTGCTTACCTATGTTAGCGTTGCCCTCGGTGGCACCGTAAAATTCGCACACTTGAGGAATGTCGAATCGCGCGACGAATTCACGCCAAATTTGTGGCCTCAGTCCGTTACCAAATATCGCGCGAATTTTGTGCTTCTTGTCGTCTGGCTTTGGTGGTACGGCTAATATGTATCGGCACATCTCTCCGATGTACTGCGCTATCTGCTCGGTTATAACAATCGATTACATTAGCAGTCGATAAAGAACAGAAATAAAATTTACGATAAACACAATTTAACACGTAAACCCGTATAACGATGAATTCGACTGTGTGATAAATTGTATAATAAAAATGTGATTTTCATTTACTCAAATATTGGTTTACCGTATTTAACAACTTTTATATATTTTATTATATTACACAACGTAGTTTAAAACTTGAACGGTTAAACCAAATACTGTTTACAAAAGTATATGGTAATAATCACAAATCCATAATGAATACGTAGCTCTTTCATACGTTAATAGTACTTTGTCACTGAATTACAAAAATTAATATTTGAAATTAAGGAAAAGAACAGGGTGACGTAACGAATAGGAGGAAACGATTATACATACCGGATTCTACATAATATTAATCGCTTGGTCACGAATAATCAGTAAAGAACGAAAGATCGTGCGTACGACATTGTAAATGTTATTTACCGTTAAGACCGCGAGAATGCGAGTACATTAACGATAGCTGGGGTATTCGTATACGTATATCTCACCGTGCAATTGTATCTGATGCAATCGCTGAAGTATGCGCTAGCCGAAAATTTTTTTCTAATGACGGTAGTCGCACCGTGCAGTAAGCTTAGACCTATAGACATTACACCACCTGCGGTGTGATAGAGCGGGAGAGGCGTGTAAACTCGGTCGGAAGTCCGGAACGCTCCAAGGAAGTAAATACCACTAGATATAAACATGAATCTGAAATAAAATATAATAAAATATAATAAAATATAATAAAATATAATAAGGTTAGTCGTTTCTACGCTAGGATGAGTAATTAATACGCTTTGAAATTAGTCGCGTAGGCGTTGCGACACTCGCGGTGTTGTGCAACGCTGTACGAATTTGTTTTCTTCGACATCACCGCGAATGTGCAATATTTAAAATTTCAACGATTAACCGCGCGTGTTTGTATGTGTGCGTGTGTGCACGGACGCGCGCGTAGCAAGAGATAGCGATTCCATACATTAATCGCTCGAAAAGACAGAGAGCTGCTACTGCGTCCTTGACCGACTCTAGGTGGGAATTTTCGTTTCTTTACATTACGTTACTTTGTTTTATTTTTCTTTTTGAAATCGCTTGTACCTGGAGTTGGTGATGACGGCGGCCTTGGGTAACCCGGTGGTACCGCTCGTGTAAATGTACATTAGCTTGTCGCTGTAGCATCCTTTCTCCTGGACGACCGGTGGTACGCTCGGCGCGTCCGCTAGGAAGCTCCCGAGCTCCTTCTCCTTCAGCCCGTCCGATGGGCCGATCGGCTCGTCCGAGAATCGGTAGAGGGCCAATTTCGCATCCAGCGAGGAAGCGATGTCCTTCACGGCTGGAAAATATACGAACCAACGGGTTTTATTTACTCTATTGCGGTTGTGTCTCTTACATACCTCTACATAACACCGAGATTCCAAAGATGCAACATTGCAACGTCGAAACGATTACATCACCGTGAATCTCGGCGACGATATTACACACTCGTGCGTACTTTGGGCTTCCAACCGATAAAATGTTTTTTTGTCGATATCATCAAGTTTATCGACGTACGCGTATACGAACGATAATCGTTTTTCGCTTCTATACATCGAGGATCACGTATATACGCGTTCAAGTGCACGCAAACAATAAAAACAATAAAAGAACCGATAGATCCGAGTGTTAATACAATTATATAACTATATAATACTTATGTTCTATTAATTCAACATTATCGAAAAAACTGATTTTTCAAAACAACGCTCTTTGCCCTCTATCAAGTATGGTGCTCGATAAGGCTCATCGAATTAAATAGTATTCTAACGTTGTCGATTGCGTGCGAAATAGATAAAACTCGCCTCTGCGAGTAAACAATATCAACGTTATAAATAATGCATCGATCGTAGAACCAAAAGATACACCATCGAAGAATCGCGAGTACGTGTCTGCTGTACGTAGAGTCAATTAAATAAAAACAAAAAAATAATAAAATAAATTCGATCGATCACGATAAACATACCGATCAGTCAATTTAATGGGAAATTAGATTACGTGTATCTCGTTTTCCGTGCGTATGTCTATATCGAGTTGCGAAAAATTTTGCGATGAAAATACGAATACTAATCGCACTCACCCGGGAATACAAAGAGAATTTAGTCAATCGTCTATAGAATAAACTTGGAATTTCAATGCGCGAATCTTCCGTCGAAATGTTTTTTTTTCCACTGCAAAGTGCAAGGTGTTCTTTTTTTTCTTTTTTCCTTTGGCTCCGACAAACCGAATGACGTTTCACGTTAAATTTATATTAATCTTTTCGCGGTTAATTTTGAAACGCAAATTTACGTTAAATTACCATTATTTCCTTAAAGTATTCGCGTAGACGGTGCTTGGTAAACGTGAGAGGTACGAGGAAACCGTTGGGTACAATCGTTTATAGATAAATTATTTGTAAGGTATGAAATATGAAAAGAGCGTATCCTTTACCTTCGGCTAGATCGGCACCATAAATTAACGCCTGGCATCCTGCTATGTTAACGCTATGAAGGAGGGAACTTTTCCTTAAATTAGTGTTGATAAGCGGTATGATTATGCCGAGTTTACTCAGACCAAGCCAAATGGCCACGTATTCCGGTCGATTTTCGAGGAGAAGAGCGACCGCGTCACCCTTTTTGTAACCGTGAGCTTTGAACACCGCGGCCACTTTGTTACTGTAGTCTTCGACCTGAAATTTTACGTATTCGTTATATTGCATATACAACGTCAACTATATTTTATTCTACACGTCGAGATAAATATTTAATCAAAAGTTACTATACACCAAGGAAAGAGTCGTTGTAAAATTTACTATTGTTATCGAGTAATCGAGACATTGCACACTTGACAATTGTTATAAAAACTACTATCACCTACAATAATGGAAATATTGGTAAAAGTTACTGTTTTCGTAGGTAAAATTTCCCATAGATTTATTAATATTTACTACGTGTATTTCTGTGTCTCTTGATAATTCAAAATTATTGTAATTTGAACCAAAACGGTTTTTTCCGTGTAGATCGTTTAAGAAAGAATACGCACACTATCCCAACAAAAAATATTAATATATAAAACAGTATAATACAGTAAAATATTTAAAATAATTAATATATTTGAGTATTAAAATTTTGCATAGAGTGCATATTAATGATTTTTTTTTCTGACAGTCTATGCCTTCATTACAAAACGATACAGTCATTTTTTCTCCGTGTACATGCAAATCGTGCGAATCATTCGTATTACAATTATGCTTTCAACGTTTAAAAGAAAAACGAAACGATTACGCACTTAAATATACACCGCTACTAAATTATTACTATCGACAAATTAATAAATTATCAAAGTTAAGCGAATCGTCGTAATTGAAAGTGAACCTTGTAAAATATATATATATAAATAATTACCAAATCGCGGAACATTATAGTCGCGTTATCGTATATATATATATATATATATATATATATATATGTATGCACACTGCAAAGTTTAATTATTAACGAATTCATTAATTAAGAACAAACACTCGAATCGTCAACGAGTGCGTGATTAAAGTATATAGCTTCACGATAACTTGGCGACATTTACTTATGTATATCTATATAAATATAACTCATGCGCACACAGCTTTGTAAATTTAAAGAGTACAAAGAGAAAAAAAAAGAGTAAGTGCATTAGGAAAGGAAAGAAGCCGCAAAGATTATTCGCGGAATGACCAGTAACCGAGAGAGATTTTAACGAGTATATATATATATACACACTACCGATCATAAATTTCCGAAATTTTTTTGTAAAACAGGTAATAGTTTAAGCAGTAATAACTCCGGTTCTATTGATCGCAGAGGAAAAATATAAAAGACAAATTAAAGGTCAATCCAAATACTAACTTTCCATGTTTTTAAAAAAAATTTTAAATTGATTTTTATAGTTTTATTTTGCTGTAAGTAATGAAGAATTTTCTACAATTTTTCAAATTTATTCAATCGTAATTTTTTTAAATATGAAGATAATTGAAAAATTCAAACGGGAAATGAAAGATCATAAAAAAGTATTAAAGTTTTTACTCTACTTTTTTTTCGATACGTTGTGTTTTAAAAAAGTTACAAGTGATTGAACACTATAGCTTTTCCAAAAAATTTTATTATTTATTATTAAATTTATTATTGTATGTATGATTACCGTACTATCCTTTTACGGAAAAGGTATAATGTTCAATCACTTGTAACTTTTTTAAAACACAACGTATCGAAAAAAATGTAGAGTAAAAACTTTAATACTTTTTTATGATCTTTCATTTCCCGTTTGAATTTTTCAATTATCTTCATATTTAAAAAAATTACAAGTGATTGAATAAATTTGAAAAATTGTAAAAATTCTTCATTATTTACAGAAAAATAAAAAATATAAAAATTATTTAAAAATTTTTTTAAAAACATGGAAAGTTAGTATTTGGATTGCTCTTTAATTTGCCTTTTTTATTTTTACTCTGCGATCAATAGAACCGGAGTTATTACTGCTTAAACTGTTACATGTTTTACAAAAAATTTTCGGAAATTTATAATTGGTAGTGTATATCTCAAATTTACACTAGTCGATTGCACAAGACGAGTTGGAGCGGTGATATTATTTATGTATGTATATATATGGGAGATTCCATGTGAAGTGATCCAGTTAAAAAATAGAATTTTGTTTTATTTATGAAATCAGTAAAAAACTACTTGAATAGAGTGTAGCTAAATTTTTAGACCTAAATTTCAATTAGTACCAGAGCTGTAACCAATCATAAAATCGAATTTTTTGAAAAAAAAATGACTTATTGGCCATTTTTATCACTAAATAACTCAAAATCTAACAATTTTTTCTTATATACATTAAATTTGAAAAAGTTTATAAATTTCAAGAAGTATCTGTTGAAATATTTCATTTATATTAGTTTAACACATTGAATATAGTTATAATTAATAAAAACCTTTGTAGTAAAAAAAGGGTTGTACGATCAAAAATATTTTATCCATCCAAGAATCTAATTCATCGATGATTAATTACCTTCAAAATGGTGCAAAGTTTGAATGCGGCAGAGCATTTCAGACAAAGTTATGGTGTCTTTAGGCAAATTTCTTAAAAAAAGAGAGCGAATGCATTTTATGAAAAAAACAGAGTAACCGTATACTTGCATTAAAACAACATGGCACTATTATTCTTCAATAACACTAAAATATACTATTTAATGTTAGTTACTGATACTTTTCAATCTCTAAGCTGCTTACAAACACAAAGCAGTAGGTATAAGCAGTTATACCTGTTATATAATTGGATTTATTGGAATTTTAATAAGTTTCAGGTATTTATTCAATTATATAACAGGTACAACTGCTTATACATACTATTTTGTATTTGTTAGCAGCTTAGAGATTGAAAAGTATCAGTAACTAACATTAAATAGTATATTTTAGTGTTATTGAAGAATAATAGTGCCATGTTGTTTGAATGCAAGTATACGGTTACTCTGTTTTTTTCATAAAATGCATTCGCTCTCTTTTTTTAAGAAATTTGCCTAAAAACACCATAACTTTGTCTGAAATGCTCTGCCGCACTCAAACTTTGCATCATTTTGAAGGTAATTAATCATCGATGAATTAGATTTTTGGATGGATAAAATATTTTTGATTGTACAACCCTTTTTTTACTATAAAGGTTTTTATTGATTATAACTATATTCAATGTTTTGAAATAATATAAATGAAATATATCAAATAATTTTTCTTGAAATTAATGAACTTTTTCAAATTTAATGTATATAAGAAAAAATTGTTAGATTTTGAGGCTACAGCTTTGGTACTAATTGTAATTTAGGTCTAAAAATTTAGCTACACTCTATTTAAGTAGTTTTTCCTGATTCCATACATTAAAACAAATTTTATTTTTCAACTGGATCACTTCACATGGAATCTCCCATATATATATATATATATATATATATATATATATGTATACGAATGAACGAAGGTCGTTGCCTACCTGTTGAAACGTCCATTCCTGGTCCTCGTAAACGAGGCACGGTTTATTAGGATTTTTAGCTACGTGCTGTCGGAACACATCGGCCACCGATCTGTCTTTCTTCTCGTGTCCCTTGATCGTCCAGAGTAGGCATATGTACCGAGTTATCGCCCTGTAAACATTTACACATTTTTTTAACATTTACTTCTACACCCGACGATCATTCGTTATAAACGGCTTTCTCCTCGATCATTGCGTCATACCCGTTTATTTCATTTATTTCTTTTCTCTTTTTCTTTTTTTTTCCTTTTTCATTCTTAGAAGAGATATATAGGTAGTAGTTGAACGAATAAAAGTTGAAAAATTGAGTGCGTGTAAGTGTAGTGAAAAGAAATACGAGAGTACAATTAGATTATTAATTTTTGTTGGAATTATAAGTTAATTTTACTGTACAGTATTTATTTGTTTATTTGTCATTTACACCGAGGAAATGACGTTTTTTACACTAAAAGAGTAACTGAAAACTAATCGTTCGCTCGATCATGTATACACTAAGTTAAAACGAAGTATTTCTCTCGAAATTTCTCTTCAAGAGAGAAAACTGAGTAAATCAGTATACTTAGAGGATAATAATTAATTCCGATCAAGTTAAATATTAAAGAGTGAATATATCATGATAACAAAGATAACACCAATTATTATTGTCTTTAAATAAAAGTATTTCTTTCGAGGGAAATCACTGAATAGTGAATCATCAATTTTGACAGAAGGTTCGAGTGACTTTCACACTATAACCAATGGTATTTATTATTGATAGCTACCGTGACACGTACATACCGATAAAAATAGTCTATTTTCTAGACGATACTGAATTATCTCATTTGGAGATTCTGTATCTTGGTTCCAAAGTCGTTACCAAATACTAAGTTTCAATACAACTATTATCTGGGTGTCAGAGATATACACGAGAGATCCACGCACTTATTTATATATAATTTTCGAGTTTACGGTATCGCGGTAATATAGTTTCCGACACATATATAAGTACGCGTCCTTTATTTTTTCTTTCTCTCGTCTAGTCCAAGGAAGTACTAACAGTCGATTCTCGCATGGAACCTGATAATTTCCATGAAAAATCGTACCATCCAGGTGGAAATGGAAATTACCGGAGAGGATAAAATGTTTAAAGGAATAAAACGATCGTGCACACCATCGACACGATATAGCTTAAGTAGGCAAAGCGTTTACCGCGAGATCGAGCGAGAGAGAGAGAGAGAGAGAGAGATGTGCCGTTACATTTTCTGGAGAATGGAAGATACCGGTTGTAAATAGTAGAAAGAGAGGAGGGGGGGGGGGGCAGGGAAGAGCGAAGAGCCCGTAAGACCAGGCTAGAGAGGCACCACGGGAAAAGAAACTCGCGTGATACCTCGAAAAATCATCATCGTTAATTACAATGCACGCGGACTTTGAGTCTATTCGAAATGTTCTATTATATCAATAATGAATTTTGATATATATAGATGTATAAACACACACCGGAAAATTCCAATGTCATCGCGTTATCGATCTCTCGGTATCGCGACGAGTCGTTAAGAAAAACAAGACCGATTCTTTTCGGACGGACGATACAAAAGTAGGAATAGACTTTTTGAATATCTGTTTACGAGTTTACGAGGTAGAACGCGTAGGATACGCGATTTATGATGCAGGGAGACGCAGCTGCAAGCACTTATAGGGTCGAAGGGCATCGTACCTCCGAAACCAGTCGACGACCTTATACCACCCTCTGAGTACAGTGTCGAGTGTAGACGATCAAGGACGATGCGTCCGCAACTTTTCTTTACTTTTTGACCCGGAGAGACTTTGCGACGCCTGGCGGCTTGCGCCTCGCGGCTCGCGCCTCGATCGTGATACGCGAAAGTTGCTGGTTATACATAGATAGCCTTAAATGCGCTTACGTACGCATACTTATACATCCATTGGAATTGGTGGAAAGTCGAGTATCCTCCGAGGCCCGCGAGCTAGTTTTCTATACCTCCGATCGGTCCGTCCACCGAGACCGAGACCGAGACCGAGCGTTTCGGTTACTCGACAGCTCTATTTTTACACAATCTATATAACTATATATACAATAATTATCTCCAACTGAAACACGGTCTATAAAACGCAACTTTGTTCGATCGTTTCTAATTTCATAATTTTTCGGTTTTAGCTACTAAGTATAACTACTTATACACTGCATAACGTTGTTGTTGCACAGCGAAATAAAAAGGTATATAAACTTTGTTAACTTTTATAATTAACGTAAACTTGGTACGTTTTCTCGCCTTTATGCTATTGGGTATTGCGGGTACATCATTTTTATTTCAACCGTGCAGTGCGTAAATTTCGAATAGAAACGAAAAGCAAAAGACAAGAGTGTTGTTATCACCTCTTCGTATACTCACATATTTATTCAAATACTTCATTTATTTTTATCTTTCGTTTATTTAGTAGATATTTACTTTTACGTTTATTCCTCGCTGACTCGGCCATTTTTATACACCGATACATCATACGTGTATATATATATATATATATATATATATATATATATATATATATATATTATATATATATATATATATTATAATGCTCGATGACGAGAAGAGAAAATAGTATTTAGTAACGCGAATTCACTTATTCCACCGTGGATTAATACAACGTCGAACGCGTCCTCGTTTAGTCGATTTCAACGTTTATAGAGACAAAGAAAAAACATCCTCGTAATGCATCGCGTTCGATACGCGAAAAGTATACAAGTACTTATAATACGGAAGCAAAAAGCGAAATCCGTTAGTTTTTCGCGACGATAGTAAAGTTGTTTATACTTATAACGAGGATCATCGCTTAAGCCAACACATCGTTTACGAGCGACGAGCGATTAATCGGGGCTTTTTTGGTTTCATCTCCGCGTAGAAAAATGATCGTTGTACTTACAGATAAATTAATGTACTGTCGATTTCTCGAATAACCATGGACGATTGGTCACGAAATCCTCGAAAATTGTGCACGCGCGCGCGCGCTCGCTCGCGATCTCTGGTTAATGACGGCCGATCGGCGGAAGCATCGAGGATAAAAATTAGTTTAATTAGGATGAGCGAGTCACGCCAAGGTTGCGCCGTGCGATCGAATGCGTGCGCGTTTCCTCGTATGTGCTGGACGCAGACGGCAGGACGGGACGGGGGATCGATCGATCGATCGATCGATAGACGCGTCCGTGCGTCCCTTTGAATTCCCTGCACCGTTATCGGGTTATCCTCGATTCGCAAACGGTAACACTCGTGGGAGAAAGAAACGCAATGAAATCAAGGAGGAGTTACGTAAGGAGGAGAGATCCTGGAAGTAGGTGCGCGAGATTAGGATACGAGTTTCGAGCATTCGGTTGCCGCTTGGTCGGAGAAAGTGCAACGATCAAGTCGAAGAAAGAGTGCGGAGAAAGAGTGGCCACTTGCCCATAGAGAGAAAAGAGAAGAGCGTGGCGTCCGGCGTGCGCGCGCTTGCGGTAGAGAAAGCGGGAAACGTGGCGCAGGCGACGGGGAACCGCGCGACCGAAACAAGGGCACGGGAGCGCGCTCTCGACGAGTCGTCGCTGCGTCAAAGGGAATTTTTAACGGTCGGAACTCGGACGCATGGCGCGGCTCGCGAGTGCACCGCTCTCCTGCTCTCCAACTTCCAAGTGGGCCGAGCCGCCGAGAACCCGCACAACCGTGAGTGAGTGAGTGAGTGAGAGAGAGAGAGAGAGAGAGAGAGAGAGAGAGAGATAATAAGAGATAGTAAGAGAAAGAGAGAGATACTCACTTGAGGTCCCTGGGAGCCGTCTTGAGGGCGACGTAAAACCACCGGAGCCGACCACCCGCGACAAAGTAGGCGACGAGGGCCACCAGACCCAGCTGGAGGATGAAGAGCGGGCCCATGTAGAGCCATAAGGCGGCCAGAGCGGCCAGAAGCCCGGCCAGGAGGAGCATCGCCAACAACAGGCGCCGCAGCAGACGAGCGACTGCGGCCCAACGGCGAGTCGAGGCAGCAGCGCGAGTAGCGGCGCGCCCGCCGGCGCCACCAGGTGCTGCCGCCGCCGCCGCCGCCGCAGCCGCCGCTCCCGCTGCACCACCACCGCTGCCGCCGAGCTCGACCGAGCCGGCTGCCTCCGCGGCTCCTGCTCCCGATGACGAGTCGTTGCCCGGGGCCGAGCGCCCCACCTCCTCGCTCTCCTCGCTCTCCTCGCTCTGCGGCTCGCCCCTCTCCACGTCCTGAAAGTTTAAACACACACGCGCACGCAACGCGTACGGCGTACATCAATGTCAAGTGTGCACTGGCCACTGTGCACTTGTGCAGTGTGCAGTGTGCACTGGCAGCAGCCTACGACGGGCGACGGCTACCGCGAGTACCAAGGTACCAACCCCTCAACGAGTACCCCACTACCCCGTACGCGACTCACCTCAACCTTTACGAGTGCTCTGTGCACTGTGCGGCCGCGTGCGCACTCGAACGCTTGAGCCTCAAAGTCTAGCCGCGCACTCCGTCAATAAGAATTGTGTACGAATGTATAACGAGTTCAGATATTTTACATGCAGAGTCCACCGAATCGTCGATTCAACGATATTCCAAAATTTGAATGTCATTATCGAGTTTACGCCCGGCTCGGCCCGTTGGCCCGTCGCGTCAAGAAAAAGGAAAAAAACAAATGTACTTATACGTTCCGTCGAGTGTGAAATACTTAAATTTAAGTAAGTGTATACCTATAGGTATATCATATATATTCATGTACTCGTACGCGAAGGCGAACTGCGAAGAGGGAACAATCGAGTTTTTCCACGTGTAACGGAGCATTTCCTAACCTCAAAACAATGCGTCACTACTGAACTACTGACGTATACCGTATACGACTGATAATTAAATGCTTTTCCAACGAATCTCTCTTCCTCTCTTGATTACGCTGTATTGACTTTCCTCGGTGGGTTCCGGCCCCGGCCTCCCTCGTTAACTCGATATTATCCACGCGGTCAAGTTTCCACTACACGCACGCACGCACGCCGACTCGCTTTTTACCTTTATATATAGGATACAAGTAAATAACTCCTCCTCAATACTATATGCGCACAGTGCAGTACAAACAGCAGCAACATGGCCACGTGCGTCTATCGGCTATCAACTTTGAGAAATAAAGGCTTCATTTTAGGCCGGCCGGCGAGGCGGCGACGTCGATCCTCATGATCAAAATAGACGCTACGTATAGTCGGTAGTACGCAGTACGCACACGGCACACCGCACACCGCGCTTACACTCACACCTACACTGTCGTCCGCATTTTTCGCGTGTGCGTGCGTGCGTTCTCTCTCTCTCTCTCTCTCTCTCTCTCTCTCTCTCTCTCTGTAGATTGTTTGTCCCTAGTCTGTGTGTACGATAAAGTTTTCACAGTATCCTATTCGAATTTTAAATATATAAGTATTTCAAAGTCGTTTAATAGACGATCGATTTAATTTATTATCACGCGATCACCGATTGATATTAGTCGTACGACATTGACAATACCGAAGAAAAACTATCTTACTCATAAGTTGGAAAATTAATTCACACGGAAAAGTATAAATTTCTCGTAACGTCGAACGATGTAAAAAGGACGCGTAACGCGTTTCATAGCCAGGGGAAAAAGTTTATGAAAAAAGGCCTTATAGGAAAAGTGGTATTGAATATCAAAAAAAAAAAAAGTAATCCATTAGTTAATTAAACCCAACGGTCGAATCGAAAATATTGTAAGGTTTATACGATATATTGATACGATCTCAGTATGTAAGTATCGATGTTTCGGAGCATATAAACAAATAAAGGTAGTGAAGAGCTCACTCGATAAAGAAGATTACCCGCAACGATATAGGTAATCAGTTCGAATTGTTCGAGGTAGATGGATCCACTATGAGCGGTTGAAACTTAAAACATCTCCGCGCGAGGTTTGAGCATTTGGGCCACTTGGGCTACTTGGGCCACTCGCGTAGTCGCGTACACGACGACACACAAAGTATATTCCACACCTATACCTATATACATATATACACACTGACATACCATTAGCCGGTAATACCGATTGCATAAAAAAGCGCGTTTTTTTTGCTAAGACGACGACGTTGCGAGTGAGGAAGAGAGAGAGAGAGAGAGAGAGAGAGAGAGAGAGAGAGAGACGCGAGATCGCTAATCGGTTCGATACGGCACCGACAAAACCAATCCAAAAAAGCACGAAAAAAAAGATAGATGGACAAACTAAATACGAGGATCTATTAATTACGATTATTCGTGTAAGCAGATCCCACCGACACGAGCGATCAACTTTTTGCAAATAATCTTAAAGAAACTCGTTAACGAGATACGGAGAGACAAATGGACAATTAAAAATCGGAATATGAATCCAATCGGTTATTTACTTACGATCGTTCATCGTGGTACCCTAACGAGCTGGACTCTACGATAATTAGACGATAGACTATATCATATATACATACATAGATACTATGTGCATACAAACGTAATATTGTACAAGAAATCGAATTTACTCTGAACAAGGCGACGACTTCACTGGGATGATACGACATGTTGTATATAATTTTTATAAACTGGCAAACCGGTCTATATGCACGAGTCGAATATGCCTCGATATCTCTCGATGTGCATGTGCATGTGCATGTGCATGTGCATGTGTGATACTTGGATCGAAACTACAAATATTGGAGCTACACTCTTGGTTGACTTCCTCTCACTCTCGGACCTCGGGTGTCGCCGGGTGCCGCCGCGCGCTCGGCAAAACTGAACTGAAACTGTCTTGTTTGTATGTAAAATATGGTACCGTCTGGCTCAAGATGAAAAAATTCTTTAATTATTCCATTCGTTAACTCGGCTTACTTTTTCTTTCAACTGTATATACACCTCGCTATTCACTTTACGACGAGTTTACCTCGATCCTCGCGCATCTTCTTATTCTTCTCCGTTCAAAATTTCGTAACACATCGCTTTGTCACTCATTTTTAAAAATATCGATTACACAACGATCGACTAAAAATCTTGAGAAAAAAGTACATTTTCGACATTTCTCGAACATTTATCTTTCCAGTTTCAAACGATCGCGCGTCTATCATTCCTTGCGGGATCTTTGTATAGTTTATTTAAAGTGCAGGGAATAAACGGCTGCAATTGTATAAAACTTAGCTACTTATATTATCTATATAAATAAAATTCTCCATCGAAGTTAACGGAAACAAAAATGTCTTTACAAAAATATCCACGTGTATAATAATATTATTCAACGTCTCGAAGTGGAACGAGGAAAACCCATATCAAACCTCCGATTAATCCATCGAGAGTGTGAGGCAATCGGTGTTTATATGCGCGCGCGCGCGAAAGCCTAAAAATGCGGTTTATTCGTTTGAAAAATCATATTCTCGAACGTGCAACTAAATAACAACAAACAATTTGTTAAACAGTCGAAACGTATACCGCGATATGCACCTCGGTTTCGTCGGTTGGCAATCGATAAAGAAAATTATGTAGATTTAATAAGATGTACATGTTATTAACATATGATGTACGGTCGAGCGTGAAATGTCGCAATCCAATATATGTACATTATAGTCCGCGCGTGTATTATAGCTATCTCGAAAACGTGATGGAGATCGGTCCTCGAGGCTCAAACGGTCATCAACGTCCAACCTGCTTCGCCACCTCTCTTCCTTTCGTTCTTTCTTTTCAACGTAAACGTCCGCGCGACGGCCGACGCGCCGGTTTATCGGATAATTAGCACGTGCTCTCGATATATCACCGATTCGAATTTCGACGGCGCAGTACTTGTACTTGTCTCACTCTCGCCCGATAACGCAACAATCCGAATCCGAATCCGAATCCGAATCCGAATCCTCCGTTTCTTTATGTTCTTTTTCCTTTTGTACATCAAAAGTTCTCTTCCATTCGATTAATAATATATACGTTCGAGTTTTACTAAATGATTTAATCATGAAAGTTTTAATTATATATACACCCCATTGTCATGTATATACGTTCACGTTCGCACCGGGTTTATATATACATTTTGATTGGCAAATTTAAGCGTTTTTTATTCTTGTTTTTCCAAGTTCTAAATAATCTTCATTAATATTTACGTTCTTTTAATTTATTATCTTTGACTGCGGTAAACGTATGTACATCTTATTATTCTACACCGCTCGCGTCCACTCGTTTATTATTATATTACATATACACCACTTATTTCTATCTACGAGACATGATGAATCTCTGTATTATTGAATTCTAATAGATAATTAGTGCACTCCAGTTATTTAATTAGGTTTACCGATTACCGGCAACTATGTATATTTAAAATTTCATGTATTTGTTACAAAGCTATGACCGATTGGCTTTCAATAAATTTGAAATATTATATTCAATCGATCTCCCATTCTTATATATAACTACTCTATTAAGACAATCTTTCGTTTAATTAACGAGTGATTATTTACGAAAATTAATGTGATATTTACGAAAGTCTATCTCGTCCGAGTTCAATACTATTCATTTTACTATTTATACGAACGTGCGCGAATAAATCTATCTCCCCGTTTGTAATAATACTGCACACATGCGCGTATTTTGATAATAACAACGTCACCAGTTTATCAAGAGAGATTCGATTCACAAGAAATCCAGTGAATCGAGGATCATTTCGTTCCAGATATCAGTCATCGGTACATGTAGGAATTGTTAATTTTGGTATATAGATCGAGGTAAGATCGCGTGTAGACGCGTATCGTCCTTCGCGATATTCCGATGTTAGACGTGTATATATCAACTCCTCCTTCGTGTGTACGCCTACTTATCGCGTTACTTTGGCCCATCTTGACCCGGTCGATTTCATTGAATCAAACGATATATGTAGCTATTCCGTTGCGCAACTGCGCAACTGCACAACCCGTTCTTTCGCGACCATTACCAAATCACACGACGACGATGCATCTTTCCTCATTTTTCCTTTGTTAACGCAATCACTGGCTGCAATTAAGATAACAATGTTCACTTTGACACGGAGAAGGAAAGTGTTTGTTAATTTATATCGACCGGACCGGCCGGCAAACGGTGTACATTTTAAAACAATCTTAACCGAACAAACACCGGTAAGTTAAACGTTCGTTTAATACATTTTTGTTACACGATATAATAATCGTGATGCAAAGTTTTGATCGTTCGCGATATACGAAGATGCGGTCATCATCACCGCAGCATTTTCCTTGTCCTATTTCGCGTGTACGCTGCGAATATCGGAGAACCTGTTCGCTCGGTTCGTAAATATATATACATATATATGTAATATACACTTGTAACCTCTTACGCGAAAACTCATTCGCTGCGAAAGCGTTATCAAATTAAAAATCGACAATTTTTACGGATCATTTTAAAACATATATATCTATATATGTATATACTATTCTGTATACCATTGAGTGCATTATAAATACGTATTTTTAAATTGAGTGAGAAATCATCGTTGTATAGAATAACAATTGAAATGTACTTAAGTATAAACAACGCGCGAGAACCACCGTAAACACCGAGAGATTATTCTTATAAAGTTTAACATGTTGGCACAATATCGATCTTTAATTTGAAAATTATAAAGCCAGCGTGTTCAAAATAATGCCGATCTATTTGTGTCTCCAATTGATTATTACCGTTCTTCTTTACCGTCAAAATCTCTTCGTCTAAATATATCTTACACTGTAAGCAATCGTATTGCACATAATATTCATTAACGGTTATCGGGTGATGTATCCAAAGTGAAAATACCCGGATTGAATATAAAACGCGTTTAAAAAAAGATACATCAAACGTTAATTCATTGGTTTGTTAATTTAAATCAACGTAATAACTTTTCTCGTGATTATAGCTGCGTGGGCAACAAGTTACTCAAGAATAAAAAAATGTTTTGTTAAAGGATATCAAAGTCGATAAAAAAATAACAATTTTTGGATTTTTAATTATATTAAAAAAAAAAGAAGAAACTTAGCAAAACAAACAGAAGAGTACTTTGCGTAAAGATATGATTTATCACTCCATAAATTGTTAATTGACTACATTTACTCATTCGAAAGATTCATCGTTTTAAAACCTTCAGACTTAATTAAATAAAACGATTAATTTAATTAACTAATTATCGCAGTCTGCTTTTCATAATCGTTAAAAAATATTATTTAAATATTTAAAAGTTTGAAGCTTTTAATTTTTTCTTAACTTTGAGATATCCTTGAGCATTTCTGCGCACGATTAGTTTAAGTTGCGCTTTTTAAATTAATTTAAAATAGTGCAGATAATATCTTATCCTGTTCACAGCGACTTCGATCGATCCTATTTGGATTTATGTACGTTATGTAGTGAATATGTATATATGTACGTATATGTCCTTAAAATAATTGAATGGCGGTGCTGATCTAGGTATATTTACATCAACGACCGGATATAGTACATAGGATTTTACGGTGTTTAAACTATAACCTGTCAACTCCAACGCAAGTGTGTGCGAATATCCTAATTTTAATCGGTTGCTCTGTCACGCTCACGCTCAACTTAAATTCTAATTCTCGAACGGCTAATTACACCAGGTATAAATAAATGTGTAACGATGTGTATTTTAAACAAATAGACTATATTATTTTAATAAACTGCTCGACTATAATATTACACGGTTTGTATATATATATACATACGAATGATGTTAAAGCTTTTTTCTTATACCTCTACATATCAATTATCATTTAGACAAGTACACGTGTATATGCGTATTCGCACTGCACGCATGCTCATTTGCGGCACACTCTTAAATTTCTCACAATTATATCGCATTGAATGCAAGTACCTTATTCTGTATGCCCTAATCAGCGTCAGACATTTACATCTCTATAAGATTTTAGTTTTTCGTTAACTTTACAATAAAATAAATGACATTGTTTCCTTATCTCTGTATTCTAATTACCGTGCAATTTCAATCGTCACTGCGGTATGTACATACACACACATAAACTATATGTCACTATGTACATCTTGCGCAAAGTATATTTATATATACAAAAAAAACTAAAAAAAAACAGTAAATTGCTAAAGAATATTTTTTTGTTTAAATATCTCATTCGCGTTCCGTGATAATTAATTCTCTCTCTGTCTCTCTCTCTCTCTCTCTCTATATATATATATATATACCCGATCTATCTCGCGTATACATGCACGCACACGCTTGGAGGAACGGTATATATACATATATATATAAATCTCTCGCGTATATAGAAATTGTGATTCGCGGAAAATATACGCGCGTGTAGACCACAATTCCCGCGATATATCACGAAGAATGTGAAAATTCGTATATACACGTTGCATCTCCCGCGCATTCACGTATCCGTACGCGTGCACACACACACAGGTGAGGATTTTGCTCTCTCACAACACACACACGTGAAAGGCGACCGACTTTGGAAGCTTCCTATGGGTATACACACATACATATACCGTACATAGGAAGAGAAAGTAAGTATACGATGTGCTCTTAAGTGTTGTCAAATGCAACGACTCTTGTACAGTTATTTACATGCTCGAACCGCCCGGTATATTACCCACAATACACGTATACACCTATATATACACATTACACACCGAAAACTTACCGAGGAACGTTATATATTATATATTATATATTATATATTATATGCCTATGCATTAACTGCCTGCCTCTACACTGAGAGAAAAGTAATTATTTCCTACAAATAAATCGTATATTTCCCATTGTTTTAAAATATGTACTTTCTTAACGATTAACAAATATTCCTTAATAAAAATGCAATCAAATAAAATCTAATATTCTTTACTATAATAGATAATATAAATTTGAAACTAATTTATAAAGTTAAAATTATATTATTAACGAAGGAATACAAGTAAATTTGTTTAGTTAATTTAAATTAGTAAATATATTTAATTACGCTAATATATGAGAGTTATATAAGTTCAAAAAGTCATCGGGTCCCTCTAGCGGTGCGTGAAATGATTATCTTTACGATGTATTATATTAATAATATCACATTTCATTTATTTAGCACAAATAAAGAACGTCTAGATTAAGACAAAATCATATATTCCTTTTTCACCAAAAATTCAATTCATTGGATTCTTAATAGTTAACACATGTGCCTTTCGCCGTATTCTAATCCACATTTCTTAAGAATTAACAAATATTCTTTGACTCAAAGAATCTCTTTTCTCAGTGTTCAACTTTGACTACGTATGTACATGTACTCTTTACATACACCGTGTACTTATATACGTATGTAAACTCAATTTTATAACCAACTTTTTTATTTTTTCTTTCCATCCGCGAAAAGTTGATTGCGCAATGTTTATTGCGTAACCGCCTATATATATATATTTACCTATATATATATTTATATATACAAATTTGATTTTAAACATTCATTTATAATGTAATATATACATATACATACGTATAAACATTTTTTTAAACGTTCACATTGCGTAATAAGGTAGACGACGTTGAATTAGTCGAATTTGATTTCCATAATGGCTTTGGTGGTTACAAGTTCGTTCACCTCCTGGGTATAATTCGACTTTATAACTAAACCTGGTACGCGAGATATATACGACGAATATACTGGAAAATTCTATTGTCCTCCTTTTATTTCCACGAATGAACGATTCAAATGATTTAGGAAACAAGGCTAATGATCATCATATTTTCATTTTTTATTTTCATTTCACGTTATATTCCGTCCTGTCGCGTCGTCGGCTAATAATTTCACCTTATTTTTATTTAATTTTACGTCCTATATCCTTCTTTTTCCCCCAGCGAATCTCGAATCTTGAGACTCGAGAGAAAGACAGTGAGTCAGATGAAAAACTTCGATGAAACGTTCGCGGGATAGAGAAAAAAAGGGCCGATTATTACTCACCGGACGATTCAAACGCGTAAACGGAGAAAAAGTGTAATTGAATTATTTAAAGGCCCCGGGATGTGTATTTATGACACTAAGAAACCGGTTTACCTAATAAAAAAAAAACAAAAAACAAGGAAGCCAAAGTTACGAAAATAGATACATCTCATAGACGTGCCAGGAAAAACCAATGAGAACGATCGTTACTTCAATTTTCGTAAAACATCTATAACCTATACCAACGAAATGAACGTCGATCGTTAGAGAATAAGTATATTTAAGTATAATCTTTAAATTATCGGTGGGTATCGAAATTGAATGTTTACGTATAGACGAAAAGAGGCGCGAGTCGATCGACGTACGCTGCGCGGTTGTAAATTTTGCCAGGAAAATAAGAGATCTGCTAACGTTTATCAACAAAAAAAAAAAAAAAAATTCGTCTACGCGTATGTACGTCGTGAATAATTAAAAACCTTATCTGTGTACTCAATGCTTCATTTCGAATGTTCACAGCTCGTTTATTGAACGCGGTCTTGTAATTTTCCAGAATAATCGACCACGCCGAATTTATAAACACGAGAATAGAGCACCACAATTTTCCATATGATAAGCAAACAATAAACAAAGTGTCTTGGATAATAGGTAAATACATTTAATGTTACGACCAAGTCCTCTAATCGAACATAAATGTTTTGACAAAAATGTGTAAAAGTTAGAGTATAATTGCGGTGCAGAGGTGTATATATGTATATGTAAGTATATATATGTACGTATGCGTTGATAGCGATAAAAAGGCAAAAGGAACGGCGGTGATGAAAGAAAAACGGTGCGACAAGAACGTGATTTGCATTAGGTAACGAGGGATTCACCGCTCGAACCGCAAAAGTGCATTAGCGCGCTATTACATTGGGAAGGTCGCGGGAAGCTTTTTGAGAATCGTGCACGATTCCATCGGAGTGACTCAATTTGCATCCACGGTCGTCGCGACGGCGGAACCTCGCGAGTCCGAAAAATCAATGGGAAAGAGGACAGTCGCGCCAGAGGTAGCTGGGTGTACGGTGTACCCGAGGAAGCGGGAAACGCTGTGGCTAGGGAGAGAGAGAGAGGGGAGATGGGTGAGGGGAGAGGGGTGAGGGGTGAGGCATCGCGTGAGATAAGCGCAACTTAGCGGGTTCTACTACGACGAGGAAGAAGAGTGGTACTCACTCCGAGAGCGGAGACGTGGTCAGCGGCCCGACGAACGATCCGCGTGCATGTCCGTAAGAGCCGAAGTCTCGGTCTGACTCGGAGCCCTCGTATTATCTTTCCTTTCTATGAGGGATCGCTCGAGGATTCTCGTGGCTTCATCCTCGCGGTCGAAGGAAAATCACGCTACCACGTACGGACGGAGGGATGTCCTATGTCCAAGGATCGTCCAGTCCGCGACTGTGCCTCTTCCTGCTCTCTCTACCTCGCTTCCTCGCTTCCTCGGTTGCGTGTTTATTCCCAGGAAAATCAATAGTCTTTACGGTGCTGCTACCCGGTGCCCGCTCGACGAACCTACGCGCACCCTTTGACGCCGACTCTACAACTAAACTACCCCTACCTCTATCCGGCCCGGAGCCCGGAGCCTCTTGCGTCTTCTCCGTTAACTTCGATTTCCACCTCTACGCGTTAATGCGTATACTTCACCACGGTTCAAATAAATCATATTACCTGATTCCGCAATATTCGTGAATAATAAAATAAAGTCACATTGATCAAGCGAGAAATATAATTTTTTAATCGTATCGAACGTGAGAGAAAACGAAAGTAGGCTATATAAACCCTAAATATAACTCCGCTGTCTCAAGAAGCAAGAAGAAAATGTATTAAACCGGCCTTTTCGGAAAGTTATTTAACTTCTAATTTAAAATACATCGATTGATAACCTCTTACAACCTCTTATCGGAGCCGTTGGAAATGTCACCGTCGCAAGTCCGACTGGTCGGTAAAAGTCATTGTTTTAATTATATGGCGAGTTGCTGGGGAACTACCTTAATTTAAGTGCAACTGTGTTATTTCGTAGTACACACTACACGAAGAAAAAAGTTGAAGTAAAAATTACAATGTTGTCTAGTAATGCGGAGACAGACTAACACAATTCAAAAATTTACCATAGTGTATATTAAATTTTACTAGAAAGTTATTAATTTTTACTACAATTCTGGTAATATTTACTACAACATCAGTAAAATTTACTATACACTATGGTAAATTTTTGGATTGTGTCAGTCTGTCTCCGTATTACTAGACAAAATTGTAATTTTTACTTCAACTTTTTTCTCAGTGTACGGATGCCGGAAGCGATGGATAAATAAATAAATGAACCTTGTATGGCCATCGATTATTCAAAAATTTATTCTAAGTTGATTAAATAATACTTTACTAATTATTTTACTTCGTACGAAAGATTTCATCGTATAGTTTGGTGATAAACATTAAAATACACCCGCAGATTACTAAAATTTCCAATAGAGTAATTCGACTTTCGCGTATGGATGTCCGTATTTAATTAAACGACATTTTACATATATATATATATATATATAATTTACGTGCATATCAACAACAATAAGAGAACAAAATAATATCTTGATTCCGATAGTTATTTTAAAGTAGGCGCGTACGTTAAGACAAGAACCGCTTTAATAATGTCATCGATCAAGTTCATTGAACGTTATTGCAACATCAAGCCTGCTATATACGTTCAAAATGACTCCTATGTATTTATTTCCGAGACCGCGAGGAGACAAATTTACAATCTAAACGGATACACTTGAGACATTTCGAACATTTACCATAGGTGTATAATTATTGGGCTCGACAAGTAAATCACGTATTATAAACAAACAGCTATACACTATACTCGTATATATATCGACGCGTTAGTCCAAAATTTCAATTACGTACAAATATACTTTTCGTTTCGACGCGGTGTACATTTATATCTATATATATATACGAAAATAAGATACGTTAAACGATCGTTTAAATGACGAAATTAGTAAAGCCGTACAATTTATCGTACTTATCGTACAAGAATGCTATAACTCTAACGATTGATATTTAGAGTCATAAAGGATGTAACGTTCTATGGATTATTATTCGATTGTTGACGTACCATTTCCCTTTACGCAGTCAATCTGCAAGATTAAACGACCACCTAATTAACCGATCGTCTAGACACACAAAATCGACGATTTCACCTAATTTTATATTGTATTTTAACAATCATCAATTTTTTACGCGCGCGCGCACCAGAGAAAGGCGATCCGTCTATGATACATACATGTGATGTATATACGTTTCGAGCGTGCGACTATCCGATTAATTAATGCAAACGCACGAGCACACTCGCATTTAAAAATAATCCAAACTACAACAAACGATACGATAAGTTACATTTTTTTTTATCTTTTTTACGAGCTATAAAAAAACTTTTACGCTTGATTTATACGATACGGAGCCGGAGCCGAAGCCGAAGCCGGAGCCGCGTGTAACCAGCGCGTAACAACCAAATATATTATATCACTTTCAATCGCGTAAGAACAGATATATTCAAGATGCATTATTACTAATACAATCCATATACAATTACAATTCTCTCTCTACCTCTCTCACAAACATTATTTTTTCCATAATGTCAAACGTCGTACGTGTAGTAATAGGCTTTCCAAGTTTATTGTAAAAGTTAATATCCGAGCGTCTTCTCGATTACACATTATATACGCAATGCCGAGCAAAGGAAACTGCGAGAGACAATTTTTAATTCTTACTTATCAAGGAGAGGGTGTACGGCGATCTTCTTATTATATTTTTGTAATTCGTCACGCTAGCGCGTTTATCCATAATTTAACAGTAAACCTTAGGTTTCGCGGGTTTCGTAACGACCACTGCGCCTTGCACGAAAAATTACTCAGGCTTTATTATACCGCGGCTCGCTCGCTAGAAATCCGAGTCCCTGGAGAGTGTGTGTAGCTAAATATTGCAGTTAGAAATTTTGAAAAGGCGTTATACCGGTATACCTATGCCGCGCACTCGTAAATTTTACTACAATTTTTAGCGTTTCATGGTTTGATGGTATCGCGCGCTCGAAAGCTCACTCGGCGCACGCACACGCGCCAGTTTCTTTCTTACACTCGCGTACCTCGACATGAAAATTTCAACGGATTAAAATACTAGAACTGGGCAATCGTTGAACTTACGATCGTGACAGTAGTGGTAAGACCAATGCTACACTGTCCGCGTGTGTTTGAAGAAACGCGAGTCAGTGCAAGTTGTACTTATGGGCGATGGGGCGATGGGGCGATGGGGCGATGGCGCGATGTAAACATAGGGTTACCAAGAGGACTCACTCGATTCTTGTGGTTGCTCGAGTTCACGGGTATGGAGCTCCTGGTGTTCCCGTTCCCGTGACCGTTGCCCATGTTCTTGAACGAATTCTTCTCGATCGCATCTGTCATCTCGGCGGCTCGCTGCTTCGCGTAGTGAAAGAGAGAGAGAGAGAGAGAGAGAGAGAGAGAGTGACCCGTCGATCCGTCCAGCGGAGAGTGCGATAGACAGCGAGAGCCAGTCGAGTAGCACGAACACACACGCGAACTACCACCGGGGACCGGTGCACTACGAAGCCAAGGATACGCGAGTCCTCGAGTTACTGAATCTCCAACGCCCGGTCATCGAGGGGGCGGTTGTTACAGTTCTACGCCCGAGAGTACTACGTCCACGGTCGATCGTAGCCCGAGACCTCGCGAAACACGAGTTGCCGGTGTACGCGCTCGAGTCTCGAGAGCTCCGCTATCCTACGCTTCTCCTCTCCTTGCCCTCTCTCCTCTCCTCTCCTCTCCTCTCCTCCCTGAGTCGCCGCTCCCCTCCTTCCTCTCACCATCACCACCACCACCCCTCCCCCCAACCCACCTCCTCTGCCGACCACTTTACGATCGCGCTCCCGGCCGATTTCGGTGTTAGATGTACCTATCGTATACCGTATTATACGCTTTTCCTTCGTAAGTCCTCCTCCGATACTCCTCCGGTCTGCCTTCCGCAACCTTCCTCTCAACCACCACTTTTCATCCACTTTTCATCCACTTTTATCCTCGAGTTTTTCGTTTGAATTTTCACTGGTACACCACCGAGAGAATACGTGAACGAATACTTCGGAACTAGCGAAATAAGACCGTGTATATCACCCGTAAAAGAAAAATCTCTTTCGTATTCTCAGTTATCTCGATGCAGAAGACGAATCAATTTTCGATCAACGTTTCTTCTTACGCAATTACGCAATGACAAACTGTATCTCGAGGAATTCACCAAGTGCAGTCCAAAAAAAAACAAAAAATATGTTATACCTCTCGTGTCCAGTGAATTTTTAAGAGTATATTTACAAGTATAATCGAATCGGAAATTACTGATGACGAGCGCCGGTCAACGGAGACAGTTGATTTCCCGGGCAATCACAAATTTTACGATAGAAACCCGCTCGGGGAGTTACGCCACGGCGACGAAGGTGTATATACCTTTGTATATATATACAGGATGTATCCTTAGAAAAAGTAATAACTCCATTACGAATGATATTTCGCATTTTTCGTAATCGTCTACACACAATAATCGAACTTTCTAAGTAATAATTCGGTTGCGTCACCGCGATGGAACATTACAAAATGTTTCTATACTATACGGCCGTACGGGCAATCACCCTTCCCCTTGGTTATCTTATTATATACATTTTTTGTTACGCGCGCTCGGTAAAGGTGCTTATGTATTTCGTTCGATCAAACGTACATGTATTGATGTACAAGTGTAACCTTTTTATTCCCTTGACGGTCATGTAAATCAGCATCTCTCTCGCATCTCTCTCGTTCGTTAATTATATATACCGATATCGGTACTCGCGTGCGCGCGAGTGTCGATAATTGCGTAATTACGACGACAACGACGCGTGATATGTATAGCTATAGATTATAGAGAGAAAAAGGCAATACAAAATGTGGCTGTTGTGTGTACGGTGATCGTCCTGCGAGTCGCGAGGCTCGTGTGGTCGTGTACGGACTCTTTCCTCGAAAGAGCCGATCGATTATTTAGACGCTATAGACGATCGTTTGCGCGCGGTGCAAAAAGCTGTTGACCAGGATCCTTAGGTGCGATATATATATGCAGTATATATGTGTACGTATATGCGAGGTGTAACGTGTAGAGGCGAGAGAGCTGTCACCGGCCACCGCGGTCCGCGATCGAATGAGTTTGACGCAATTCATTTTGTTCGAAGGACTCGCGAGAGCACGTTTACACTTGAATGAGAGATACTAGCCAGCCGTATGGAATTTTTACACGCGTCTACCAACTGGAAGGGGGAAAAAAAGTATATTAATGTATAATTACGGATTACGGAGCGCTGCTCACCATGCAGAGATGTAAAGACACTCGCAAATACCACCTCCACTATATTTCGATTAATCACTTTTCCTGAGTTTTACCTCGGTTTTACCTTTTCGATAGTCACTCGACGCTTCGTGATTTTTTGTCTATATCCTAACCGAATGACGTCAAACCTACGAAATTCGAAGATGAGGAAGTGAACCTATGCGGGTTATATATACCTATATCTACACCTACAGTTTGATTGATTACTCGCTTCTGGTAGTGCCTTGCCTGCTATTCATATATGTGCGCGATGTGTGCGCCACAATTAGCGTCCCGATCTTCCAAGTATGAAAGAAGAAGAGGAATTGTGAAATTGTGAAACGCAGGCTTGGCTCTTTGTTGGCCCGCCGCGTTGTCCAAACAAGTGGCTACGTAGATAAGTATATACCTATGGCGTAGTGCGTACACACCACGGAGGCAGAGAGAGAGAGAGAGAGAGAGAGAGAGAGATGCCGCGGGTAATTCCACGTCTCGTCTCATTGTTGCGTAGCTCGTGTATATCCTACTTTCGCTTCGAGATGAGTACCTACCGTTAAGACTTTTTGACCAACTGAGATCTACGTATACGCGATGCCGCGGATATCGTTGTTTACCTTCTTCTACTTCTACTTCTTCTTCTTCTTCTTCGAGTTTTATTTTCTTAAGCCAAATTCCGCCTCGGTGTTGCAGAGCTACGATTTAACAATAATGTAAGAAAAAATAGCAAGCACCGACGGAGAAAGAGAAAGATTGGTAAGCCGCGTTTGATTACTTTATGCAATTGGGATATAAACATCATTTCCATAGCGTCGAACGTATATGTACGTTATCCTCGAACTTTCTCCTCAAAATTATATAGGTATACGTGCATTTTATTCTACTCGCATCCAGGAATGAGCGTGTCTATACATATATATATGTATATATACATATACAAATCATACACGCACATAAGAAAAAGGTACGCGACACAATTTTGCCCGCGCGCGTACGTACAGTAGATGCACATAGATAATATAGATTGCGTGTACGCACACTCGGATCTGCGGTATTAAGTAATACAGGTATATATGCATAGAGGTATCGGCATATCGCGCATAATCACCCGGTTAATTAACGCAAAACTGGCTCGTCGGTCGAGGCGACCCGACCGAGCCCGACCGAGCCCGACCGAAATTAATAATTCATCGACACGCGTCGAGCGAGCCGCGAACCGCGAGCTATAATGCTACAATCGTTCGGAGATGTTCGATGCTCGACGCGGGACGTACTACGATCATTGAGAAACTAGAGAGATACTTAGGTGTATACGCGAACGAATTAAATTGTGCAAATGCAAAGATGACGACGATCGACCGGAAAATGCAGAGATCCCGTAATATGGACGAATCGCCGAGGAATATACGCGGCTTTCCCGGAAACGTTATTTTTAATACCGCTCTCCGAGGCAGCTCCCCCCGACCTTTTTACACAATCGGGCATACATTTGCAACCGTTTATACTATACGCTATACGTCTGCGCCGCGGCGAGTCGGCGACACTGGGCTATCGCGATTCGCCTCGTTTGCGCTACACCCTCATCGACCTTACCCACTTTTACACATTTATTTATCCTGATCGTTGTTACCCTTACATGATATATGCATACTTGCATAGTTGGACCAGTTCGATATAATGCGTCGGCACGAGAGTCTATCAATTGCGATTGTGTATTATATGCAGGAATATCCTATCTTCTCAACTTTGTACAACTGACGGCAAAGAGATTTCAAATTAAATAAACTCGATGGAAAATATCGTGTGTACATCGAATCTCCGTTGTGTGCAGAAATTCACGAAATTACATTCAATTTCGCACGAATTATTTAATTAATGAGCTTTTAGCGGATCGGTTACGGTTCAGCGCGATCTCGAGTGGATGGAACAATCTTACTGCACCAGTACATTTTCGCCATTGTACATTTTATTCGTTTAAATTATATGTTTCGTACGGTGAGAATCGTAATCTGGAAATATATCGCATTGCAAAATGCATCCGTCATACTAAATGTAATAATTTTTAGCGATTTAAACTTCAATTGTTTATTATTAGTACAGTTAAAATTAAATAACTATTTTTCAATTATTTATTCATATGGCTGTTCGATGAAAAATGTTTATTAAAATTAACTGAATCGTACGGACAGACCTTCCTGAATAAATATCTACTTAGAAAATGTAATATAATTAATTATAATGCTTTATAAATTCACTACATTTCTTTAATACAAGTATAGAATAACAATAAATAATTGTCAATGTAAAAACATTTGGATAAATTTATAAACTCTCGAAATAACGTATAGTAAGAAGTGATAGAACAACATAAAAATCTATGTAGGTACTATTTAAAGATATGATATTTCTTATTAATTATATTATATATGTATATGCATATAGGTACCGTCAGGAATTGGGTATAAGATATACACATTCGACAGTTCTTCGTATATACACATGTTTCCTTGTTTTCGCAGGTTGCGACTCAAAATGTTGCGCATCGATGATCTCAATTTGTCTTCCTCCATCTCCTTCACCCGCGGTTCTCCGATTCTCCCGAGTCACCTGTACTCACCTGTACTCACCTGTACTCACCTGTACTATTAAGTAAAAAATAATGCTACTATTAGCGCGCGTGAAGGTTGCGGGTTCGTGCGAGTCGCGCGAGACGAGGACACCAATCTTGAATTTGAATTGAAGGTTTCTCGAGAAAACGCAAAGAGTATACACCCATTCGCCGTAGATCCTCAACAAGTTTAACGATTCTTATATATATAATTGAGGAACAGTGTCGATCCTCCATATGCGTATAGATCCTTCAAAACCGCGAACGACCGATCTCGTGGTACCCAAGATACGCGGGGACGAAGACGAACGGTTCGGGTATCGGTCGATCCATCTCACTCTCTATATGCAAACTCGAAAAAGACCACTCGCAATAGCGCTCGCTCAATTTTACAGTGTTTGGACGTTACATAAAACCGATTTAACTGATTCTGCATCCGCGTCTATTATCGCTACGAGCACGAGTACACGAGTGTGTACGGTGCTCGCGGGTGATATAACCGAACATGTATACATATGCGCGAGCGAGCGCTCTCGACCTCGGGTTTATACTTTATATACGAGCTTTTACAACTCCGATGCACCGGCTTTATTCCTCACCGAACATACCTATTTAACACGTAGGTACGTATATATACGTACGGATTACGCTTTTATGCGTCCTCCTGCGAGCCCAACCTCCGCGACCTTACACCGCCGTGTATTCCTCGGAGTGAGAACCAGTATCAGCTGTAGTAACAACTATCAACTGAAAACCACTCTCGAGAGAGTACAAGACCCACTCGTTCACGCTAAACCTCACTAATTTCCCTCCTTTCGCTACCCAACACACAACTTCGTCTTTTCTATTCCTTTTCCTTTTCCTTTTCCTACTCCATAGTCTGACCGATTATTCATATATCGGTGATTCACTGGTTAAAACAAAATAATAAAGACAAAAATTTCAGGTTAATGGATTGAAATAATTAATATATACCTATTTTTCAATTTACATTTACTTCTTCGGGGCAGCTTTGCAGTTTGCATACATTTCACCGATTGCACCTCCAATCAAAAATCTGTCTTGCAACTCGAGGCGTCACGACTGCCACTGCCACTGCCACAACAAATCTTTCGAGTACGCTCAGAAAGAGATAACGAAACACTTCCTTCGCGTATTTTCTTAATAAACATTTTAATTTTCTGATCATCGTACTTTTTCATATTTTATATGTCAATTTTTTATTTGGCGTTTCATCTTTTAAAAACATACCAGAAATATATACGCACCGAAAAATGTTCCACGCAAATTTCCTATATTTTGTAGTAATTATCTTTTCTACAAAATGGTTTATACTAATTTTTATTATAACTTTGTCAAAATTACTGTATACATCTTAATCTTAATATTTACTACAAATTATTGGAATAATTATGCTACTACACGTATACATTTTAATTATTAATACGCCATGTTTTCATCGTAATCTAGATACATAGGTTCTTCTTTTGTTATCCACGCAATAATTTAAATGGTAAGAAACTTGGTTGATCTCGATAAATAAATGACGATATATAAGTACTAGTATAAGTTTTATAATTCACAATGTCACTTAATGCTCGTCAGTAACGAAATAATTAGTAAAATAATTGTAGGTTGTAGGTCAGTATAATTATCAAGTTCTTCATTGTCATCGGCTTTTACCATATTAACTTGGGAACTGTAAATAATAAATATCATAATTATATTGTATGCAAAAAATAAACCATCATTCGTCATTTTCACATGTGGTGTATGTGCGGGTGTGTATATGCTATAGCTATGTTAAAACAGTATAGATGAAAATTTAAAAATAATTAAAAGACGTCATCTTGAACTCGATAATATTTTCAATATGCGAGTACGATTTGCAACGCAGGTAAGCAATGCCTTTCAATTGACGACAGTTTCAAGACAAAAAATATATTAAGTATATACCATCTTTTTTATTCGTTTTCTTTTTGAAGGATTTACGCGTATATGAGAAATTATCACCCCAATGTGTGATGATTGTAAAACAGCTCTTATAACAAATGCGACGGCAAGTTCAGTGATGCAATTAGTGAATTTAAAATCGAGAGGAGGCTTAATACACGCTAATAAACGCATTTTTTGCTTTATTCAATTTTGTTGAAAACTGCTTTTCTAAGTTTGCATGTAATACAAATGTATTCGATATGACAGTTAATGAAGTTTTAGAAAATTTTAATTTTTCTTTTCCTTGCAAAGAACATCGCTTTGATATTTTGTTATATGCAATCTTTTATTATATTCGACTTAGAATGCGGCAATTTTCTTACCAGCACAATAAAAAATTTAAAAAACAAACAGCTGTTTTAAGGAAACACTCAAAATTGTGTGACATAATAATGTTCAGTAAAAGTTGTTATATTATAAATAAAAATCAATATTTTACCCGATTATACTTTATGCATGAAAATATTTTTTTACTTACTCGTTGTATTTTATTGTTAATAAAATGTAAGATTTAAAAATGTATACATAATGTAAATGAACTTATTTTAATATATTTAAAATATTATTTACAACATTTTTTAATGTGTACTGAACTTTTTTTCCTCTGACTTATTTTAAATTATATATCATTAATCAGTTTTTCCTTACAATATATTTTATTCTTTAATTTAAGGATTAAATAAAAGGAAAATAATTTTCCAACTAAAATTGAATATAATTTTACAAGTTCTTTCAATCTGGTAAATCAAATCAAGTTTCAACTCACATTTATATGATTTTTTGTAGTTTTATTAAAAAAAAACATTATACTGGTCGCGAACCTGATATCTATGGTTTTGACGCATAAAGCTTTAACCAATTACGCTACTATGAGTCTATTACACACAACTGTTTGGAAGCAATATTTAAGTTGTGATCCCCTTCGGAGATTGTGCAAGCTTATTTTTACACAATTTAAATACTCTTTTACATTTCAGAGTAATTAGTTTGCTTGTTACTTAACAATTGGAAATTAAAAGGAACAGCCGTTAAAAAATGGTAAATATAATAAGTAAGAGTGAGATGGCGAATTTTAAAATTTTTGGTAGCCTCGGATAGGGTACCAGCCCCACCACTTGAGTTTCCGGAGCTGCAGTGTACACGACCGTGAGTGCAACCCATAGTGCAACCGACAACGTCCACCACGGAGTGTGCAATTCGTTTAGAGGAGAAACTTGCGGGGATCGGTCAATAACGGTCATTGCGGTGCTCGACCGACAGGTGGTTCAACCCCGAGGTGCATTACTCGCAGATGCTCGATATTCCTTGGGTGCGGTATATAAGCGTGAGTTGAATCTCTCCTCGCATGGTAGTCCGATGCTTCTCAGTTCTGCTTTCCTTCAATTGAATAAACCGTTTTATAGAGATCATCGATTCAGCGACAATAATCGGATCCAGCGCCCAAAACGGCGGAATGGTGTAATACCTTCCCGATGAAATTAAAGTAACACTGCAGAAGCGACTTTGACTATCTTTTTGATTTACCTTTACTAACACGCGGCATCTCTCTCTCGCCTCTCCCCCTTTGGTTACGCTTACGCTACACCATTAAATAGATAGTAAGTATAGTAAATAACTGTTGTCAGACTCGAGAGAGTCACTTGACAATTACTATTAAAATTACTATATCGTCATCTATATATGCCACTATACATTTTCTCAAAAGTTGTAGTAAATGTTGTACCTTCACTTTAAAGGAAAATTATTGTTAGCTTAATAATAATGAATAACCCATTGGTCATAAGGTACGTAAATACCTATAGTATAATTTAAATAATACTATAAATAGTATAAAATAGTATAATTAATATAATTTAAAAAGTAACATGTTGAATTTATTGAACGGTGCGAATTAAATGGTTGTTTTGTTTAATCTTTTTATTTGTAAATTTTACACTTTAGCATTTAGAGCGTTGATTACATTTGATAATTGTACTCGTGTACATTACTACTTAAATAGATAATAGTAAATAAAAAAAAATAAAAAATAAAAAAATAGATAATAGTAGAATCGCGGGGCGTGAGATCAACCGATGAACGTCTTATTGTTCGTGTACTTATATACCATTATACTTTTTAGCGGATGAAAAGGCATTACCTATCATTTTGATACATAGTATATTAGTAT
This sequence comes from Theocolax elegans, assembly GCA_026168455.1. NCBI lineage: Eukaryota > Metazoa > Arthropoda > Insecta > Hymenoptera > Cerocephalidae > Theocolax > Theocolax elegans. The sequence continues at coordinate 495,071 of CM047426.1, read as the reverse complement.
AGAACGCGAATAATACCAAAGATACTTTCGTCGAGACGATGTATACATATATACTTGTACTTAATAACACCGCAAGAATCATCGTCGAGAGTTTTCTTTAATTATAAAAAAAAGTCTGAGAGGATTTATCGCAGTTTGATAATACGCGGACGCGGGTTAAATACACCGATAGAATTATAAAATGGTATATCGAGCATTAGCGATCGATATATACCCACCGAAAAGTCGAAACAATGAAGACAAAGTTAATCAGCACCGGGGTCAAGTGTTAATTATGCGAATTTAATATGCGTCCACGTATGACATCAATGATAATGAAACTCTCGGGGTTATATAGGAAATACCCGGGGAACCTATTAAAAACTATAAACTATTTTTAATTCAACTTTTGATTGTACAAGTCGAGTGAGAGCAAATCGAGAGCAAACAAGAAACCTGCGAGACGTTTAAAGAAAAATGTGGAAACGCGTGAAAATGAAAAGCGTAATTAATCGTACCGTTTCGTCGGATCTTAATTAAGAGAGAGAGGGGGAGAGAGTGGTTTTCTTTTTTGTAGAAAATTATTCTATTCGTCGGAGTGGAAGTATCGAGAGAATAGCGTAAACGAATGGAAATAAAACTGTGGAAAGGAAAGAGGATGGTATTGATGATGTCCGGTATTATTATCACGGTTGACGGTTCACCAGTCCCGTTTAGAGTTAGACGGTGCGGGACGTAGTGGGACGACGAGTCTCTCTCGATCTTTCTTCTATATACTCGCATAGACGCGGCCTCGTCGCGACTTGCGGTTGTCCCACTGACCGAATCTAAAACGTGCGGTGCTCGGTGCTACACGCGCGTCTACGCCAACGGCACTGCACGAACGAAATTTCTCTTTCTTATTCAAGTGCATCGTACACTTACCTCCGTAAATACAGAACTGGAGTAACCCGCTCGTATACCGCTCGCACTGCACCTTCGAACAGAGATTTAGTTTCCTTGCTATCGGTCACCCTGACTCATTTAAGTATATTTCATTATAACCCACGATATAGTACCGTCCACTTTATTTCAAACACCTTTGAACGCATATTACAAAAATTAGTTCGGTACCGGTACATTGTTTACTTATCCACACCGTCAATTAAATATAAATCTCTATCCAAAATTAACAACCTTTTTTTATCCGATGTATTTTTTTTACATCTATATACATATGAATATATTTAATATTTAATTCCTTATTTTCGGTATACAAGAGGACCTGTCCGAAAAAAATCCCCTCGAAAAATAAATATTTAGTTGGTTCAACATTTGCATTTAAATTTGCCAAAGCATTTGGATATACGCGTAGTTTCCGCGCGTGGATAACCGTTTACACCTTGCCCTCGGTCTCGCGAGTAACGGTGCTGCTGCGTTATTCCTTGTAACACCTGAGTTTAGGAGCATATCAATCTTAAATATGACACTCGGCACATTTGTCTCGAACCTCGTCGGCTCGTCGGCTCGTCGGCTCGTCTAATAAGACTAAATCCGCAAGTAAAAATAAAAGGCAGGCCCCATGGAGAACAGATTGGAGAACTGCAACTGCACGCTCGAGGAGCATCCGGGACAGTTGAACGACCCTCACCGATCCACGCTTAGAAATCTAGGATCCTGAGTAAAAGGATCTCCTTTCGCCAAACACTCGGAAAATCGGGTCGATCGATTCCTTTATTCTTCTCCTCTCCTCTCCTCTCCTCTCCTCGTGATCGCGCTAGTCATCGAACCTCTCTGATAAGCGAGAACCGCGACTATCATTACCTTACGTAATTCAAGCGGCACCTCTTCTCTAGACCCGAGGGTATTTTACAAATCTTGTTTTTTTTCTCATTTATCAACTACACGCACGAGGACGTTACATTTTGACAGAAAAATATAGAGTCACGTCCTTTGCATAACAAACTCACCGATCAACAGATCTGTCTTCATTTAAATACGTTATTCTATAATTCTGCGGTTTAAAAAATCTCTCTATACTTACTATGTAAGATTAATTATTATTATTATTGTTATTATTATTCAGTACATTTGCAATTGTAATAAAGTTTCGCGCGCGTATAAAAAGAGCCGCTTGAAACGAAAAATTATTTTGCGCACACACGCACACACACACACACACACACACACACACACACACACACACATATATATATATGGGTGTATCCGATACAGCAGCATCTATCTTGCAATCTAGTTATACTTAAAGAGCGTAATAAACGATTTATCGTTTCAAATCCCGGTGATTAATTAGCCTATAAAAATTCCTCGCCACTGCCTTTTGACATTTAGAAAGTTAAATATTATATACATATATAATCTCACAGGTACGTGTATTTATATATGTGCATGCACGTCATAATTTTTCTTTTCTTTTTTGCACAAACACGCAAGAAAAACTAGATTGCTCTTTGCTCGATATATCAGCTTTTCCAACACTGAGGTGTCAAATACTTTTTCAACGCGTTATAACTAAGTATTTGATAGTAATTTACGTTAAAAAACATTTGTATATCAATACCGAATGGCGAATGGCGAATGGCGAATGGCGAATGGCGTTGGCGATCCAACCGTCAACGGCCAACGTCTGCGCCCTGCCGCCTGCAAATGAAAATCCAACAACGATTTAATATTTAAAATATCTAGATTTTCTTTTTATTTCGATTTAAAACCTTGAACTAGTATTGTAAAATAAAAAAAAACATATTAAAAACTTTAAATTTTGACCAGATCGGATTGCTGCTTCTTCTTTTTGATACCGTAATCGGCGATCGGTAATTTGCGACTCTCCGACGATTCGTTGCCGGTACGTTGACTCGATCTCGATGTCTCGTCGTCGCTACTCCCGCTCAACGTTTGATCCAAGCACTCTGCTTCTCGTTTCACCATGTTTAACAGTAGCTGCGAGCTCTCCAGAATCTGATAATTCATGACTTTTTTTTTCTTTTTTAATAATTCTACTTAGTGTTATTTTTTAAATTATTTTTTCGATTTTCGATGAACCTTTACGTATGCCGATTCAGTTTCCTGGATCGTCCGCTCGTAGTCGGTGCGGGCGGCTGCTTTTTTACTCAAACTTTCGTTTAACTGACTGATCTTTCTCGTCATTTGGTCAACTTCGCGTTGCAGTCGCATTTTCTCGGCTTCCTCGGTACTTATTTGCGCGTCGAGCTTCGATTTTGTGGATTTTAGTTCCTCGATACCTTTCTCAATCGACCGATTATTTAAGTACTCATTCATTTATTTCGTGTGCTTCGAATAAACTTATTTTATTATTCATGAAAATACTATTGTTCGGATATACATATATATACACACATATCTATAATGTAATTCCGAATTTAAATTCATCTAATCTAACATAAGATTTTATTTCGAAAAAGCTTAATCAATTCGTAATTTTATATTATATTATTGTAAATTATAAATTGTATTAAAATTTTATTAATTAATAAAACTGGAAGTTTATTTTCATAAAAGGAAAATATCGATGAACCTTTTGTAATTAACAACGCTTTACCTGTAGGCTATTGTTCACTATTGATATATTTGATCAATACCTCGAAATGAGAATATTATCGGAAGCTTTAACGGGTCAAAGGATTTTTAATATAATTTACGTACATTGTACTAATTCTTGATTAAACGCTTGCATAGCATCTCCAAACTGTTTGACCATTTGACGACGTTTTTCGAAACGCGTACTCTAACCAAATATTTCCTTGATTTTCCCTGAGAAATTTTGTTTCTTTTTTGTAGTAAACTTGTGACAAAATTTAGAAGAGAAAAGAAGATTAAAAAATTTCGAGGTTAAGTACTTTTCAAACCAGATGAATACGTAAATAAACATTACCATTTGTTTCCCGTTTTCTCACAGTCATAAAATTCGTCGTTCATGTATTTACAATGCTTAACAATCGATTAGCTAAGTTTTTAAAAAACTTTTATTTATCAACGTAATTGTTAATATCATGAAAAAATCACTTTCTCTTTACAAACGTGTGTAAAAAAGTAAATAATACAAGTTTTAAAAAATCTTGGCCATTGCTCGCGATTACACGAATGGCACCTTGGCGAACCGATTGAAAATCGATCTATATTTCTTGGCCGCTACCTCTTAGAGGAATACTACACTTGTCTTGTTTCTGTTGACCACGAATTCAAATAAGTTTCCTCGAGCGAATTGTACACCTTCAAATCGTGATTCATTCTGAAAAGATATTTTAAAAAATTAAATATTCGATTATAAAATCGATAATAATTTTTATTGAATTAGATGCATGGCGATGTTACTCTTTGAAAGCTGTAGCGATTTCTTCCGATTTTGAGAGATGGCACACGATCGTTGTTTTGCACAATGTCGGCTCGAACAGTGGTTTCAGATACTGTGGTGCTACGCGTTTAATGTCACTGATAGTTACCGCTGATATGTTTTGAACCATCCGTCGATTATAATCGCGCGGTACATTTTTAAAGTAACACAACAACGATTTCATCACCATGTCACCGATGCTTTTTTCCCCTTGAACGATTTCGTAAATCAACGAAGATTTTGCCGATTCGAATAGTAACGGATCCCACTTGTTGTCAGATAAATGACTGTCCTGAGAACAAACGTTTAATGTATTATTAATTTCAAGTCAGTCTTGTTAAACTGTTTTATTAAAACATCGGGTACTTACGACGATGTTCTTTGTTTCTTTGTAAGCAGCTACAACGTTAGTTGCTCTGTAGAATAATAAATATATAAGACCTTCATTTGGTTTAACGTAAATGTCGTAGCTGTATGCAAAACCTTGTCCTCGAATTTGTTTCCACATTGGTCCCTAAAATAAATAAGTGACATCAGGTTATTTTTATGCCTGTCTATGCAATTTTGGTGATTGGTTATCAGAGTAGGTATTATCCTTCTTAGTTAAATTAACCAATTAATTTATATCAGAATAATTTTATATATATTATATTGAAGTGGAGGTATTATAAAAAAAATAAAATTATCAACTAATTAAGGCATTGTTATGTATATTAAGAATTACTTAATTATATTGCTCCATAAGACAGCAACATTTATTTGACAAAAATTAATTCATTATTGTACTAGTATATGCACTAGTATTGTACTAGTATATTGTACTAGTATATGCAAATAATTACTTCAACTTTGAAATGTTCGATAAAAATAGATCTTACCTCCAGTTGAGTAAAATATTGTAAACAAACTAAAAGAGGCGCTAAATCTGGATCCAAATCATTTTTGACACCTGTACTGCATTGTAATAAAAATGAAGTATCGATACAACCTAAACCTGTAACACATCCGTTGAGATTAATTTCTGATAAGGGATTTATCAGTTCGTAATCTGGAACAACGTGAGGCCTAAAATATAACAGATTAATATTAATTGTTATTTACCATATTTCTGTATGAACTTTAAGGGGATGTTAAAGTCAATTAAAAATTTTTATTTTACGCCAATATATTACCGACTGAGGAACGGGTTTTAAAAATACTTTTTAAATGCCATTCATCAAGGTTTTCCTAATTTGACTCGAAAATTTGTATGAAAGTAAATTATTGAATCACAGAGAACAATGAACATTGTGAGTTTTGTTTAATTTGTCATCCTGTATAATTAATCACTTTTTCACTTAGTAATATATTGGTGCGAAATTTAAATTTTTAATTGTCTTTAGCGTCCCCTTCAAATAAACATTTGAAATTACTTGGTTTTCATCGAATCATCATAATTGAAATATTTATTCCAATTTTCGTAAACATCAGGAACTTTAGCCACTAATTTATCAATATTGACAGCCATGTAGAAGGCAACATTTTTTTTCTCCGTCAAAATACTTCGAACTGCTTCTATTTCAGCTAAAACTTCCTTTTCTCCTTTTTCTGTGTTTAGTCGTTCTAACATTTTTGTAAGGAACTTATGTTGACGTAACATACTTGCGTTGAATTGATTGCTCTCTTAAAAATTGATTATAATATTTTAAATAAAGATTTCTGTTTTATTTCATTTAAATGTATATTACTTATTTTACCATGCTTATATACAAGATTCTTCATAAGATCATCAACGACTTTCCTTCCTTTTCGTTTCATTTGTGCTACGTCGTTAATAATTTTGGAAGCTATAATTTTCAGTCTTGCGGTAATTAAACTAGATCTGTATAAAATCTCTTTGATCCATTTAACACCTTCGGAATATTTTGCTACTTCAAGCTGCATTACATAATTAGCATTAGTTTATTTATAAAATACAAGTGTAAACTTATCTTCTAAATATTTTGATTATTATTGCACATACCTGCATAGCAAAAATTGCACTGTGACTGTAAGCACCGCATGAAAACCTCAAAGTATTTTCAACACCTATTCTAGTACTAACTGCGATAGTATCTCTTTCTAATTCATTCACTATACTCTCATAAGAAATTAATTTTCCATCACGTTGAACTGGACATTCTAAAATTGATTCTAAGATTAAAGATATGTAAGGCCTTTTTTCCAATGGAACTTCAGATGTATCCATTATTACAAACATCTAGAAATGTAAATATAGTAGTATTAAAGTACTTATTAAATATGATTGAAACTAATTATTTAAACATAATTTGATGTACTTACATATACAGAATTAGTGTTTACGTGATCTAAGTGTGTGTAAAAAGGCAGTTTATTGACATTGAACTTTGGATGTTGTTCATTAGTTCCTGATGTATAACTCTTAATATGATGGAAATTTATAGAATCGGTACTTGGTATTGGCACAGATGTTAAAACTTCATTTGGAATGGGTTTCTAAAAATACAAAATTCGTAAATGTCTCCCGTTTTTTAACCGATAATTAATAATAATTAATCTAATATTTATTATACTTCGTTTTCTATAACAGAGTCTTGCAATTCTTGGCTTTTCTTTTTCAAACCATCTGGTCCTAATCTTTTAATTTGATCACTAACTCGTTTTTTTTCTATATCCATTAATTCTTGTTGTTTTTCTATACTCGGAATACCTTTAATAAAGGCAAATGCTGCTTCGATAAAATATTTCTTTAATAGATTTATCCAATAGCTAGCTGGTTTTTTTAGTAGTTCTTTTAGACTTTCAATTTCATTCAGTCTTGTATCGAGCTATAAACATGTTTTAAATCATTTTAATATATTTACAATTTGATACGTAAAATATTGGAATTTTTGCATAAAATAACTTACATCCTCTTTACTATTTCCAAACAGAAAATCGCCAATGATCATGTAAGCAACGGAATCGTGTGGATTGCTCTCCAGATTGCTTACTATTTCTAAAATATGTCTGTAAATAACATTATACATTCGATCCATACACACAAATCCACTCTTAGAAATACTTTCTAGCTTTTTTATTAATAAGTTTAAAATTAGTGGAATTTTAGGCTTTGGTACATTTTCAAACATAAGGAATAAAAGCGATTCAGAATTTTCTGCGAGAGAAAACTGAACATTACTGGCAAAAGGATCCTCTATTTGAATAAACTCTTGTTGCAGTGGACTGGATGATGTTTCAGTAAGGTATTTCAACAACATACTACATCCCACCAGATCGAATCGATTAGTCACAGTTGATGGACCTCGCCATCCAATGTATACTATTCCATTGTCCTCGTCGTTGCATGGGTAATAAACGTTTAGATCAACATTCTCCTTGAACGGGGGTACTTTGTTTTGCCAAGGTCTTGTAAAAAGTCCCCTATCACCCTGCAAGTAAAACATGTGATTTAGCATTGAAGATAACAAGCTATTTCTTAATTAAAGAAAAGAAAATGAAAATTACTTTAGCTAAAATTTTTTCTTCCAATGGCTGCAGAGCTTTAAATACATCGGCATGCTTCACTTGGCCAGTTATAATAATACATAAATTTTCTGGCCTATAAAATTCTTTGTGATATTTTCTGACTTTTTCATTGGTTGTGCTTTCTCTTAAATTTTTTAAAGCACCTTGAGGAAAAGCATAAAATATTATTGAACTTGTTAATTAATAAAAAGAAAAATACGAGGTTTGAAAAATTACCTCCAGTGTTGGATCTGTATCCACATTTTTCAGGATAAATGGCCCTTCTCAATTCAAGTTGAACGAGCTGCTCTCCTACATTTTCTACTCCTTGCATCTCGCAGTAGACAACTCCTGCATCTTCTCCTTTCCCAGTGATATGATGGACTTCGGTAATAAATGCAGAATCCTAAGGATGAAAAAAATATAGAAAACTTTGAATAGAGGTTTGGGTCTAAAGAATTGAGAAAAAGAATAAACGAGTGAGGTAGTAGTACCTTGAGCGTAGGATAAAGTATGTGATCCAAGTATACGGGTAAGAGGGAAAGGAAACCTTCGCTGCCAACAGTCTCCATGGTGTAGTAAGTGTTGTCTACGTCGGTGGCGGCATTGGTGCCGGAGGCCAAGCACCTGTTGGCCAGGAGATCCAAAATCCCTTTGTAAGGATAATTTTCACTGCCGACGAACACGAGGTGCTCGAGGGTATGCGGAAGTCCATCGTCGTCGAGAGCTTCGGTCGCTAGTAATGAGATTGATAAAAGATTAAAGGGCTGGCCGCTGAGAGGTCAGAGAGAGAGGGTAATAGAGTGAAAGGTCCGTAAAGGGAGGATTGAGGTTAAGTGGTGCGACGCTTACCTAAACAAAAGTAACCGCCGACGACGGGACCATCGACCTCGGCGATAAAAACTGTGATACCGGTGTTGGATGACTTGTACTTATGAACCGGTATGATATCGTTAGATTTTAACGAGCAAATGAGCTCGAAACCACCCATGTCGTTAGTTGGCGAATTATCTACAGGCGCCATGTTGCGAATTTAATACATTTACATTCCTTCTCACAGTTGTCTCTCTTTCTCTTTCTCTCTCGTGAGTCTGACACTCTCACGGCTGCGGGCCGGCGCCTGGCGGCTCTCGCGGGTCTCTCGTCTTGCACGCACAATAACAAGGTGTATGTACCTATATGTAGTAAGAATATACAGCTAACAAGGGGAGTACCGAGTACATGATTATTTTAATATTTCTTTATTTGTAATGTAGAAATATGAAGAAAGCCAAGTGATCTCTTGCCAATGGCCACTTTTACGCGAATTATTCGACATCTATTAATAATATCAGTAAAAATTACTTTCAATTTGATCGTTTACAACTCGGAAACTATGAAGAAAATAAGAAATTGAAGAATTTTGAACTAAAAGAAACAATAAACCTTTGATATTAAATTTTGGTTAAAATATCTTCAATTTCTTATTTCTATCATAACTTTACTCGAAATGGAGCAATTTTACTTTTTTTTAAAATTATACTTACCTAATTTAACCCAACTTTCTTCTGGTTTTTGGTTCGATTGTTGTATCTTTATTAGTAATTTTCATTGAAATTATTATCAGACGTCGAATAACTTTCGTGAATGTGGCCATTGGCAAGCAATAACTTAGCTTATTACAAAAGACATACCAAAGTTAGGATAAGATCCGTTTTCCGGAGTCATGTACTTCCCTTGTAAGTTGTAAGTATACTAGAATTCGAAAACGCGTTACACGCGCGCATGTTTATCAGTTTAATTATTTTACTTAGAACTTAGTACTTAGAATCTATATGTATGTATTTAAATAAATTAAAATTTAACATAAAACTACGGATCATATATTGTTGTTACAGTTATTTTAAAAATTTTAAGAAGATATAAATGAGAAAATAGTGAGACTGATTATTAATTTTAATCTAAAAAATATTTAACATTATCATTATTTTGCAACTATTTATCTTTTTCAATTGGATAAAAGATAAAATCCAGCGAGGATAAATTCAAATGATTTTTTGGGTACAGGTACAATGTACAATACAAATATCCTTGAAACAATTGCTACGTGTAAAAAGTAAGGTTCTTTAAAATTATCTACAAGTTGCTCATAACAATTGTACAGTGGTTCCTTTTTATGAATTCGATCGAGTTTATCGCTGAATCATCAAAGTTTTAAACTCGAATTTCTATATAATATCCCTGTTCCACAGGTTATACAGTTATACTCAGTATTCACCAAGATAAACGTTCTGAAATTGGTTTTGAATTATCTAAAACAATTGTCTACCTCACCTTCAATTTCTGTATAAAAAAAACATATTTCATTTATATTGTTACTGAATTATGTTTAACCGAGTATTTCAACTTACCAATTAAGTATATTTTTAAATTGGTTAACACCCGCAAATGTAACCTTTTCAATAACTGGAGCATTTTGAAGTTTGAACAGGCCTTTTATATTTTCCCAGGGCCACTGACTTGATTGGAAATTTCCAATTGAAAAGCCACATTGCCGCCGCCATTAAATTTTGAATCAATAAAAGAAGTACGTATAATTTGAAGTAGAGCTGCTTCTTCAATTTTCAATATTTCTTCAATACCTGGAGCTACTTCTTTTAATTTTTTTTATAAAGTTGTTCTAGGCAATAATTTGAACTCGTCTTTTTTGGCTATTATTTAAGATATGATTTTCGTAACTTCTATGTACATACATTATGTGTTGCCAACGATCAGTTGTCTACTATATAATTAAAGTTAACCTTCAAATTTTATGATTAAATAATACTCCACATTAAAATAAATATTTCAGTTTATTTATTTAATATTAATGTAAATGCAGTGTAAATATATATTAAATAGAATCTTTTATACATCATTAAATTTGTTAAAATATCGCAATATAAATGTATTTAATATAGGTATATAAGTTTTATTATTTCACCTTTACTTTTTACTTTACATACTAATTATATTCCTACTTAAAACACTTTATACATTAATTAATAAATAATTATATTCTCTGCACATATTTTACGTATTTATTAATTATTTATTATGGTGCAGTTGCTTTTTAAATTATCAATTTACAGCATGGTAAAGTTACGTACAGTTATTGGGACGTATACATTCGGACAGAGGTACCATCACGTTTTCTTAGTCCAGATATTGGTTCAATGTAATCAATTGTATTTTCATTTACATTATGTAAATCAAACATGAAGATTAGTGCGCTTGCAATGCAATTCACGCTACAAAAGTAAATAGTTTTTAGTAGAAGTAATAGTTTTTAATTTTGAGTATATTTTTCAACAAATTATATGCATTAAACACTATCTCCATGATTTTCATCCATTAACCGATGGACGTACGTACAGTAAAGTAGCAATAAATACTCGAGTATACTTAAAATTTGAATTTTAATCGATTATTTATTGTATTAAATATGAGCCCTTTAACCATTTGATATATACGCTCTAAACCTAAAACTCTAAAGATCTAAAGTAAGATCTAAAAAGTTGTTGAAGCGTCGTAATTACACTTTATTTGAAAAGTTTGAATGTAGCATTTTATATAGTTTATAAAGATTAATTTGCAAGATTTATACTTTGTAAAGATTAATTTGTCAGATTCGTATACTTGTAAAACGATTAACACTCAACTTTTACACTTGATATAGTACATCATTAACGGTTATACGATGTTTCTGTAAAATCCATTATTTCCAAGATTTATACTTTTAAAAAAGATAAAAACGTATTAATTAACAATTATTGAAATTATATAGCAATCTGTATATTTTATAAAGTTGCAAAAAGGTATTGTTTAAATTTTTTCAAAACTTTAAATTTTTCTGAATAATTTTTATTAAAATTTTTAAATTTATCAATTTATATCATTTATAATTTAACGTACGTCGTAATATAGTAAAACTGTCTAGTGTCGAAAATAACTAACGGAATATGGTAGATGGAATGAATTTATCAATCCTCCTGAGTCAAGTCGAAAAAAACGAAAAACAATAAGTATTTTCTTATTTGTAACAATGGTTTTTCGTTTCTTTTTTCCATAAATTGACTCGGCAAGATCAATAAATTCATATACGTATTACCTTACCTCGTGATATTATTAAACAGAAGGAAATCAACGTAAGTGTTTCAAGTGTGAATCACACATATTAATTTCACACCTTAAGTTTTGAAAAGTCTTATTGTAACGTTGTAATTTTTAATCAATCTATAGAATTTTAAATTTTGCGTTTATGAGTTTATATATAGTCTGTTAATTTGTATTAATTTTTATTATCTTCAATTTTGAGATTAACAATGCATACATAACTCGATCTGCAGAGTGAAATGAAATAATGTATATAGTTATGGTTAACAATGTACATTTAATTATTGATATTATTAACAGGTTTATTATATTTCAGATAGATTTTTACATAAAATTTACAAATTTTAATAATAAGCGATGATTCGATTGACGAATATAAACAATTGTATTTTTTTAGAGTTTTTTTATACAATAATTATTATTTATCTCGTAGGTATAATGTACAGGACTGTATTAGAAGAAAAAACGTTTAATATCGACGCGTAACCTGTAAGATTTATATATCAATATTGCCAAACCTTTGAGTATATTAAAATATAATTATAACGTAAAGTCAGAATGTGCACGTTAATAAGTTGCGGATGGAAAAATAGAGACATATATATATATATATATATGTATATGTATATGTATATGTACAATATGTATAGGTATATTTAACTCGGAAATCGGAAAAGTATCGTATGTAGAGGTATACGACGAGTTGAATTGGCAGGAGGAATCAACAAATGATAGATAATATGTATAGGTAGATAATTAAATAACAATACGGTATGTCTATATAGGTAGGTCTATGTAACAATCTCGATGTGTATCGGTGTACGTGTATACGGTGCAGTGTACGTGTAATTAATAGGGGTGCTCGCGCTAGGATGTAAACAAAGAAAGGAGACGAGCGAATAATAGTAATAAAAGGTAATAATCATTTAACAGCCTTGATCCAATCGATTTCCAAAGCCGAAACTCCCGGCTGATTGTCCGGTAGATACGGTCCATTGTCGACTTTAATTCCCATGCTCGTAATAGCCGATAAGTCCAACGGATGAGTTTCCGTGGGCAACGGCAAACCCCGATAGTACGGTTTGAAATCTTCCAACGGTAGTTTCACCGTTGCGAATTCGTTTTCGGTCACCTGCAAAACCCACAACAACGATATCTCGATACTCTATGTTAGGTATATTGGTATATATCCTCTCATCTCTACTCGGTTACTCATTCTAACCGAACCATTAAATTATACCTATATTTTATTTTAATCCTCTATTACCATCGCTTTATTCGACCATCAATACTACCACCGAATACATGTCTACATATTATATTTACTTCATTAACACATTTATTTTCAGAATTCGTTCATTATTCTACTCATTTCAATTAATCATTTCTCAATTATGTCATTCGTTGATTTATCAACCACACTTTTTACTTTTCTTACACGCAAACCAAAATTTTAGTAAACTTTACTAAACTTTCACAATTTGTAGAGTACAGTTACCATAGACAAAAATTTTGGTAAAATTAACAAAAACTTTTCTCACCGTGTGCAAAACAGTCGGAAATTATCCCTAATTGGTTCATCGAAATCGTTATATCAACAAAAGGTAATATATATAATAATAACAACAACAATCTAGTACAATATTGTTATAATAATTAGTTTGAAATATTTATCGATTATGTTAAGTATCTTAAGGAAAGGATGTTGATGTCAATATCGATGAAATCATAATAATGTAATTCATTTCCGCCATTTTCATTATAGGATTTACCTTTTTGTTAATTTTTTTATTACATTTAATTATAAGTACTATGTATTGGATATTGTTAACAGAATTATCCACGATTCTCCCACTCGGAACGTCACGTTGATGTGTGCGTTTGGGAAGTAACCGCGATACTCTTGAAAATCGATTGAAACGTTAAATTGTCGTTTTAACAATTCGGTTTCGCCGTCATTTTATATAGAATGATTAAAAAAAGGTCCGTCAGGCAGTCGCTGTCGTTACCAATAAAGATAAAAAAAAAGTCAATAACGATCGCAAAATATTATTATATAATTTATCCGATTGACCGAATACCATTGTTATATGCCTATATATATGTATATATATATATATATTTATATACCGTAATCGTAATCGTAACCGTAATCTTTATCGTTATCGTTATCGTTATTATTCACGGTGTAATTATTTCGTTAATAAATAATTTATAAGCAATAAATTAACGTTCGTTACGTTTCATCGCGCATTTCACGTTAATGGAGTCTCCGTAATATATTATAAAATCATAGTGTACTTTCCAGTGTATAATCAACCCGGAATATTCATACAAAACAATATGCGCGCATACGGAAAGCCCATTTCCCATTTCCGCGTACGATTTTCGGCGATCGATGATCAAACTTATTTCTCATATACCTATATATAATATGTGTATGTACATCTCATTGTATTTGATATCGGCGCGTGGAAATAATAATTACGCGTGAAAACTGTACTCTTCGGAACTGAAAATCCGATAAGAAGGTTGATTGGTTACAAGTTTATATATATATACATACATTGTGGATGGACGAATTACCGTGAAAATTTGTCCGTAAACGGCCGAGTCTTTGCCGAGTCCCTTGTGCCTGAGTAGCATTTTGTACTTGAAGTTGACACCTTGACCGCGACACTTGATGGCGATGTAGTGGTACTCCCTCAGATCGAAATTCGTATCGGAACGAATCGCGGCGAAACCCGCACCGCTCACCTTCGGCTGGTACAAACTGAAGAAAACCGCCCGTTGAAAGAGCTGGGATTTTTGGAGGACCAGGGCTGCCTTGGACATGCCGCTCGGCTTGACCGTGTCCGAGTGTTCGATCCAGTTGCTCAGCTGGTCGGTCCTCGTGAAGTCGAAGAGGGTCTGGACACTTCTGCGGTAAACAACGACCCTTCCGTTTCCTTATTTTCATTTACTTGCTCTTTTTTACGAGATTTTTCGTGGAGTAACAGGGATGCACTATATTTACTTTTACTTTTTCAAGTATGGGAATGAAAGTGATAATAAACGACGCGCAAGAAGGAAGCGAAAGAACCTCCTCGAAGGTGGAAGGTAAAAGGAGACGATGAGCTGGGTAGGAGTGAAGGAGAACTAAGGGAGGAAGAAAGAAGGAAGGAAGGAAGGAAGGAAGAGAATACTCACCCTGTGGCCGGGCCTACCATGTCATTACCTCGAATCGTTAAGAGGAACTAGAACCAACTGAAACCGAAGGAACGAGCTGGCGTGTCATCTCGGAGGATCGATCGGAAGGAACAGTCTCTATTTTCCTCGGCACGACCGGCTCGACCGTCTCCTCAATAACCAATAATAATAATAATAATAATATGTAAATCGAAGGTGATTCCAGCCACGCGCTACTCTGAACTCCGAACTCCGCAATCCGCAGTCCGCACCCGAACGGAGAGAACGAGAAAAATGACTGGTTGGTACAAATAAGGGGGAACGGAGTCCGGAGGGGCGTCTCGCACGTAGGTATATATCGTCGTAAGGACGCGAGTTTGATCAATTTCTCGTTTACCCGAATCGATGCGACAGGAGACACAAATAGACCCCGCCCGCGAGCTAAACGACTCGGCTTAAGAAAAAGAGTAATCGCCCGATTCTTATTATTTTTCGCGTCACGGCATCCAAGGTTCCCCTTTCCATTTTTCTTTATTTTTTCTCATTCGAGGGCGACACAATATACTTAATGATTTTGACATTTTCACGGGTGCAGGCAACCTCGGGGGTTGGGGATTTTGTGAATCGTGGGGGAGTGACGAGGCACATTAATTATAATATCGCCGCGGAATCATACGAACGAAATGAAAACGGAAAGGGAAAAACGAGTCTGTTCTGCTCCGGTGTGTGAGTGTGTGTTTGATCGATAATCTTGGCGGTCGGTCGCACGCGCGCGTGTCAATTGACCGAATCGATCAGGTTTTACGGGCTCGCGGTTTGTCGTCGGTGTACGAGGAAGATATTGATATTCGCCTCTTCGTTCTTCCGTCAACGCTGTCTGGCCGCGTCTATTCGTCGCGTTTATCCTCGGTGCACCTGTGTTATATATACGAGCGCCCCCACAATAATAGGATTAGAAATCTATCTATACGACAAGAGAAGGCAAGGTTTACGATGACTCGTCTGTATTTTATTAGCCATTAGCCATTGCACTCGACCGACTACCGAGCGTATGTACATCTACATCTATGTCTACAGGGGTTTTTCCTTTATTTTACTTCTCCTTCTCGTTGGCTCGATGCTCAATTACGTTGAGGCACCTCGTTGTTCTTACTCCTCCTCGTCACCCGGACGTTCTCGATCTCCAGAGCGGAGACACCGGCCTGTTTGAACGGCGAGTACACCCCACCGTAGATTTGGAACCCGAACATCGTGACGCGAGATCGGTCCAGGGGCTCCGCCTCCTTACTCTCCCTCCCTCGGAAGTACGGTTTGAAATCGTCGAGCGGGAGGATCACCTCCGAGAACGTCTCGTTCGACATCGGGGCCTCGAAGTATCCCTCGTACTCGATCGTGTCGTTCGACGATTCGCCTCGGTGACGCAGCACCACCTTGTACCGAGAGTTCTGGCCTTGACCTCGGCACCGCATTCGAAACTCCGTGTACGGTCGAAGGTCCCAGGTGACCGGGGTTCGCATCCCCGCGAATCCCGCGCCGTTCGGTTGTGGGTTCAGGATCGTCAAGAATATCGCGCGCTGGAACACTTGGGTTTTTTGGAGGGTCAGCACCGCCTTCGACATGCCGACTCTTCTCACGGTGTCCGACGATTCTGACCATCCGTTCAGGTTCTCCATTCTCGTAAAGTCGAATACCACTGCACCCTCCTCTCTGTACCGTGAGCAACACCATTTACCATTTACCATTAGTAATTATCGAACTATGGTCACGTCCTTCTAATATCATAATACGCGAACAACTCCTCCAACTATTCTCGAAATAACTTGTCAACTTTTTAAATGATCAGTTATTGATAAACCTTTTGCATTACTCGCATTATTCAATTGAATTTTATAGTTTAATTTTCTCTAACAAATCTTGAAAAAGACATTATACGTGTTTAACGACAAAACGAAATATAAAATAAAACTTGCGTATGATAAAATTAAACATTCTTTATACAAATTAAAGTTATAAAGTGCAGTAAGACTACGTGAATTATATATTCCGTTCGAAATACATTTATATTATGTAATATATTCTTATAATTATTATACTTTTAAAGGTAAATGAAACACTCAAATAAAAAATATGAATTATTTTAAAATGATATTTCACTTATTTTAATTCGTATACGTTTTATTTTGATTATTAATAATTTACAGACCCCCCTATATGCACTTAAGGATTAAGGCATTTATTTCTGAATCAAAGTTGCTGTAGCAACTTTCCCGAGCTTTATCTTCTGGCAGTAATTTATCCAAGGGAATAATCGCCTTTTACTCCCGAAGTGCATAGAAAATTTTTCACGCTTATCATTTAAAAAATAAATTTTTTTCAATATTGTATAATTTGTTGATATATTTAATTTTAAATAATAAATTTAATTCTATATTTGCAGGAAAAGGCTAAACTAACAAGGAGAACATCATAAAGTTATAGCCGAATTAAAAATTTTGAAGAAATTTTAAACAAAAATTAGGCACTACAATTTTTATTGATTTTTTAAGCTAAATTTCTTCAAATTCTTAATTCGGCTATAACTCTGCTCCACTCTAACGCATTTGAGCGTATTTTTTTCTTAAATTATATCTATTTTATCTCAGCTTTTCATTAAACTTTAGTCTCAATGTCAATATTTGATAGTTTAAAGTAAAGCCTCTTTCTTTTGGAAATTTTGCTTTAATAGAAGAAAGCGATTGACTTGAATCATATTTAACGGTAGATACAAAGAAAAATTATTAGATACATTTTATTATCGGTATCGCACTGACTACACTTGTAATATTTTTATAGACCGTAAATCAAAACTAAAATTTCTATAAATAAGTAACAAATTAAAATGATCATTTCACATGTTAAAACCAAGAATTCAGATACACTGTAAATTATGCATTTACACACACACACACACACACACACACACACACACACACACACACACACATATATATATAGTATTTAACGCTTTTAGAAGATAAGTTTAAAGCGCTTAAATTATGTAACCGATTGAACGGAAAAATAAATGTCTTACCCATTTGTCGGTTTGAACATCGCACTGCTGGTGAACAACAATCCCGCAATTATTTGGTACAAGTGCATTTTCGTCTCTCTCGTTCGCAAAACGTTACGCGCTCTTTCTACGCAACTCATCGATTTTCTTCAATAAACTCCCATGGGCTCTGAAACCTCAAAACGAAATGTTGATCGTTAGATATATTTCAAAATTCACTACAAATTTCGAACGTATATACCTATACGTAATTACACGCGCGAAAATTTAAACTCTTACTAATTTAAGCGTGCCGTTTAATTACGTTACGCGATGAATTTTAATTAACGTATTATATAGTTTTAGCGATGCACGTGTATAGATTACCTCATACCCATAAAACCGGTCAAATTTCTATGCATTATTTATCTCTCGATTAATGCATTACCGTCGCACGTCGTTAAATTCATAATTAATTCCGTCGGACGGACCAAATGTAATTTAAACTTTTATTCTCATTTTAATTACAAAAATAAAATGTATTTAAGTACATGTCTATATCTACTTCGCTCGTTCATCCTTGTTAAATATATTTATTTACATGTATCACGTATGTTATGTGTACATGTGTCGTGTGTAAAACTAAAGAGTACACTAGTAGAGTACAATTATTAATAGTATAAAGAGCCCGCCATCAGTCGCCACTCGCCGGTTCGAAATTCGAATACTAAGAGATAGTAATATAGTGCGCATGCGCAATTGGTCCCACCGACCACGTGCACCCTGAACTTGGCGGATCGCGACTCGCGACTCGCGCGAGAGTAAACATGGCCGTTCGACGAGCTTAGCGCGATACACACCTTTCTACTCTTTCTAGTCAGTTTTCTACTTCCAAATCGTCAAGAAAGATGAACGTTACGGACGACGATGTGTCGTTCACCACGACTCCTGGTTTTTGTCCGGATTGCGGATCGATTCTTCCGTTGCTGGACAAGTCGGGTGGTGTTATTTGCTACGCTTGCAAACGGAAATGGGGACCAGAAGGTTCGTACTGAAGCTGTCTCCGCACGACTCCCCACGAGCAAATTATTAAAACATTGTATATATCTCACTACTCTACGTTACAAGCATTGTTTACACTATGCAATTTTTATTTTCTTGCATCTGACAATTGACAAATCATTCATAACCTCTTGTATTGTATACTTTCCTAGTTTATTTTAATTACAGTTTTACTTTACCATAACTTATTTATTTCCTATTTCTTGTATTGAATTTTCCTTTTAAATCTTACATTGTATTTTGTTCAAGTGTTCAGTGATATGGCTATGACTTACACAATTAACTTTAACAATAAAGATACCTACGCTTATGCTAAAGACGATGACGAGGAGGAGGAGGAAGCTGATGGTCCAGTCGTCGAAAGGCAGTGTCCTCAATGTAACAACGACAAAATGTCTTATGCCACTTTGCAACTTAGATCTGCGGATGAAGGACAAACTGTCTTTTACACGTGTACAAAGTGCAAGTATGTATATTTATACACATATTTATATAACATGATCAACTTAAAGGAATTAGATTACTTATATATAGGAGGGAAGTAACTATAATTTTTCTTTTGCAGGTTCAAAGAAACGGAGAATTCGTGACATACTATATGTTTGTTTACTTGTATGTTAAGGAATTATGTACAGTTTGTTTTAAGGATTAAATACTTAATAAGAGGATTTTTTTATTAAAACATAGAGCTTTATTCGTTTTACATTTAACAAATAATTGATGGCGATTATACAAGCAGCTCTTAAATGTTGTAAGTCTGCAAAAGCAGATTCTATCGACTTCTACCTTGATTACGCTGTCGATGAAGTGACCTTGTATTTACACTATTTAAAGACCTCGATTATTAAAAGTTAACAAGTTTCGTTTAATAAATTCATTTTGATTAATTCTCAAAAATGTTGCAATGGTCCATGTTGGATTAAAAAACTTTGAGTCGCTGGAAACTGTAATATTTTTCTTATATACAGGTACGCTATTGCGCAGAGCAAACTTGTTGCGTCTCTAAATGCTCTCTTAACAATAATAAAATTTGACAAGCGGCAAGTAACTGACCTTGTATAGACAGATCGAAGGAGGTAACAAAGGAACTAAATATATTACAAAATTCATTCTCAGCAATAAGTAGTTGTAAAATACAGGTATACATGTATGTATATGTATATGTATATATCTATCATCATGATTCTTAATTATCATTGATTAAGGTAAGGTAAGGTAAGGTAAGGTTTGAATTAAAGAAAAAGTAAGATAAACTTAAGTTTCGTACGTAAATGTGAGGGGTCTCGATTGATATTGACAATATAAAAAGCAGATAATGTTGTTTACCGTGTAAGTAGTAAGTACGAATAGCGTTAAGGTCGTTCTCTGGGACACAATAAAAATTCATTCGTCTAGTATTTATACTAGTTTCCATTTCTCTCGTCGTATAATCATTTAGTGATTCATAAAAAATATTTATATGAAAAATGCTTCATTACACGCGTATCTGTTACAACTAACGAGCGGTTTGTTGTTTGTCGACTACACCGTTGAAATTCACTCCGAGATCTCTTTCTCTCCCTCTCTCTCTCTTATTTATTTACACGAACATTCATATTACAATATTGTACACATCACCCTATGTACAAATCATACAGCGCGATCAGCGATAGTATAGGCCACTTTCGAATCATGATGGAGATTTGAAACACTCTTCGAGGAAGTTCTCCATCGAATGGTAAAGATGAAGACGCATTCGTGCAATGTCGTGGGTTTCGTCCGTATAAGTCTGGAAAACGATATAATATAGACCGTTTAATTATTTAGAATTTCATTACATCAAAATCATTAAAAAATCACAAATTTTTGTACTATATACCTATATACACTGAGAAAAATTTGCTAGTGTAAATTACTATTTTAATGGTAAAAGGAGGACAGACTTGCATAATTATAAAAACTGCTATTAATAGTGGTAAAAATTGCCTCAAATTGGCAAATTTTTCTCAGTGTAAGTAAATGGTTTGATAACGTCTGGTAACGATCGTTTTTCATTATTATTAGGAATGATTAATACTCGTAAAACAAAGATTTATAATTTTTCGGTAATTTCGAACCGAATAAACGAAAATAAATATCTTTGTTTTCTTGAGTCGTGTGGTTCCAAACATTGCATTTACATGTTTTCAGGGAATGTCAAACCGAATAAATTATTAAAATTTCCCGTAGTTCAAATTATTGTGTGAGAAGAACTGTTATTAATATTTTATATATTACAATTGAAGGAAAGTTATGAGAACATCTTGTATGATTTTACTATGATTGTGCAAAATTAGTAGATGATTAGTGCACTAATGTACGAGATTAATTGTTTTGAAAAATGTTAAAATCGGTAGAGAGAAAATTTTATTTATAACACAAGTAATCTCATACTACTGCATTAATTACATTGCAATTTTGCCTGATTATAATTAACATTCTAACGAAGGGCATTGTTTTCCTAGTTATGCATAAATTTTTCTACAAAATATTAGTATTTGTAAAAATTGTACTCTTTAGTTGATAATTTTAATCTATCGAGTTTGATATCCCTATTTTATTGTTACAATTACAAATTAATCCATGCATATTTGAAGAAACAATATAGTTAGAATTATTTTAATAATCATATGAATCTTATCAATTATAGTATTAACAAATTGGTTTGATAAGGAGAAGTTGGACCTGGATTATAGGTGTCTTATTTGTCAATTGAATAATTTATCTTTAAAATATTCAATGAAACTGTATCTTTAAAAAATTTGTACGAATAATTAAAACTAATTGAAAATAATTTGTGTAATAAAAATAGAAGAAATATTATATTGACGGTAACTTGTATAGGTATACCATATTAACGGAAAAATTATAATATGAAAAAGTCCTATACCTATATATGGCTATATTGTTAAAAAAATATATTGAATCTGGCGGACAGAAATTTCTTGAAAAACAATTTTGTACTTTATTTATATAAAAACGATACTGGTGACTGGTGAGTATGTCCAACAGAATCTGTAATTGTTATCGACCGAGTAAAATAAGGTGACAAAAAGTTACTACTACTTACGTTAAAATGTAGTATTTAACTAAAAAGATATAAATAGAGAAAGAGTATAAGATTATTAAAAAATACGTAAACATGCGCTTGTTATGGAATTCAGTAAACAAATAGCTTTGAAAAACTTGCAGATATTCGATACGGTAAGATACAGTTGAAATATAGATTTACAATTTTAAAAAGTAGTAAATATAATGAGTATAATTTGTCGATGTTTGAGTTTTGCATAAAAAAACTATAAGATTTGTTCGGTCGGTAACAACGAGGTGTATATAGGAATAACTTTGGTATGTATATATATCGATTGGACCGTCGATACGAAAGAGAGAAATACGAAAGGAATTAGGAAAGGGTTGAGGGTTGAGGGTTGAGGGGTGAGAGAGGTGATAGTAATAATAAAGTTAGAGGTTGGTCGGTAATACCTGCTGTCGAAAGAGAATATCCTTCTGCTCGAGCATTTTGGCGAGAAGCATAGACTGCTGATAATGAACGTTATCGTCGAGGGTCCCGTGGATCAAGTAATACCCTTTGTTTTTGATATTGTCGACTTTGTTGAGAAGTTGGCTTTGATCGTAGCCCCCAAGATTGTCGGCGACATTAGGAAGCCCCATGAACCTTTCGGTGTAAACGGAATCTGTAATTAAAACCGGTTATTAATTAATCAGCGCGGAGCCTTAGCACCGTACGTACCCACCCGGTTCGCGAGACTGCGGAGGAGCGAGATTAATGAGTTTTCTCGGCGATTCGCCAAACTCGGGGGAAAAGAACCTGGAAAAGAGAGAGGGAGAGGGGAAGAGGAGTAGACGGCGCGATTTCGCAGGTATAATAAAACCACCCCACGGACCACGGACCACGGACCACGGACCACGGTGCAATGGCCCGTTCGTTATACGCGCGCGTCTCGCGTAATTAGTCGGTGTCAACTATATACCTACCCTAACTCCCCTTTCACCGGAGATTCGAAAAGATATTGTACAACTCTGTGGTGCATTGTCCAACCTTGGCTCGTTTCTTCTTCCCTTCTCCTCTGTGCAGCCAGCTCCCGCCCTCTCGAGTCTCGTTTCACGGTCAAAAAGCGCGTCCCTTGTTGGGGTACTTTCCTTAATTTTCAGGTATACATCGCACCTGCGAATGCGCGAATCCCCGGCTTTTTTCCTTCTCTCCTTCTCCCCGCTTTCTTCCGACGGGGGACGTCTTCACGTCTTCACGTCTTCGCGTCTTCGCATTCGAGATACCGTAATCCCCTTTGATCCGCTTTAAACTACGATTCTCTCCCTTTTTTCCTTTTCATCTTCGTCATCCCGAACGCAAAAAATGCTCTAAATATATTCCCGGGCGCTCCTTTCTCCCTCTCTCTCTCTCTCTCTCTCTCTCTCTCGCGAATAAATAATTTCCCAATCTAAATCTCGTATGCAAAAGAGCTTTTAGAAAATGCAAAAATTCCTCGTTCTCGGGGTATCTTACGCTCGAGACGGTTTACATATAGATAGACGGTTTATGCTCGCGTAAGGAAAAAGGTAATGGTGTGCTCCCGACACCACCAGCCCGTACCTACCCGTACCTTTATCCGTAATCTTGATACCTAATTTTAATTTAAATGCGTGCTAATTCCTTGATATTATCGGTACGACATCGCCTCTTCACTCTCCACTCTCCACTCTCCACTCACCACTCCCCATCGATCATCTTTATGCGCTATATATACTTATTTTTATTTTTATTTTTTATCGGCGTTTATTATCTTACGTACCCGAGCCTCGACCTCGAGTGGTGTACTGCACAAGGTCTATGCGTCTATTATATACGAGAGGTAGTTTAGTACGAGACTCGTCGTCGACAGACCAACCGGGAGCAACGCGCCGATGCCCTTTATCTAATAACGCTCCACAATATTCCTCTACGATACATTATAATCCATCGGAATCGACAATTTTTTAATTTATATACATTTTAATTTCATAAAAAGAATATAGGTACCTCGAGGTACATCTTGCCGTAAATTTCCCTACGCTACGCTCTGTTTACCGTATAATTTTCAAACAATTTGTTGACCAAACAATTTGTTCCCTTAGCTAATTTCTATCCCTCGATCCCTCGATCCCTCGATCCCTCGATAATCCCATTACTTACCGACGCCCAGCAGACGTTCAGAAACTCGCGAGCAAACAAATATCTTTTTTTTCTCCTCTCTTATACTTATATACTTAATTTCGTTCGGTGGATTTTTCAGCAAAAAATAATAGACGCAGGTGTGGAACGTTCGGGGCAGTGGTGGTGGTGGTGGTGGTGGTGGTAGTAGTAAAGTGCAAGTTTGCAAATGATACGGGTACAGGTATAACCTATCGAAAGCACAGCTCTTACCGTAAAGTGTCCAGTCGGTCACGGGTGCAACTGACAAGCCGCATTTGAAAATTCCATCGAAATCCATTGCCAGCGCCATGCCCGTAGCGTACCCGCCGTAACTCCAGCCCCATATCGCAGTCCTTGACCGATCGATGAAGGAAAAATTGTTTTGCACGTGCCTGCAACAACGTCAAACGTACCGAATAAAACAACTGTGTGCACTGCGTATATACATATATATATATATATATATATATATACATGTACGGTACTTGTACGCGGTACATAACAAACATTTCTCCATTATTTATCCTGCACGCGGCGTTCGCTGCGACATTACCTTAAATTTCCCGAGGTCAAAAAAGCAGAAGGAATTTTTTAATTATTTTTAATACGGAAACGTACGTGCGTGTGCGTGAGTTTGTATACCTCGTGCGCGCGTTGCGTAATTTACATCCATCGTTCGTTATACTTTGCTTTAAATATTAATACGCGCACAGGTATATATAAAAGGTATTTCAGTTGTTTGTGCAATTTCAACATTGTTCAGTGCTTTGATAAACCTTTATCAAATACACGAATATTTGCTTGCCCTACCACGGTTATTAACCAAACACTTAATAACTCCTCCATAATATCATTTAGAATTATATATACATATATGTACGATATACTGCAGCTGTATCCCCTCCAAAGAGAATGTGCAGCGTTTGTTCGTTCGCTCACCGCGGTGTATTGTGTATGTACGGTTATTATTACGAAAATTGAGATGAGAGAGGTACGTCGATCCGTCGTAAACAAAAAGTCCCGATCCGCGAAACGAGAGGTAATTGGGTTTATCGGAGTGAGTTTTCGTTTCCTTGCTTTCGTTTGCTTGCTCCAAACTTTTCTTAATTATCGGAAACCCCGCGTGTACCGTGTAATTACCCCGAAGGACGAATACCTCGTCATTTTAAAAACAAAATAATACTATTAATTTTTATCGATAGTTCGAACAGTTCCTTATATTTTTCATTCCCCGACAGCGAAACGTTTCATTTTCAAAAAATATACCGTTTAATAACCGGGATGGAAAGGTGTCAAAAGATTTACGTATGCAAAGTGTAGTACACGCACACGCACACACTGGCATTGATTTATGTAAATAAGCGAACGTACAAAGATTCTTCGATAAAAAGTTATACGCGCGCGCTCCCTCGAAATTTATCAAAAAATTTATTAAATTTAATATATATATATATATATATATATATATATATATATTTGAATCCCAGTAAAGAACCATAAAAAATAATAAAAAATAATAATCAATTATTTAATTTAAAATGAAACAATCGAAAGGATCATTGAGAGTTTCATTAGTGAGACGATGGTTATCAGTTTTTAATACATATTGTATCTCTTTGACGTGATAAATTAACGATAAACGCGGTACAAAAAAAGTATTACATGAACGTATATTGTATTTAAATTATTGGAAAAATATTTATTGGCAGTTAAATTTACAGAAGCAGATACTGCGGAAACATACTGCGATATAATTGTAATTATTCTTAAAACTATAGAATCACATCTGTATTTATATTTGCTGTCTCTTAAGCATATCGATAGAGTTGATAGATATTTAATTTAATAAAAATATGTTAAATATAATAATTAATATTGCTCGCTCTTTTTAATTTAATTAACCTTTTTAATTTTTATTTTTTTACTTATACGATTGATATAACGACGTTTCATACTCAATTTTTGATCAACAAAATAATTAATTGTTGATTCCCGAGAACAATATTTTTTAAATAATTAACTATAAGTTGAATGAGATATATTTCTTAATAGAAAATATTAATGTGATAAATCTAGGAAAATAGTGGAAATTGGGGTAATTATTGGTGTTTTATCGGTAAAATTGTTATTATACCTTTGTAAAAAAAAGGTAAAGCTCTTACAGTTGGGTAATTAAATAGAGGTCGCGAATGTAGGTGAGGAGGCATAGATACACATTTATAGACCTTTTGGTACATGATTCGAATAAGCAATAGAGGTACGAGACGAACGATCAAAGGATAGACCTTTTGTTGGTCGTTGGAAACATCAGTAGTAAACGCGTACAACCGATCGGCCAGGTCGGAAGGATATAGATTTATAAAAGCCACCGCGGTATAGAGCCAAAGTTGTTATCGAACGGCCTCGCGGGCCATTTGACGCATCCTCGAAGCATTCGATTCAATATTTAAGCTCGTTTGAGTGATAAACCAACACCGCTACACTCGCATATACTACCTATAGACGATATATACGAGCTCGTTTATCTCCGGTAAACTTTTGCGCTACCGGCGATCGTATATACCTCCTCAAATACATGTAACTACTCTCGCCGTATATATATACATATATACATCCCATTCGGTTCTTCGGTTCTTCGGGTCTTCGGGTCTTCTCTCTTTTTTATCGTCGCGACCACCCCTTCCTCCAAGGGCATTCCAAGAGCGATTCCGCAAAACTCATCGAGTGATTCGAACACACATATACATACATATCCGGTGATCTATAACATCCCTCTACCCTCTATGGGTTTTATCCCTTTGAGCTCGAGGAAATCCTTCGAATCGAACGATTCGCCCGCACCCCCCGCCTTACCCTCCCCCCCCCCTCATCCCCTCGCTCTTTTCGATTCAAATTGCTTTCCCTTTATTCCCATTGCGACACTCGCATTTTTCTGGGATCGTCTCGTTTCACTCGGAGCATCCGAAGACGTTCGAGTCAACTGTTTCTTCCAGCTCCTTTTCATCTTTATATTCCCTACTTCTTTTACTCTTGTTTGTTTGTTTACCAAATTTTACTCGACGACTCTGGTCATATATTTCCTAGCTCGTCCACCGGCAATATCGATTCCCCCGAGCTTTCAATATTTTACAGGTATACACACACCTGTTTCACCCCCCCCCCCCAACCCCCCCCAACCCCCCAACCCCCACTCCAACCCCTCTTCCCTCTTCTACACGACAACGACGTCCAATTTTCGAAATTTCGATCGACTTGCCAATCTTTCAAATTTTTTATTGAACAAGTAGTGAAGATGCGAAATTAGCGCGATTTTAGCAATGAATTAAGTAAACTTTCCTGCAAACATTTGAATTTTTATAAAATTATTAAAGAGTATTTAGAAAAACATTTTAAAGATGATTTATTAAGACATTTTAAATGCTGTTTTATTATTGCATATACAAAATATAATAAATAATAAATATTCTTAATATTTTGAAAGGACTCGCGATGTACAATCGTTTCGAGTAAAGGGTAAAAAGGGGTAAGGTAATTATTCACTATCCGTGGGAATTGGTGCTTAACCGTTGATTTCGCGGAGGAGGTTAAAATTTATCGAACCTCGGCACGGAAATTTCGCTCGGTAACAATGGTAAGTAACGAGTGCGGGTAACGAAGAGATACGCTTTAGCGATAAAAGTTTTTGCAACAACATGAATTTAAAGTAACGATCGTTAGGTTTGAGGATACCAATATCGGATAAGGATTAACTGAGAGAAACCTCTTCCTCACGTAAGTATTAAGTAACGAATTCGAAAGGATGTCGACGGTCCTCCTTTCGAGCGCGTAAACACGGTCGTTTTGTTTACCCGCGAGGGCAAATATTTAAATAAATTGCGGAGAAAATATCGATAGGAAATTACGGATATACATATACACTCTCGGAAAAACATGGATCTTAGTCCGGTAAAACAAACGTTATTTTAAACAACGGGGGATCCGAGGTAGGAAACGTTCGGAGAATCGTCGTCGTTAGGTTAAACAATTCGACGACTATTAAAATGTTTGTCCAACTCTCGGGAGGTATTTATTTTCTTGTTATTTTTAAAGAAGCCATCTCTCTCTCTCTCTCTCTCTGGGACGGAGATTTCATCAAGAGAGCGAGCGCGGCGGGGCAGGAGGAGGGGGTAAGAACGCATAAATAAGAGGAGAAACACTCGGGTGAAAGCTCCGGTGAAACGGAAAAGCTTTCGAAAGAGCGTATCTCGGTAAATAAATCCGAAAGAGGCTGGCATCGATATTCACGAAAACGAGGATAAAATGAAACGAAAAGCCAAAGAGGGAGGTCCGAGGAGAAAAAAGAAAGGAATTCAGTGCTCCCCCCGCGGGCCAACCACTCGGAAAGCAGGGGATACATCGGTCCAAGTTGACCTCTGCGGAAATTTGGTCCAAGAGAACGAGGGATGCAGTATATATACGTCGAGAGCTACAACTCGCTACTATGAGATATCCTCTTCTTCGGGTCTGCTTTGCGGGTACAAGTCGAACACGCGGCCGCAGACGCCAACACAATGGCAAAAGAGAGAGGAAGAGGGAGAGTAGGGAGAGGGTTTTACGTGCGCGGTTCGGATGCTCTCGGGGCGTAACCCCACACACGGACGGCTGCGGCTCCTGTTTTGTTGCCGCGTCGGTCCTTCCTCCCTCGTGCTCTCTCTCTCGCTCTTGCAAAAAGTCACTCGCGAAATTGGAGTACGGCCAAGCGATTGCGGAATCGTGCGAGCCCCACTCCGCCGGTTCTGTAGCTGCGTCTCGAGTCTCGAGTCTCGACGTGTTGCGAGGTTACTCCGCGAGAATGGACCCGAGGAGGTCCTTTCTCCTCTCCTCGAAATTATATAGATTTGCATTAGAAACAATTGGTTTCCAATAAACTCGGAAGATATAATATTTCTCGAGGTATAAAGTAAATGGTACGGTTATGCGCGCGTCTATGGACAAGGACACGAGGAGGTTCTTTCGAAAAAGGTGCATACCATCCAGTTGAAAGAATACATTTTCAGAAAATTGATTTTATCTTTTGAAGAAGGCCATTAACGAGAGACGCGTCCTCTCCGTATATATACACTTATACCCATATAGGTATATTGTATATATATATACAGGGTGTCCGCGAGCTCCCTTCGCAGTGAGGACGGTGTGCACCAAAAATATTTGTATGTTACTACTTTAATTATAACTATAGTTGTTGCTTTAGCAGTAACAGAGAAACTCTTTTAGTATGTTACTAATATAGTAACTACTATAGTTATAACTATTTTTAAAACTTAAATTTTAGAAAATATTTTAGTAATAACTATAGTAATTACTATTTCTATTATTTTAGTAACATTGATATTAGTATTAACTTTAGTAATTACTATAATTAAAACTAAAAAGAAAACTATTTTTCTTTGCCCTGAAGCAGGCCGATTTTACGAGCATAGGGTAACCAACGCTAGATGCTAAATGTTAAGTAATTCGTGTTAGATATTCTAAATATTAATATTAGATTAATTTTAATTAATTCACCTATCCTAGTTATAACCTATAAAATAGATGTTCTTAACCTCAAACCTTTAAACTATTAAAATAACGTCAATAATCTCAACATTTCAAAATTAATAAAACACCTTAGTTTTAATATTTAACACACATACTTTTAACCCCAAATCACTAAAATGATAAAAATACCCTCAACATTTGAAAATTAATAGAAACATGTTATAGCGTTTAAAATATAAATACAAAACTGGTTAAAACCTATAAAATAAAAACTCTTAACCTCAAATCTTTAAAAACATTGATATACCGTAAAAAATATTAGAGAATTAACAGAAACATTTTAGTTGCAACCAATAAAATACATGTTTCTAACCTCAAATCGTTAAAATTATTAAAACATCCTAAAAAATATCGAAATTGGAAAATTAATAGAAATAATCTTTTTATAACCTGTAAAATTACTTAAACGGACTGATTATAACCTATAAAATAAATAATTATAACCCCAAATCTATAAATAATTGAAATAACGTAGAAAATATCAACATTAGAGAATTAACAGAATCATTTTAGTTGCAACCAAAAAAAAAAAGATATTTCTAACCTCAAATCGTTAAAATAACTAAAGCAACCACAAAAAATATCGAATTTGGAAACTTAGTAGAAACACTCTTATTATAGTCTATAAAATTACTAAAAAAGTTCTGATTATAACCTATAAATTAAATATTCATAACCTGAAATCTATAAAATAATTGAAATAACGTAGATATTATCAATATTAGAGAATTAACAGTATCATTTTAGTTTCAACCCAAAAAAAAAGAAATTTCTAAGCTCAAATTGTTAAAATTACTAAAGTAACCACAAAAAATATCGAATTTGGAAATTCGTAGAAACACTCTTGCTATAACCTGCAAAATTACTAAAAACGGTCTGGTTATAACCTATAAATGAAATATTCATAATCTCAAATCTATGAAATAATTGAAATAACGTAGATATTATCAATATTAGAGAATTAACAGAATCATTTTAGTTTCAACCAAGAAAAAGAAATTTCTAACCTTAAATTGTTAAAATTACTTAAGTAACCACAAACAATATCAAAATCATTTAGTTTCAACCAAAAAAAAGAAATTTCTAACCTCAAATCGTTAAAATTATTAAAGCAACACAAAAAATATCGAATTTGGGTAAATTCGTAGAACACTTATTATAACCTATAAAATTACTAAAAACGGTCTGAATATAACCTATAAATTAAATATTCATAACCTGAAATCTATGAAATAATTGAATAACGTAGATATTATCAATATTAGAGAATTAACAGAATTATTTTAGTTTCAACCAAAAAACTAAAGGAAATTTCTAACCTCAAATTGTTAAAATTACTAAAGTAACCACAAAAAATATCGAATTTGGAAATTCGTAGAAACAATCTTGCTATAACCTGTAAAATTACTAAAACGGTCTGGTTATAACCTATAAATGAAATATTCATAACCTCAATAACAGAATTATTTTAGTTTCAACCAAAAAAATAAAGAAATTTCTAACCTCAAATCGTTAAAATTATTAAAGCAACCACAAAAAATATCGAATTTGGTAAATTCGTAGAAACACTTATTATAACCTATAAAATTACTAAAAACGGTCTGAATATAACCTATAAATTAAATATTCATAACCTGAAATCTATGAAATAATTGAAATAACGTAGATATTATCAATATTAGAGAATTAACAGAATTATTTTAGTTTCAACCAAAAAAATAAAGAAATTTCTAACCTCAAATTGTTAAAATTACTAAAGTAACCACAAAAAATATCGAATTTGGAAATTCGTAGAAACAATCTTGCTATAACCTGTAAAATTACTAAAAACGGTCTGGTTATAACCTATAAATGAAATATTCATAACCTCAAATCTATGAAATAATTGAAATAACGTAGATATTATCAATATTAGAGAATTAACAGAATTATTTTAGTTTCAACCAAAAAAATAAAGAAATTTCTAACCTCAAATTGTTAAAATTACTAAAGCAACCACTATAAATATCGAATTTGGTGAATTCGAAGAAACACTTATTATAACCTATAAAATTACTAAAAACGGTCTGATTATAATCTATAAATTAAATATTCAAAACCTGAAATCTATGAAATAATTGAAATAACGTAAAAAATATAAATTATATAGAATTAGCCGAATCATTTTAGTTTCTACCAAAAAAAAAGATATTTCTAACGTCAAATTGTTAAAATTACTAAACAACCCCCAAAAATATCAAAATGTGTGTATGAGTAAAAACACTCTTAATATAATCTGTAAAATTACTAAAAACGGCTTGATTATAACCTATAAAATAAATATTTTCCAATTTCGATATTTTTTGTGGTTGTTTTTGTAATTTTTACGATTTGAAGTTAGAAATATCTATTTAATGGTTAAAACTAAAATAATTCTGTTAATTCTCTAATATTGATAATATCTACGTTATTTCAATTATTTCATAGATTTCAGGTTATGAATATTTAATTTATAGGTTATATTCAGACCGTTTTTAGTAATTTTATAGGTTATAATAAGTGTTTCTACGAATTTACCAAATTCGATATTTTTTGTGGTTGCTTTAATAATTTTAACGATTTGAGGTTAGAAATTTCTTTTTTTTTGGTTGAAACTAAAATGATTTTGATATTGTTTGTGGTTACTTAAGTAATTTTAACAATTTAAGGTTAGAAATTTCTTTTTTTTTTTGGTTGTAACTAAAATGATTCTGTTAATTCTCTAATATTGATATTATCTACGTTATACCAATTATGTTATAGATTTGAGGTTATCAATATTTATTTTATAGGTTATAATCAGACCGTTTTTAGTAATTTTATAGGTTATAATAAGAGTGTTTCTACGAATTTACCAAACTAGGTATTTTTGTAGTTACTTTAATAATTTTAACTATTCAAAGATAGAAATTTCTTTTTTTTTGGTTGAAACTAAAATGATTTGGATATTGTTTGTGGTTACTTTGGTAATTTTAAGAATTTAAGGTTAGAAATTTTTTTTCACCACACGTAGACCGAAAGTACCACATTCCCTCCCGGCACCGAAAAAGGAATGTGTTATTTTCGGCCTACTGGTGGTGAAAAATAGTATACATCCCACGGGAGGTAAAATGGTCACCCCATAGCACATGTTTGCCACCCTCGCCTTCGGCTCAGGTGCCAATTTACATGTGCTATGGACTGACCAATACTTTACCTCCCTAGGTGTGTAATATACTATTTTTTGGTTGAAACTAAAATGATTCTGTTAATTCTCTAATATTGATAATATCTACGTTATTTCATTTATTTCATAGATTTGAGGTTATGAATATTTCATTTATAGGTTATAACCAGACCGTTTTTAGTAATTTTGCAGGTTATAGCAAGAGTGTTTCTACGTATTTCCAAATTCGATATTTTTTGTGGTTACTTTAGTAATTTTAACAATTTGAGCTTAGAAATTTCTTTTTTTTTGGGTTGAAACTAAAATGATACTGTTAATTCTCTAATATTGATAATATCTACGTTATTTCAATTATTTTATAGATTTCAGGTTATGAATATTTAATTTATAGGTTATAATCAGAACTTTTTTAGTAATTTTATAGACTATAATAAGAGTGTTTCTACTAAGTTTCCAAATTCGATATTTTTTGTGGTTGCTTTAGTTATTTTAACGATTTGAGGTTAGAAATATCTTTTTTTTTTTTGGTTGCAACTAAAATGATTCTGTTAATTCTCTAATGTTGATATTTTCTACGTTATTTCAATTATTTATAGATTTGGGGTTATAATTATTTATTTTATAGGTTATAATCAGTCCGTTTAAGTAATTTTACAGGTTATAAAAAGATTATTTCTATTAATTTTCCAATTTCGATATTTTTTAGGATGTTTTAATAATTTTAACGATTTGAGGTTAGAAACATGTATTTTATTGGTTGCAACTAAAATGTTTCTGTTAATTCTCTAATATTTTTTACGGTATATCAATGTTTTTAAAGATTTGAGGTTAAGAGTTTTTATTTTATAGGTTTTAACCAGTTTTGTATTTATATTTTAAACGCTATAACATGTTTCTATTAATTTTCAAATGTTGAGGGTATTTTTATCATTTTAGTGATTTGGGGTTAAAAGTATGTGTGTTAAATATTAAAACTAAGGTGTTTTATTAATTTTGAAATGTTGAGATTATTGACGTTATTTTAATAGTTTAAAGGTTTGAGGTTAAGAACATCTATTTTATAGGTTATAACTAGGATAGGTGAATTAATTAAAATTAATCTAATATTAATATTTAGAATATCTAACACGAATTACTTAACATTTAGCATCTAGCGTTGGTTACCCTATGCTCGTAAAATCGGCCTGCTTCAGGGCAAAGAAAAATAGTTTTCTTTTTAGTTTTAATTATAGTAATTACTAAAGTTAATACTAATATCAATGTTACTAAAATAATAGAAATAGTAATTACTATAGTTATTACTAAAATATTTTCTAAAATTTAAGTTTTAAAAATAGTTATAACTATAGTAGTTACTATATTAGTAACATACTAAAAGAGTTTCTCTGTTACTGCTAAAGCAACAACTATAGTTATAATTAAAGTAGTAACATACAAATATTTTTGGTGCACACCGTCCTCACTGCGAAGGGAGCTCGCGGACACCCTGTATATATATGTATACCGAGCTGAAAGGTAGGTTGGCTCAATCCTCTTGGGAAAGTACGAGGAATTAGACGCCGGTCTAACTCGCTATATACTCCGAGCGAAATCTCGACCCGAAAGACCGTGCGGACGCCTTTGTATTTTCTATTTTCTACCTTCCACTCTCTCTATCGCGGCTTTTCTATACTTTAAGACGCTTACATTCCGATTTACCTGCTTACTCGGATTTATTCAAGAAAAAAGACCGAGCGATGAGGACTGAGGGGAGGAGAGAGAGAGAGAGAGAGAGAGAGAGAGAGAGAGAGAGAGAGAGAGAGAGAGAGAGAGAGAGAGAGAGAGAGAGAGAGAGAGTCAAGGGGCGAAAGCTAAGAAAAAGTTTAATATTATTTTCCATAAAATATATGAACATTTGGTCGAAGCGTCGAGGAGAAAAGGGTAGGTGTCGTTATAACAAGTATAATAGTTTCGGTAGAGTGCATTTGCGTGTTTACCAAAACTCCGGAAAATTTGTCAGGATAATGAATATTAAGATATGCCTACGTATGCGCTTAGTCCTCGAGAAGTAAAATCCTGTGTTACCTTTACTGTGTGTATATGAAACTACAACTATTATTTCCTAGCTACACAGCTTACTTTTACTTTTTCATTATAAGATATACGCGTGACGAGCGACCGGTGTCACGAGCGTCTATAAATATACGATATTTACAAACAAATTAACCGTCTCGTGCATCGTCGTTATTTATATTCAATTCGACTTACCCTCAACATTTAAATTTACCATTATTATCACATCTTAGCTATTATTTTAATGAAAATGTTGAACCATCCATATACCTATGTATACCTATATATATATATATATATATATATGCATAGAGACGAAGACGCGTAAAGTTTTAATTGCGACCATTATGTATAAGTGACGTTTACAGCTCTTACAAAACAAGTTTTCACGAAAATGCGCGACGCAGCCCGGAGAACCTTTGTAACGAAATTTAAATTTCACCAAAACTTTTACCTCTATCCGTCCCCTCGCACGCGGGACATTGTAAAATAAGGAAAACTTAACAATAAGCTTTTATTTTAAGGCCGAAACGAAGAAAAGGGGTAGAGGTTCCCTCCTTCAAAAAAAGAAAGAAAACTCAACTCCACCTGGTCAGCAAACCGAAAAGTTTACGGGGTTCTTCCGATCTCACCTTTTACGAGGTAATCGTTAACCCCTAAAAGCTCAAGTTTACCAAACGACTAATAAAAATTTCCTTCGAAACCTCATGTCTGTACCTTTGTACGATCTTCCCCTCTTCCCCTCTTCCCCTCTTCCCCTTTCTCGTATTTTTTGGTTATTCTACGATTTATCTTCTCCGCTAATGGAGCATTTCCCGTATACGCTATTAGCTTAGACGTTTCGCCCAGATTACCTAATCATTCCCTCGTTACCTTCACAAGTACTATTTAACGCGATTCTCAGATATTTTTATATATACCGTTAATTATTGCGTTACGATTGCATTTACCCCATTAGTTTAACACATTCGTTATATTTCCTCTTTAAAAGAACTAAATATTTGCTCGTACAACTAGCCGATACGAAAAACAACAAACACGGCAATTAACAATTCTTGTTTCCTCGGAAACTGCTTAATTTCATTACATTTTATTTTATTTTATTTTATTTAACCAACACCCCATTCTATACGTAATACCCGAAAGCAAAAAACAAATGATTGTTATACCCAATAACCCAATAACCCAATAACCCAATAACCCAATAACCCGTAGATATATACCTATGTAATCGCAGTAATGATTAATTTATACTTGTAAAGGAAAGGAATACGTACACAACATGACTCGCAACTCTGTCCTGTCAATATTTAAATGACAATATTTTGAATGTTAATTATAGTGCATTGGGTCGTTACTTAATTCAAGGTATATTTCCCGCCTTCCCGGGAATATTTATTTAAACGCGTGTAATCCTGTAAAAGCTAGGTGGTAGTTGCGTCTGCATTTCGGTCTTTGGACTTCCTCGAGCTGGTAATATGTATAATTATACATATATGTATATGTATGATGCTAACAGTTTATTTGTCATCGATCGAACAGAACGAATAAAATAATATATATAGAGTCGTACGTTTACCAATATTTACGATGGTATTTCCTAATTAGCTCGTTCAAATGGTATACAACATTTTAATTAATTAACCCGCGAAAAGGAAATTTAAAAATATTTCGTTAAAATTGTAGGTATACAGACGGTTAAATTTGTATAGGAGAGCGGGAGGGAGGTGCGCACACGCGGATGAATTAAATGTGGGATGTTTCCTTGTATGTGTATATGTGTATATGTGTATATGTGTATATATGTATATCGAGTAAATTATTTAAAATATAAAGGATTACACGAAAATGTGGTAGACGCGGTACACAGGACTACAATAACGATCTAAACCCGGAGAGCACCGGTGGGAGAGACGTACATAAAGCGAAAACCATGTTACATTATTGATTCAACAGGAGCCCGACCGAGAGAGACGGAGAGACGGAAAGAGGGAGAGAGGATGAGCGTACGTTTTTGGCGTATTCAGGGGGATCCAATCATACCGCGCGCAACCTTCATCTCGGGGAAGAAGATTGGTTATCAAATCGGTAGAATGCAATCTGTGCCAATCCAAGCCAGAGTGGTAGGCTAATCGGAGTCTCGGAGTCTCGGAGTCCCGGAGTCTCGAGAGAAATGGTTGCGCACCGCCTGGACGAGGCTCGGGAGAGGAGTAGTAGGCTACCTTCTCGGAAATCCAAAAGACGCGGAGGCAGGGCCGAGGGCCAGAGCGAACGTTCTTTTCTCTTCTCAACCCTCTTTCCCGACGTCTATCCTAATAAATTAGCCTGGACGAGCTCGAGCTCCAGCTTGAGCTTGGCAACCCCGAGAGAAAAACCGCTCCTCCGGATGCCCAATAAATTGCGATGCGCCACCTTCACCCCTCACCCCTCACCCCTCACCCACCCACCGGGCGCAAAGTTAGGAGCAATTTTCTTCTTGTTAACGCTCGCCGACTTGCCCGAACGAAAGAAAACCAAGAGAGATGAGGAACGCACGACCCGTGGTGAAAGGTGGAGGAGGGGAACGCGGGAGCGCCAGAAAAACAAAGAAAAGAGGGTTAATTTAACGGCTCCGGGATTAGGTGTTAGAAGTTAGTTACAACCGAGGCTGCGGGATTATACGGGATACGTTCGTTCGCTCGCTCGTTCGTTCGTTCGTTTCCGTTACACCATCCCGATTCGAGCAGGTGTATCCTCGATTTTACTTCCTTTGGTTATACGGCTCCTGGGGAATGCCCCGAAGATGCGCCCGCGCCCATTCAACTTTAGTTTCGAGGATTTTTAGTTGCTCCAACTTTGTTAAACCGAGAGTTTGCGATATCCTCCGATAATGCCATTTTCAACTGACAACGGTAGAGGGTGGTAGGCAGCGGAGGGGGCGGAGGGGCCTCTTGGGGGATAGGGCGATTTTTCTCCTCTTTCCCCATCTACCTCGCGAGCCTGCGACGATCTTGACCAATCCCGGTTTTTCAAACTCGAATCCCTATTATTCTTTGGTTTGCTTACTCCTCTTCTTAATTTACCGTCGGACATCGGTGCACGAAAAATTGCGCGAGAAATTCTCCCGTTGTTCGATACGACGGAATGTAACGCGGAAAGTCAAAGGATTTCCTGAATCCCAGAGATGAAATTAAATTTCGGTGGGGCGCGAGATTAAACCTCGGATTAAACTACAGTTAGAAAAAGCAATACCAAAGAATATCGCAACTTCTTGAATTTTGAATGTATATTCTGCATTACCAAATCTATTTTCTGGCAAACTTTTGATACCGAGGAAAAATATTTCCAAGTTTTAAGCGCATCGGGGAAACTGCTCCTTACTGTGCGAGACCTGCCAAACCAATTTTTCGGGACAAGTCGCTTCAAAATGCTTACCTCTTTATTTTGCAGATATACCTATATATATGTATACATGTATTTTATCGGGATGTTATGTTGCGTTGAAACATTTCCAGTGAATCCTCGGAAAGTTGACCATTCGGAAGAATTCGATACGTTGTTGCACAATATATACAAAATGGGGAATAACGTCGTTGCTCGTAACACGCGTAAATGTCTAAATGAATATATTTAAAAAATGTGTAATACGCAGCACTTACCTTGTAACGTTAATTTGGTCCATAATTTCAACTGTCCCGAGGTTCCTGTAAACAGCGAACATCATACTGTTTCCCTTTAATCCGGTACCTCGTCCGTCGATCAACGCGTAAATAATGCTCTTATTCGTCACCAAGTATGTACCCCAATCTATGTTAAATTTTTCCGTCACTTCGTTCGTATCTGGTCCACCGTACCTGAAACACACAACCACCAGGAATGATAAATATTTTCCGTTTCGAAAATAAATATTGTTTCACACTCGAGTCGCTGTAATATATATGTGTGTGCGCGAGCGCGCGTTGTAAAGCTCACTCGGTTTATCGAAGAAATGTAATTTTCGATACGTGGCGCTCAACGTCGGTTCTACCGATTCAACCAATTGCACGTACGTACGTATACGTATATGAATTTATTGGTCTTGGAATAAACACCTACATAACGCTCGTATATATAGGTATATGTATACATATGCATGTTATATATACTCATGCAGAGACATAAAAGTGTATACGTTTACCTATCGATAAATCCATTTGTATACGAATTTACCGTTATCATCGTTATTATATGTGCACTTTAATTAATATTGAAATAAATATTGAAAATAAAATGAAAAATAATAATATTCAAATAAAATATCATCTAGACAGTTTCGATAACGGAGCACCGTCATCGTTATATTACTTATCGCGCGCTCGTGGATCGATCACCCACCTGTCATTTTCGATAGAATTATAAAAAAAATTAAAAAAATATTAAATATTGAAAAAAGTAAAAATAAAAATGCGACACGTGAAAAGAGGAAAAAATGAGAGAGAGAGAGAGAGAGTAGAAGGAAAAAAGTGTAAAATTGGTACAACTGGGTGATCAAAGGGAAAGAGAGCGGAGGAGCGGAGGGTCTCGCCCGAGGTGCATCGGACGCTCCGATTTCTCTGAAGCTTATTTCCGAATTCCCTTTCAGAGAAGAGAGTCGCTCCTCTATGAAGCGCGAGCGAGTTCTTTGGCTTCAAAAGCGCATCGAGCACTAGCCGCGGGTCGTGGTATGCCCAATCAACCCCCGCACCATGCAGCGCGCGCTCTTTTCTTTTCCTTTCGTCTGCACCGAAAGATCCTCCCTTTCTCCCTCTTGACTTACTTCTCGGTTCTCATCGAAAATATGTGTGCCAAACTTTCAAAGTCTTTTTGCGATGTATTACCGATGATGTACCGAGCGATGTACCGAGCGATGTACCGAGCGATGTACCGTGGTTACCGAACCGACGTGCGCCTCTACCGTGTAATCCGATTTTTCTCCTATTCGTTACTTTTGACTCCCCGAGAGTGACGTATACGCGGTATAATATACT
Source organism: Theocolax elegans (assembly GCA_026168455.1). Taxonomy (NCBI): domain Eukaryota; kingdom Metazoa; phylum Arthropoda; class Insecta; order Hymenoptera; family Cerocephalidae; genus Theocolax; species Theocolax elegans. The sequence continues at coordinate 454,835 of CM047426.1, read as the reverse complement.
CTACCGCTAGAATAACTCAAACTATCCTACGGGATTAACGATCTGTACGTACATTTTTCATTGTCACGCGATTATACTTTCGAATACTCGCGTTCCTTGGCACGCGTCTTGAATTTTATTATCAATTGTGGATGTGGATTTTCACGACAATTTACAAGTTTATCCCTTTTTCTAACGTTTTACGGGATCTTAACCCCAATCCTCGCCAGCCCCGCCTTATACCGCCTTATACTTGGACAATCCTATGTAATTGTAGCCCATATAATTTTAAAAAAGAGCATTAATGCACTCGATAAAATATTTGTTTGAATAGTTCCAACTAAATATTTAGTTCAAATTATAACTAATATTTATTATATTTTTCAACAAATATTTCTTTTCGATTATATTCAATCAAATTATTTATATTCAGTTCATTAAATTTATTTTTCAGTGTACAATAAAAAAAAATCATTATCTGATTTTTTTACAAATTTTATCCCCGCTTTACTAAAATTTACTATTATTTGTGCGTAACACTAAATCATGTTCAATGATTTTAAATTTATTTAAACATTTGTGGTGAAGTAATTTTCAAAAACAATAAAATTCCTTGCTGACATGGAGCACTTGGATATTCTTCTATTTAATCGTTTTAAAATTTATACAAATTTATGGTAATAATTGAATTTGGGAACCCCTCGAAGAATAAAAACAAAATTACTCGACTATACTACAACTATTTTTCTAATTAAAACGTAGGAGTAATTTTAAGTTACAATTACATTGTCTCCTCGTCGTTTAAAAAATTCGGTTCAATAAATAATAATTTTTGAAAAGAGGTTGTCGCGATAAAACTTGGCGAAGGACGTGGGTGTGTGTGTACACACCGTGTACTTTACATACTCCCTCGTGTATTTTTAACTAAAAATCAATAATCAAAAACATTTATTTTGAGGGAAAGTTTTTATCGACGATGTTTCCTTGTATTTTTATTTTACCGTAGGGATAACGCTCGAAGCACTCGCAGTTAGAATATATTGTTTATGCACGGGTCGCTCGAGAACTGCGCTCGGGAAATTGTAGCACCTACAAAAAAAAGGAACGAGTCGTACATTTTCGGCGTAGCGAAAAAAAACTGAGAAAGAAAAAGTAGAAGAAGAAGAAGAAGAAGAAGCGAAGAAGAAGAAGAAGAAGAAGAAAAAGAGGGAGAGAAGAATGTCGCACCGAAATCGATAAAAAAGAACATTTTAAAGATTAGACATCTGGCTTTCGAAACGTCCTCTCCCTTTTTTTTCTGCTCTCTTTTCGTTGCGCCACTTTTGCCCTTTTTCCCTTTTTCCCGTTTTCCCGTATTTTTTTTCCTCTTTCTGTTTGCGTCGTACACACGGAAGGAAACGTAAAGTTGGAGCGCGCGAGCGAGAGACTCGTCGTCGAGGACTTAGACGGCGGTGCGAGCTGGGCGGAAGGGTGGTGGGGGGGGGGGGGGGGTGGAGGCAACTGGCGAAAGAGCAAAATGAAAGAGTAGATAAAAAATAGAGCGCACCTCCGGAGACTTTTAGAGAAACATCAGGGTTGTGAATCTACATAAATAAATAATAGAATTTGCGAGTGCATTATTAATGGAGGAGTTTACGATGCCACCGTAGTGCTCTCCAGCCGGAATATAGGGCTCGGTGATACACTTTGCGAGGATCTACGATAATAGACCGAAAGCGAAATCTGGAGATCAAACTTGAAATAGGGGTCTCGAGGTAGCTAAACGCTCGAGAATCGAAAAGTCGAAAGTCCGAAGATTCATTAACCCGGGCGCGGGCGTAGCGGAACAAACGAGCGCGTGTTTCCGAGCACTTGACACGTACGTCGTACACATACATATATATGTATATATATATATACCAATGAATTTCCATAAGAGAGATAATTTAAGGAAAGTTTTACTCGGGTCAGGTGGACGCGTAAGGGAGCAGTTTAATTATACCCGACACTAGGTAAATATTTCGGATTCTCCGCGAGAGCGGGAAAGGGGGGGGGGGTGGGGGGGAGATGAATTTGCGAAATAGAGTAGGCGGCGTTAGCACGTAATTTCGAGGATGCTACGGAGACCGAATCGTTCGCGAGTGGTATTCGGTGTAAGTTTACCCATCGTGTTACTACGTAAATGCAGATTCTTTTAACGAAGTTGAGAGTGAGAGAGAGGATTAGTCGAGGAGTTATCGAGGTGCCCTCGGGGTTTGCACCCGTTTGCTAGCTCCGCGTATCCAAACAACGCTCTAGCTTCCTACGCGGTAAGTCCCGTTCTTCCTTCTTTCCCGAGTGCGGAGTCCAGGAGTTACGTACGGTTGCCTCGGGTCCCCTACGTATAACGTCTGCTTGTGCGTCTCCAGCTTACTCGCCGCGGCGCACACCCCCCACCGTAAGGAAAAGATTGATTCGTTAGGGCATCGTGACTCGCGACTATTAACCTCATCCGCTCTGCTGCTCTGCTGCTCTGCTGCTCTGCTGCTCTGCGGTAAAACCGCGTTTTATACTCCCCGTTTTATCTGTTTTATGTACTCGCGCTCACGGTGCAAACTCGAGTCGCGGACCGGTATGTGTATATATATGCCTGGACGTAGCGGGGCGTCGATGCAATCCAGAAGTGCGGTCGCGGAAAAGTTTCTTCGAGCGTGGACCGAGCGTGGAGCCACCGACTATATCGACCGAGTAGCCCAGTTTAAAACAATTATATTTCCCTCTTGGGGAGAACCTCGCCTCGCGCTCGGTTATCGCGGCGCGATGCCTCGAGGGGCCGTAGACACGCACCAGCTGTTCCGAGCCTCTCTTCTCTCTGCTCTCTGCCTCGACTCTCCGATGGACTTTCCTGCACCGAGGAGGAGGGAATTACGTAGGCGTGACGGATTGCCCATTAAGGGAGGAATGACGGATTATGCCTCCTGCTCGCCTGCCCGCCTGCGGTTACACGAGCTTCCGATTCCCCTGGAATATATGCACGCCCTGCACCGACGTTCGTAGACGTATACGTACGTTTTACCTGAATTTTTCGAGCTCGGTTTCCTTCCATCTCCGCACACTACACCACGTACCATTTACCGAAAGAAACCTCGGGACTCGAAATGTAAGCGGTATACCCTGTATACGGTCCTCGACTTCCATACACTAGCCGATACCCTACGTTTAACAATCCAAAATATAATTGTCTTTATAATGCATTCGTATCGTTGCTAATTTTGTGTCGTACGTATGGTATTACATACTAACGGTTAACTAATAATTTAACAAAATCTAACGGTTTTCAGGTACATTGAATAAAATAATTAATTTTTTTTATACAGCAAAAATGTGATAGTTCCGAGAGAATACACGAATCTTAAAAAATATAAATATATATTCTACGTCGATCCCCGGCGTTCTCGAAGATATACGTCACTCATCCGCTTGCCTACATCAACGATTGAATTAAATTATTATTATTCAAAAAAATTATATATACCTATGTATTTCCTCGCGAATTGATATTTGCATTTCGTTAATACAACGTACATCTCCACGCCAGGGGTTTTTAATTTACAAATCGAGTTAACGTTAACTTAATTACCGGGCTAGAGGGAATTACATGCCCTCCGCCCCGTATAACATTAATTAATAATTCATTTAACGTTAATCAGTTTAACGTTAAATTCAATTTATACCGGAAAATTCCACTTACAAGACGCAGGAGCGCGTAATTTTTTAATCAAAGAAAATAAACCTCCGCGTCCTCGAAGAAGATATAGAGGAGAGTGCACGAGCCTCCGGATATAGGTATACGACGAATTTAACTGTTTTTACAACGCACCGAGTAAACAATCGTGTTTGCAGATTCACCTGAATTCTACAACGTGCGTTGTAAGCCCTTTTTTCCCGTAACTCGGATTCAAACTCCAACTGCAAATACGGTTAGAGGCGATAGTTTTAAATGGACCTATGACTCTTGCTCTTTATTCGAGATAATCTGTTGAAACCGAGCAGCTACGACAATTTAAGCTATACGCATCCGAGCCCCACCAGCCCGGTATTACCTTCAATTGCGCACTAAAACTATTTCACCATTTTTTCCAAAATAATGCTGCAATTAAATAACATTTGAGAGTCGACCTCTTGTACCTTTTATGTAACTTTATTTTCAACGTACGTTCCTTCGAGAAATAAACGTCGAATAGACGAAAATCAATGAAATTATTTGAAAATGAAATTATCCCGTATAGAGTATTGTGCACTGTGTACAAGTATAAGTATAACCACGGGTACGTCGTAGACGCTCGCGCGGCATCGAGCAACAAGATGCGAGGTAGCGGTTAGCGTATAGATAATTTAATCGAAGAGAACTTGGAGAGGGAGACAAGGAAATAATAGGTAAACCGAGTTGGCTCGGTGTACGCCGGGTCGACCTCTTGATATCGGGTATAGCTCGGCCGAGCGAGGTGCGCGGAGGTGCGCCTGCAGCTAGTCCACCGAAACCACGCGAGCGCTCGTAGCTGCACCAAGTTTTTCCGCGCGACCCCGCGGAAAGTTCGCGGCGTCCACCTCGCCGCGTATACGAATTAGACGTTATTAGGATTTACGTCGGAAGTTATATCGCGCGACCCACCGACCCAGCGACCCAGCGACGCCGCACGCGACCAAATTTATGAGAACCTCGGGAACACGAAATCCCGCTCGAGCCGCCCCTCCTATCCACCCCTCGGTCTCCTCTCACTTTTTTCTTTCTCGATCCTCCGGCAAAATCGTAAATAAAATTCCCCGAATTCCGAGTGATACTTCTTAGGCCGAGGGAATAGTCTTTGGTAGTTCCAATTAAACGCCCGAAGGATGATTCAGTGCCGAGTGGTGCTGCCGGTGGATTCGAGCCAACGACCGCGCTACTCTCTCCACTCTCTCCTCTTCTATATACCTATATATATACGTTCCATACCCTCTTCGATATTAAGTCCGCCTACATTCCGATATGGGAATTCGTTGTCTTTTCTATCGACCAACTTGAACTCGTGCATTACCCCTCTTCCCCCCCCCCCCCCATCTTTTAATTCTCTTGGTAACGATCTCGTTTGCGCTTTCGAACGTTCGAATCCACCCCCGCTTCCCGAGCTCACGACAAAGTTGCGCGTTTCCCGTTTCCCGTTTCCCGTTTCCCGCTTCCTTCTTTTAATTAATTATCAATAACGTTCCGGGTTTTCTTTTATTCTACATTATTTCACGAGCATTAAAAGGCAAATATAATTATCGGTATTTACCGTTTAATTACAAGTAGAAATTAATAGTGTGCGGATGACAAAGACCATCAAATGTTTAAATTATCGGCCCGTTAATATAATTCTTACTTTTCTATACCATATTCGTGCTGAAAATACGCCAATCGCGAATATCAATGTCAACTATGTGAATTAATTATTACTCATTACTTTTTCTTATTAACTAATCAGAGTAAATTGGTTCAATTTATACCGAGCATTATTTTTGGTATAGCGTCGTTACACTTTGTTTCGTTACAAATTGCGAGATATATTATTCTAATCGACATTATCGTTCGAATAACTGTGAAAAAGTTCCTTCGAAAGGTTACAAGGTAATGCATCGCCTGTACACGTCGTTAAATTTAGGGCACAATTATGTTGATTTACCAAAGTGAGAAAATAACGAGGTAAGCTTCGTAAAATTCCTGGAAAATTAGACAAATTTGAATAGAAATGTAAGTCTTTTGTGCAATATAAAAAGGTATAATGTAATGTACCGTACGGTGAAAGGCGAGGTTTGATCGAGTAAAAAAATAAAATACTAGCTCCTCTCTAGGCAGGGTTGATACAGATGGAGAGGTATATACGTATAGAGCGCAAGAGCGCAGGTAAATATAATGCAACTCCCGCGTCTCCGGTAAAATAATCGGGAGGTGCACTTTTTGTTAAAGCTCCTGCCAGGGAGGCTGGGTTTTGCGGAAGCAGCTCCGATACAACCTATCTCGAAATGATAAAATGCACAAAGGGAACGGGAACGGCGCGGCTGAGAGACACAAGAAAGAAAGTAACGTTGAAAATGTTAATTTAAAACCCATGCTCGAAAAGAAGGACGAGAAAGAGATGTCGATCGATACCATCTCTCCCGTTTGAGAATATCATCGAGAGCTTTCCGCGAGAAAGGCGGACGAGCTATAGGTATATATCTACGTAGGTATATATGTATATACATATATATGTACATACTCACTCGGAGACGGGACATTAATTTTCGAAACTTATTTTCACCGTTGGCGATTATTTATGGCGTAGCCGACAAAACGCGCGTTTCTAAAGGTAAGCTCGTTATAATGAAAGCGGTTTTTCAACCCGGTGGGATGAAAAAAGAAGTAGCGGGAAAGTGGGAGAGAGAGAGAGAGGGAGGGAGAGAGAGAGTTAAAAGGGGAGCAGAGGGTACATATAAGCTTTGGCGGGTCGCGTCGATCGGAGGGGTGCGACGCGCGCGGCACGCGGAAAAACCCCGTAGTCCAGAAGTTTCGGGTTAGCGAGAGAGCTAGGTCTAAGTGCTTCCATTGAAATGACGCGGGTCAACGCGTGATGTATGCGCGAGCGAGGATCGTCTATATTCCGGAAAGTTTGACTCTCTTATACCATACCATCACGGGGCCGCCGCTTAGTCATTTTCTATTATACTGCACGTACATATACCTATGGACGCGCGATGACGTTTTCTTTTGTGCGTCTCGAGGCAAGTTGACCCCTCGTCCAGCCTCTTTTACTCCTGTTATCATAACCTAGGGTTTTCAACATTCGTGATCATTAGGACACGAGGGTGGTGTATGCACACCGTAATCCGATGTACGATCGGATCCGCTATCCGATGTGAATTCGCGTTGTAAATTCCGTGAAACTAAAAAATAATACGATTTGTATAAAGATTAGCGAGTTGACGTTTCGTTCGTTCCCGGAGATTAATTCCGACGAACGGCACGGCAGGTGCTATACGTATATACGGCTAATATTTTACAATTTATACGGGTATATATACATATTTCAGGTTTAATCCTCGAGAGGTTGACGTGGCCGAATAAGGAAACGTACCACGCGCCTACAGGTACTGTATAGGTATATCTCCGTCTACCGTATTCCTCGCGGAACGAAGTAGATTTACGGGTAATAGCGTACAGAATATATCCATCAGCGAGATGAGACGATATTATACGCACCATACTGATATTCAACGCACGAACGCACGAATGGTAATACTCTTTTTTTTCTAAAATACAATTAACAACGATTGGTCCAAGTAATAATTAAATTAAATTAAATGTTTATAGAATAGAGGACAGAGGATAGAGCTCGCCAACTCAAACCCTGGAATAAACTAGTGCATTATTAATTTCGTAACAGCGTATCGGTGTACCTTCGAATATTGATGCCCGCCCGCGTCTGACTAATTCAGAACGTTACTACTGACCACTATACCCTGCACTCTTACGACCTCTCCTCACGGACAACTAAATTCCTTCGACAAGCTAATACCTATACTTATATATGTTTTTTAACCAACTCAGTTGATTTATATACTTTTTCGATTGTTTCAATCATTTACACGTTTTCTAATTGATTGCCGTATTTTAACATAAACCTTTTAACCAAAATATTATTTTATACAATATTGTTGTATGCCAAAGTAATTCAATATTGCACCGAAATATTAATTATATTGTATCGATCGGAAATAAAAATTTGTTAACGAAATAAACGAAATAACGATTGCGCAACGAATAAATATTATATTGTTCAAATAAATATATTTAATTAATATTCTTTGAATTCGGTACGTACGTACGTTAATGCGAAAAAAATACCAATTATACTTACTCTTTTTGTAAATAAATATTTTAACAAATTAATATATAATGTGTAATCGAGAAACAGCATTGTTTGCAAAATGTATAATTTTCTATATGTATTGGTGGGAATGTATTAAATATTTCATTGTAATGATTAAATGTTTAGTCAGAATGTAGCGTTACATTATCAATTAATTTAATTAATTTTAATTAATTTAAATTAATCATTATACATTATTTCGGTCGATCCGTGAACCGTGTACATCTCGCTGAAATGTAAATGTATATCTAAGTATGCCCATTTCCAATTTCACGAATTAAAATACGTTATCTTGTTGACTGGAAAAAAAACTAACTTTTCCTTTTTTTAGTACAATTATCTCGAGGTTTAATTTAAAATAATATTTAACGTGTACACTGCACGCACACCATTTCGTTGATTCGATCAAACACATTGTTTCGTTCGATCAAATATTTTTTGTACTAAAACGAGATTGTGAATGCGTTCTTTGAAACGTAAGGCTATTGTATCGTTTTTTTTATAAATAACGAAATGTGACTGAATTTGAACGTTTGGTTCGAGTTTCGCATTACTGCACGGGGTAAACACTTGTCATCGGTGTTATGTTTGGGTTCTCGTTGTTTAAAGGATTTTCAATTTAATGAAAAAGTAGGAGAGTTACTTACACGTAAACAAGCATGGGATACTTTGTTTTTCCAGACAAGTCGGCATTCGGTGGTATTAGCAATTTAACCTGAGCTTCAAAATTTCCAGGCACCGGGATAGCGAACCTCTTTACCACTGGACGAGACTTTTCGGCGATGAGTTCCGCTATCACTTTATTTCCTTCCCAAGTGTACAGTTTCGTTGAATTCTACAAGAGACGGAGAGACGAGAAAACAAAACATTTTATAAATTAATGCATTTAATTTAATAATTGAAAACACTCGTATACCTCATACATAGGCATGACATATGGCATATATACCTATGTATATATATACATAGTTAATACTAATTTTAATGAATAATTCCGTGGTCGAACAATATTTCGTACCGCAGGGAGAAAAATGTTGGATTAAAAATGACTATACTCTTTAGGAAAGGTAGGACAAAACGTCAGATAAGAAAAATGTAATGGAAGTTGTAGCGAACATTAATATACAATAATTTTTAATCAAACAATTTTCTCCGTTTATTTGTTTACGTAAATGCACGGAGTTACGTTCGGAAAGGAAACCAGTATTCGATAATGCACGAGTGGTATAAAAGAAAGCAACTCGATATAGTTTCACTTTGCAATAAATAGAATTTTTTACATTCTTCGCGCTTACGCTCGTAAAAACGTATATGTATATATAAGTATATACACGCACATAGCTACATCAGGGAAATATTTATCATTCAGCCCCGAGGTAATTGGCTATTCTTTCAAGAGAGTCCGGTTGATTAAGTAATTTCTTTTTACTTCCATCTCTGCAGCAGTTTTCTTTTCCAAGAAACTACGCGGGCGCATTTTTTTCTTTGCGCGCGGGCGACACCGAGCGACACATGTAGCGCGCATAAATTTCACGGAAATGCAACGAGCCCTCGTCGGTCTGTTTCATTATACAACGAGAGAGAGAGAGAGAGAGAGAGAAAGAGAGAGAGAGTCCCTGGGAGCTGTACATACCGACTGCACTGTGCCTCTTTGAGAAAACAAGTGACGCACGATGTGTCCATCGCTTTACTTTTGGAATAGCCTCCCCCCGTCTATTTCTCCGAAAATGAAACTTTAAAATATTAAACGGCGAAGGGATGATAAGGGTTGACGATTAACGAGGGAATATTTAAACCCACCGACTCGGGTCAAAACAAAAGTTCTTTCTCTAATATTCTGTATCTTTATTCGTGTTGCGTATACCTTATTTTAATAATTTCTAGGTACATAAACGCGTATATACGCAAACATTCTTTTCTCGCATGCTAATCAACATTATACGCGAGAGTGCACGCACTAATTTTCGATAAGAGTTTAAGTAACCCGGTCGTCGTTCTTCCACATTCGTGTCTATTTACACATAATTACATTCAAGTTTGATACTTTGAGTAAACCTCAAAGATATTTCATTATAAATTATAGGTATTACAACTTTAACCCGTAAAGCGCGGGATTTGATTTATTTTGGAATATTCATCCCCATAAATTAAAGGTAAATTAGAAAGTTTATTTCAAAGAGAACCGTATAAATTTTCGACTGATTTCAACGGATTTCAGCGGATGCCAACAGATGCCAACGTACGTTATACACTCCATTATCAAATTTACGAGTTCGCATCATCGATTTCAGTATTTGACGATATTTAATATATCCGCACCTTTAGATTTATTCAAAAGTTAAACATTACTTCCGATTTCTATAAACATTATATTTTATTCGAGGAAGGTTATTCATATCGCGCTTTGGTTCTTCTCGACTTTACCCGCAAACGCAGTAAAAACAACATCTCTCTTAACTTTTCCAACTCGTAAATGTTAGTTTGCGCTGCTTTGATGGCAAGTGTGTGTGTGTGTGTGTGTGTGAAAGAGAGAGAGACCGTTGCCTCTCTCTCTCTCTCTCTCTCTCTCTCTCTCTCTTACACACTCTCGGTGTGTTTGAACTTTACGCTGATACTCGTATACATGTATTATATATATATATATATACGCACACGCGTGCATCGCACGGTCTCTATGCTTGTACCTTGAAAATATGAATGCGTTAAAATTATTACGTATTGAAACTCGAGTGTTCGTCAACGCTAAGACAATCGCTAAGCCTTTATTGTATAACTTCATCGAGCTTTCAACGATATGCCTTTCGTACGACCGGAGATAATAATAACTATGCAAAATTAAAAATATTATTTTTCATATATATGAAATATACGTTACCGGTATTGTTCACGTATATACATATTACAAATTGCAGTACAACGTTAATATTTATTTTGTCTTTTTTAAATGAAAATAAAATATTCAACTTTTAATCAATGTTTGTGTTTTCCGCACCGCATTAATTGTGGACTGTTTATGCAACTGAACGGGAATAAATAAATAGTTACTGCCGATTACGTTATTTTAACGCGATTGTCTTGATGTACAATTATGAGAAGCTTTTTCCGGATGATATCTAATTTTCCAACTCCTCGGTGTAATTACAAAGGGAGAATGGTGGATCGCGACGCGAAATTAAAAGGTTGCCTCGTCGCGTTTAACGAAAAACAACAACAAATGGAAAACGAAAACCGGAAGCACGGATTAGCTCCGATGACTCGCGTAAATATTTCAGTTTCAAAAGTAAACTTTTTATCAAACCATCGAAACGTATTAGGTTATTCGAATCGTTTGTGATAAGTACACTGTATATAAATAAGTTTTATCGCTATCGCGGATAACGGAATTTAATGGATTTGAAAACTCACTTGCGTTATGCATGCGTCCGTTTTATATCGCTTTCGCTAACGTATCCGTCATTTGCGAAGGAATTTAATTTCGAATAGACTAGTCGGAAATAAAAATATGAACAAAAATCTAGTCGAGAGATAAAAAAAAAAATAAAACTATAGGAAATAACGTCAGGGACAAAGTGAATTTGTATTCGAAAAAGTGAAAATATTTGAAACGCATACGTTCGTATGCATAATTAAGATGGGGGAAAAAAGGAGTTTAATTGGTAGAGCGAAGGATGAAAGAAAAAAATTATCAAAACGCTCGACCATTTCGCGCTGGTTGAATTTTTCAACGTAAAGAAATTATTTGGTCGAGGGAAGGCGCGTATCAATATTTAAGCGCGCGAAAAAGTGCAAAACCGAATAGCGATGGTTTTCCCGTGGTCTGCTGGGGAGGAGGAGGAACACTCCGATCACGCCTATCGACCAAAAACTCTCCGCCGATCTATTTGGAGTGGAAGAATTACTAGGTATTCGTTAAAAATATAACTGCATACTGGGACAACGAAAATCGAGCCGCCTTAATGCATAGGTAGGTATAGGGTATCCAAGAAAATTGAAAAACGCGCGTATATAATGTAAATGTATATAGGTATATATTACATGTTCAGATAGATAGCGCAATCGGAAGCGACTAATTTCAGAAAGAAATACGTAATATCGCACTCGGAAGGAAGAAAAGTATTTTACGTTTTAAATTGATGATATTGCATCGTTTGCGGAGATCACTGGAGAGAAACCCTAGAGGCAAACCCGAGTGGGGTAGAACAATTTTCGGATAGCCCGTTACGGGATGGTATATGGCTGCCGATCGAAACATTCGAATTCGGATTTCACGTTCATTCACTGCGTATAGGCTTTCTATTCAATTTGTAAACTCTTTTTCGTTTCTCGATTTTTTCCTACATTGTCCGGGGGAAAAAAGACACTTGAGAGGTATTCAACTATTCGGACAGGGATATATTCTTGGAAAATATTTATTAAAATATTTATTGAAATTTAACACAAATTTAACCAACGTACATGTATATATGTATACCATATAGGTATATATCTACGAATATGCGTTCAAACGGAGAATGTCGATAATAACCGATGAAAATCTGTCGTTGACGTAGAATAATTGCTTGAAAAAGTGGAAGGTCGATCGTAACGTTTTTATAAATAATACCTAAAGAAGTGAGTTGTCTATACATATATACATATACACATATACATATACATCATATACGAATTTACAAACGATGCAGTAAAAGCCGAATAAAGAAAATAATCGAGCGCACATCGATGATAATTGGAGGAAAGTGTTTGCACAGGAGAAAAACCGTTGATCCATTTGACAACGTGGAAAACAAGAGGTGTAATGGAGAAGAAGACGCGAAAATAGTGTAGAAGAGAACGTTTGTCAGGGAGAGGGATATACGAGGAGCGTTTATACATCAAGGATAAATCCAAACGAATGGTCAAAGGATTCTTACAAAACTCGCGTAACGTACACTCGCGTATATATCACTCGGTTGACCAGGTTTTATACAGTATCGCACGTCGCGGGCCGTGCGCCGCGTATCATATCTACTTTTCCTCCTCCGTTGTGTTATTTTATTTTATTTTATTTTATTTCATTTTATTTTTCGCGGATGGAACGTCCGTTACGGCTTATAAGCTGACATTCCTCGAGTGTGCTCTATAAATTATATAAGCCGGGAGAAGCTAACTGAATTTAACGGGGAATCGGACCGCCAATTTTATTTCGAAGCGATGCACCGAGCGGTCTCGAAAAACCGGGTGAGAGAATCGCGATGCATGTAGTTGGTGCAGGTGTGCGCGCCGCATCACCCTTACGCGGAATCGCTTCGTTTCTCCTCTTTACGGTACGCGTTACACGCCGCGATCGACGACGCACGTACAACCTCCAGGCTTTTACGTGACTACTTTCCCATCTACCTCGAGGCTCGTAGAGCCCACCAAAAATTGAACGGTTTCTCCACCTTGAACGCTTCTCGATTTTTTTTACCTCAATCCTCCTTCCTCGCCTTCCTCGCCTTCCTCGCCTGCCTCGACTCGGTCTATTATCTACCAAGACGCCGGCGTTTATTTATTATGTATGCGAGATAATCGGTCGTCGCTCCGCTCGCGCTCTCCACCCTACCTCCTGCGATATTATTTTTTAACAACTATTTTCTCCCATTTTCTCGAAGCGTACCGTTCCGCACTCTTCCTCCTTTCGATCCTACGTAGTTTCTCCTAGAATTTACGAAAATCGAGGAAAGTTCACATTATTTATCACGGGGATGCGCGCGCGCACGCGAGGACGCGCGGCTAATTTTTTTACGGTCCCTCGGAGATCCGACGAACGAGAGAATATAGAGAAATAGCTGGCTCGCGCTTCCCTGGGCAAACGAGATAATGATAACAACAATACTTATTTGTACTCGTCGACGTATACCGAACATTCGGAAGAAGAAGAGGGAATCTTTGTTTTCGCTGACAATGGGCAAGTTTACGTATTTCGCCTTTTCTTCCGATCAAACAAAATGTTATATCGGGCTCCACCGAGCTTAAACTTTCGGATTTTCCGCGCTTCTTGATTCACCTGTCTCGCTTTGTGCTTGAGCGTATAGTTAATTCGTCCAACTCTCGACTGCAGGGAGTGCGAACTTTCGCGCAAAAGCCACTCTCTTCGCTGCTACTGCAACTACTACTATACTCTTCTTACACGAATATCTTTTCAACTTATTCCATTATTATGTACATTTGTACATTCTACTCTCTATTTCACAGATTTCTATTTGACTCGCTGACCATTATGCTATTGATTTCCTACTAAATTACTCGATGTCTTTTACGGATTTACAACTATAACGCCGCTATATTTTACCATTTCGAATGCCAACGCGTTTAATTTACTTGAATTCTCGAGGAAAGCACAATCGAGTTTCGAATGAGAAGAAGAACAATTTCCGATTAGAGTTTCACCGAGGTGGTTCTTTCAACGGACGGCGATCTCTACACTCAGCGAAAATAACACTTTCGTCTTAAACTCTATGATATTTTTAAACAAATAATACCGAGAAATAAACAATTCTTTGATTATTAGAAATAAACAATGCCTTGGTAATTTTTAGTCATGAAATATACACAAGCGCGAATTATCCAAATAATCCAAGCATCTAGGAACATTCATGTACCTGCTTAAGACAAATGCAAAATCATTTATTTTCTTTAACTATGTGAAAAGATATAATGTGTGTCTAGTTTCAAGGTTTTACACTTTCTTGAGTGACCGTACTTTAACACAGATAATCATTTTTCTCGGTGTGCAGTATAAGTATGCATAATTGTTAAATTAAAAATGAACGATCAAAATAAAAATATTGATATTATAACGTTCACGTCGATTTACGAAGCAAATCACGAACGATTATTGTGAATTCAATCGATCGAAAAGAAATCATCCCGGCGTCGATAAAATTGAGATAAAAAAAGAAAGGAAGATAAAAAGAAAAGAGCGTGAGCGACCTAACCCGGCCGATTCTTGGGGAAATCTGACGATTTACGATACCGGTCGCGATAGCGGGTGCAGAGTAAATTTTAAAATATTGTACATCTGCGGGAGACACGTTAAATACTTTAATCTAGAAAATTGAATTCAACGAAATGTCGAGAGGTATATAGGTATATATAAGCTGCGCGTACCGTACCCGGAATAATTAGTAAAACGTGGAGGTGAGGGGTCTATCGGGGTCTATCGGGGTCTATCTTGTGCTCCCAACGCTCGGAATCGTATAGAATAATTTTAATTTGCCGAGTCGAGTAACTCAAACAAAGATATTTCTCGTTTCTCGGTGAAATATCGTTCGACGTCTAGAGAGATGGGAGGAAAAATCAGTCAAGTATCGAATATTTAATATGGATTATGGAAATGTAAGAGGAGAGAGAGAGAGAGAGAGGGAGAGAGGGAGGTGGCGGGATCGAACGAAAGAAAGGACAAAGAATGCTGAAATACGTAATTTCCGGTAATACCGTGGAAAAGAGAGTGGGAGATTTCGTTACCTTAGTGTAGATGGTAATTTCCGGGATTCCTGGACCGGCGCACGTGAGGACGTAGTGAGAGTTATCCTTGGAGAATTCCGCTGAATTGTAGAGGCAATAACTTCCATCGGACTCGCTTTTGATTCCGCAACTGAGACAACGGCGATTCCGATCGAAAATGGAAACTCGATACAAGTGCTTCTGGGCCGGATCCCCTTCGCTCGTCGCCAGATAGTACCTGTGAACGTCAAAGGTCCCCACAACCCCCCCACTTGTAGTCACTTGCGCAACTTTCCCTCTATACTCTCGCTCGTGACGCTAAACTTTCAAAGATACCTATGTGCCTTGTACTTTCCTACAAATTACTTTCGTCAATATTAATTTCGAGACCCTTTTACAATCACTAAAATTTACCTCACCTGTATATTCTATACCTTTTGACAATTACAGAGACCACCTTCATTCCGCTATTTATTAATATTTATTATAATTTCATTAATTACTATTATCATTCTTGTAATTTCATTATATTTTCCTATAGAACATACCACAATTTATACCAAAATTTATACCAAAATTCATAAATTTATATACCAAAAATGAAAATTTGTTTAAAGTTTATTCTTTATTGAAAACCTTTAAAGTTACGTTACTTGTTACTTCACTTTTATGCAAGTGTTTTAGTTATTTTATAATAACCAAACAAGTGGCTGCATTGTATTTTAATTAATTAAAAATTCTATAATGTTGTTGTTCACTGATATTTATTACGCGATAATGTAATAAACGATGATAAAATTTTGACAGCGACTGGACCGACGTTTTTCGCGTAATGCGAATTCTAAGCTGTTGGAGTTCAATGACGCGAAAGATCTCAAGTTTGAGTTCCAAGCCATTCGAACCATTACCTAAACCAATATTTACAAATGTGAAATGTAAAATGTAAAATGTAAAATGTAAATAAAAATCCGTTTAACGAATAAATAGGTTGGGCGCAGAAATATAACCGAATGTCGGGACGGGTATTGAAATTTCATGGAATATATCGTGGACGTACAGATTTCGTCGGATTTGGTGGTACGTGTCCTCCGCGGGGGAGGAAAAACGAGGATTGTCCATTTTTTTACGAGAGTCCGAATTCAATTTTGAATAGATACTTTTTGACGGGTTCTTTGCGCCATACGTTGTACGCGTATGCTCTCGTCGTCGTAAAAAAAAGTCGATACCGGCTTAATTGCCTTTAAAAATACCGCGAGGGTTAAAAAAGTCCGAGCTAATTGAATTTTGATTCGGATAAAAATTTTAATGCGACTATATGGTGCAACGTGCGAGTCGTCGGGTAACACGTGGCGTTGTTATTTTCATGCACTCGATCGTGTAAATGAATATCATCCTTGGTGCACATTAAAATTTACCTAGATTGTTTTCTACGTGTTCGGTGCTCGAGCGATATGTGCATGGCCGATCGAGAGTATACGTATACGCCAATTAATTATAAAGAAATTAACGATCGATCGAGGCGATACAACAATCGCAATAAAATGTAAATCATTCGAACAAGTTTATCGATATATATGTATGTATGTATGGAAATGCATATAGTGCACACGAAACGATATTTTACGTCGACCGCAGAGAGGTATAATGCGAGGGTAACGAAATACATCATTTCGCGTTGCAAAGTAGCCAAAGTCGTAAAGCCGTATTTGCTTTCACATCGGATTATACAGGACATATTTGCGAAATATCGTGCGTTAATAATCCCCTCGTAAATTCATAATGACCGCGGCGGCTCCTTTTGTAATTGATAAATCCCGCGCGTCACCCGGTAAATCCTCGGAGAAGGAGGAGAAGGAGGAGAAGGAGGAGAAGGAACAAAAAAACGATATAATGGCTAAAGTATATCGTGGTTTTCTCTTTTTTTTTGTGCGACATGGTCAAAAGGCTCGCCGCGCGAGCTTATCTTCGCTGAGATTCACCGTCCATTATCTCGGTCGCCGTGGTGTAAATTAATTTCGTCGCCGGCCGTTCGCCGCTCGACGCTATACCCCACCAACCCGTCGGTTTATCCCATAGCGCGTATAGACGCTCGAACCTCGAACCTTTTCCGGTCGACGCGAAATAAAAAGAGACGTACCGCTCGCGCGAGAGAAAGAGAGTGAGCGGGTGAGGCCGAATTTACCTCCCGAACCAATTTTTTTCCCCATTTTATTTTATTCCTACACACGCTACAACACGAGGGTGGGCTTCATTTTTTACCTCGGATTTTTCTCGAGAGAACAAAGAGGTTTCTATATTAGCGGAATCGTCGTAAATTTCAACTCGCGTATTTTCCTCGAGCGTTCAATTTGGCGGTGCGGGTACGGTCTTTGAAAATAAAAAAAGAAGCGAAAAGCAAAAAGAAATAATAATTTTTTTATCCGGACCTAAAAATTGCGGGGCTCGTGGGTTTCCTTTCCAGCTCGGGCTCGGTGCGGCTCGTCCTCCAGTACGCCCGCCCGGAATAAATTTGACCGGGTTAATTGCGTTAAATTAAGTTTAATTGCTTATGTGGTATTGCTTACGCAATTCGTTAATACAAGAGAGTGCCAGGTTTTAACGGCATTGTGTACATTCTCATAATGCTCGGGAAAATTTCGCGGTGCCACGGTCAAATTATTACGGCTATACTTGAGACATAATTACCGTTAAATTATCTAATTACCCGGTAATGGTAATTAGGGGGAGCGCAATCATGATTCACCATTTTACCTCAACACCTTCGCACCACATTTGTTCGTAACGACACACTGGACCTACCCCTCTCGGATAAGACGTTCTTACGTTGTTATTTTTTTTATAAATTAATACGTTTAATTATAAATTAAGTTAAATTTAGTAACGCGTAAGAATAATTAGACACATTAGAAACTGACGCGATACCGAGTTCGAACGCGACAATATTTATTTATCGTTAATTAATTCGTATAATCGAGAGTTGTAACAAGGATAGTAGTAATGATAATCGAGTGACCGAATCCACCGCGCGAATCGTCTTATTATACGAAAGGGTCGAAAGCAAGACCGCCGAGTCATCGATTAGAGAACCAAGGTAGCATTCGAGCACGTTTCGGTCTCTCCCTCCCCTATCCTACCCCTCGTGCGAACGTGTCTGCGCCTCTGCGGTCCTCGCGGGAGGAGGAGAAAAATCCAACACGCGCCTTATCTCGATTAGCGCGAGCTCCCTTGAGCAAACCGAGTGTTACGCGCCGAGAGACCCGAAACCCCCTTCGCCCTCTTCTCCACGGTTCGATAACGTTTAACCTACACCTTTCGTAATTTAGGTGAACCTGGGAACTAAAAATTTACGCGAAAAGGAGAAAATGAAATATTCTGCATTTACAACGTCTCCGATGGTGCAATCTGCAACTCGCCAAACGGTATAGGAAATGTTAAATAAACAACGCGATAACGAGTCAACTTTTCTACAAAGATTTTGATGTCGTTTATTTCTATTAATTATCAATTAATTATTACTCAATATGCTATTACTATTATGGAATATGAAATAACACGTGTTCGAAAGTTCGAATAATTAAGTATTATGATTCATGTTAACATCTGTTGTAATAACAGATTATTCGAGTGTAATAAATGTTTTTATTATGAAGGAGATTTCGTTAATTTTGACGAACAAACCATAATATTTATTCGTCGATGTTTCGATACTGTTCTCCATCCTCATCAAGTGAAATACCTTTATTTAAACATAATCAATTTCATCTCTGTTTTCCGCAAACATACAAATTGTTTATAAATTGCTTACTTACTATTATTTCACGTTACTAAATACTAAGGTGGGTTGAGAGGTTATTATGCATAAAATTACCTTAATATATGCCACAATCAACGTTACTTTATACTACGTGTAGAATAATACGTAAATAAACAAATGGAAATGTTGGAAAATAAATATTATGATTTGTACGTAAAAATTGACGAAAACTCCTTTATAATTAAACTGCACGAAGGACAAGGAACAATTGAATAAAGAATAAATATTTTTCCCTAATTTTTGGTGACCGGATAAATTATTAATAACGACAAATGTCTTATAATGATATCTGGTATAGTCACCCTTTAAAACCCGGTAGATGTAGACCCGCGTTTTTCGATCGCCAAACTTCACAATACAAAAATGATCGAAGCGTAATTGGCTTTCGTTTGAAAAGCAAAAAGTATGAGTGCAGTTTTACTCGAAAAATGATGTAAAATCGTGGTCGGATCTAACGTGCGAGGCGAAAAATTGAAACGAATCGAATGTCAACTGGAGATCATCGATCGATCGATTCCAAGCACGCGAAGATATATATATATATATATTCGCACGCGCGATTTACCACGAAGAAAAAAGACCCCAAAGTAGAAGTAGCACTCGATCGAGGATGAGTATATTTATCCAGGGAGTACATTTTTCAAGTTGCGAGTACGTAATACTTGTACGTGTACATGCATCGTCCCTCGCAGTATTTCACGGTGGTATGCGTGTAAAATGTACACATCGTGGATTCTTCGAGCACGCGAGGAAAATGCGTCCATTAGAACCGACCTAGAAAATGTGCAGCGGAGCTTGCGAGAGAGAGAAAGAGAGAGAGAGAGAGAGAGCAAGCCCTAACGAATGGGTCAACTCGCCGGGACAACGGACGCGAGATGCGACCAGTCGCGAGAATTCTACGTATTTCGCTTACATTAAATTACGCTCGTGTACCCTTTTCAACGCTCTTATTCTTGTTTTTCTTAAAGTAAACATTTTTTTCCTTCTTTTTTTATTTCGCTTCTTTCTTTTAGTATTTCACTTTTTTAACGAACGCCCGCGAATCTTGTTCGAGCAACTCTAACTAATTTTCATCTCCCGAGATGTAAATACCCTCTTTACATAATTATAAGAACAATAATAATTAATGAAATATAATATAACAATCGCAGCAACGAAACAAAACAACGCTTCTGGTTTTTTCTCTCGCGTATATCGTCAGCAGTTTTTTTTTACCCAACTCCCCATTGTCAGATATTTTCCAAAAGAGAAGCACACTACTGTGTTGTATTCAATGGTATATCGTTAATTACTTCCTTATTAAACGACCATTCGAGAAAATATACATATTTCACTATTATATTTCATTTGTAGCAACTGAACATTATTTTATTAGCACGTACTGGCATCATGCCCCGCACCCAACTTTTACTTCCCCGTGAAATTTCGTAATTTCGGGCAACTCGCGCTCAATCCAATCTGGTAATCCAGTAGTTCGCATTTTTCGAATATATATCTCTCCCTCTCTCTTTCTTTTGTTTATTATTTTTACGTCCATTCGCGAGTAGATTTCAAAACGATTTTACTTTGGTGCGTGGCGCATCGTCTAGTGTCCCGTTAGGCGGTTAGAAAACAAAAGTAATATTTTGAAAAATGGAAAATTCTCAATTATACATCTAGAGGGTATACCAAGTTGGATCATCGAACCAACGCAGAGCCAGCTGGCCGCAAGGGCTTACCGTTATTTCTCCATTTTTATCTATATAAAATCAAATATACGAAGTATCTTTCCCCGATTTGTATGTACACGTTGGGGAAAAAAGTCTCTTTGGTTTTTAAATGAAAAGTAACTAGACATTTTCGAGGGTGAGTTTAATAAATTTGTAATAAAATTAATAATTGAAAACCAAATTCTCTCTCTCTCTATCTCTCTCTCTTGGTATTTTTTACCCTCTGAAAAAATAGTGCGCGATCCGAACGAAATGTATGTGGTAAAATTTGCGTTTGAATTTATTTTACACGATTTACATAAAAAAGCGCACACGCGAATAAATAATTTTTCGAAGCGTAATAAAGTAGGAAGGTTTTTTTTCAGTCTCCGATATAAAAAATGTTAGAACAGTCCGAGTTTCCTCAGGTAGCGCGTGTTCACGAGGAAGAAAAATGCCCATAGGCGATAGGGTATGTACAGGGTATATATACATAGATATACATAGATATATCGATCGTACGCAGGTGTACGCGCGTTTTAACCCTAAATTCCGAGATGCCGAGATGCCGAGATAAACGGTGAAATTCTTACTCGGTTGTAGGATCCTCCGTAAAGCGTTTTCCCAACAAGCGTCCTCTACACTGAGAAAAGTAATTCTTTGCTTCAAAGAAATGGTGTATTTGCCATTGTCTTAAAATGTTTACTTTGCGACAAATGTCAATTTCTTAACTATTAAGAAATATTCCTTAATAAAAAAGTAATCAATTGAAACCTAATATTGTTTACTAATAGATATAAATTTTACACTAATTTATAAAGTTAAGATTATTATTATTATTAACGAAGGAATATACTTATATATCATACTGAACACATTCGTTTAGTCAAATTAGTAAATATATTTAATTACGCCAATATACGAGAATTAGGTAGACATACTTATATCATTAATGCATAATATTTACTATGAAGTTCAAAAAGTCGTTGACTCCCTCTAGCGGCGCGTGAAAAGATTACCCTTATGATGCATTATATTAATAATAATACTTCATTTATTACGTATTAATAAAGAACGTTTTAATTAAGACAAAATTATACAATCGTTTTTAACCAAAAATTCAAGTCACTGAATTCTTAATAGTTAAGATATGTGCCTTTCGCCGTATTCTAATCCACATTTCTTAACAATTAAGAAATATTCTTTGACTCAAAGAATCTCTTTTCTCAGTGTACGCGATAATGCATTTCCCGGAGATGCACTCCCTCTCTATTATTATATATATTTTTTGTTCTCCCGTTTGTTTAAAATGTATACGTGTATATAGAGGTGGAGAGTAAAGTCGGCACTAAAAATTGCAACGTGATGCAAGAGGCAATAAAAGGAAGGAGCATAAGTACCGGGAATCAAAATATAAGATGTATTAAGCTATAAGAACCCGCGCCAAATTTTATCCATCGTAAATCCAACACCGTAAAGATAAAGATTCATAGCGTTTCGTTGAGAGGTCTTTTACGATTTAAATAAACCATGATGCATCCTCTTGTAGTTAAAAAACGTTACGTCGACGACGTTAGTTCAACCGGTTCACGCGAACACGGATACATCGCTATATAGACAAATTGTCCTCCACCATCCCCGAGCGAATCCGAGCGAATCCGAACGAATCCTCGGTTTCCCTGCCACGGATACCCCTGCCATATAGGTATAGTTTACCTCATCGGTTTTCTTATTCCCGCGAAAATAAAGTCGATTCATTTTCATCGACGATCCTCTTTGTCGTTTACGCTCCTCGTTCATATCTTCGCGTTTCAACGGGATACCTCGAATATTTGTTTAATCTCTCTTGTTTACATTCATCGGTATCTAACTACTTAACTCGATCAATTAACTTTGAACGAGGGGAACCGTTCGATCGCCTGGATCGACCACCTTCCTCGCCTCCTCGTTCATTCTATAACGAGAGTGACGCTGGAACACACTTTGTTCCAATCAACGGCGTATTTTTTCCGAAATTCTGAAAAAGTGTGCGAAAAAATGTGCGACAAAATGTACACACGTTGGCGAGAAAAAAAGAAAGCAAAAATAAATTGAAAAGTCCATAATCAACGTCCCAAAGTCGCGACGGCTAATTTTTCCGGAGTTGATAATTATTACGGAGAAAAAACTATTAACGTTGATTTTAATCAAAACTGGAGTATTTTCATTTCGCGGTAAGGTATAGTAAGGTACACTGCACGGGAGGTACTCCGAACGAGATTATCAACATTCTCTAATGAATATTCGTCCCTTGTAACGAATTTAAATTTAATAAGGAAATTCGAGGTAAATAATTATAAAGGAAAAGTGGGCGAGAAAGAAAGAAAGTAGTGTAATTTTGGGTGGCGATTAGCACGGCTGATAAGATTTGGGGGGATTTGGGGGAGTTTGGGGTGGGGCTGGTATAAGGATTAATCGAGTTATGGGAATGAGGAGCGTATCGACAAGTTTATTACTCGGATGCGTCTTGTAAGTACCAACAGTGAGATTGGAAATTCCGTGGCGAAATCACTCTACTTTCTAACTCTCGTCTCTCGAGGTCGTCCTTGGCTCCTTCTAATAAACGCCGCGCGGCGATAACGATCGACTGGGAGCCCCCGAGTTTCCAACAATCCCTATAGTCCTTTCCTCCCTAATTAAATGTGCGCTCGAGGAACTCTCACCTCTCTCCCTATCCCCCACCTCCCACCCACCTTTTTCTTCCACCCAAACTTTGCTATTTCCGCGTAAAAAAATCAAATTAAAAAAAAGGATACCTAATTCGATCGACTAGACTTAAAATTCAGTGTTCGAGCGAACCAATTAAATGTTGAAGGTCCGGTCACGTACCTTCGACTCCGACTCCGACTCCGACTCCGAGTGGAACGGCGCGAGAAACTTTTTGGCTCGACGACAAAAATGCGCGGATTTTGGATTTTTCGGTGGAGAATTGGTATATACGTATATGTGAACGGTAGCGCGCGAGGTACTTATACGTGGTACGTGCTTCCTCATAAATGTCATCTTGCATTATGTATCAATTGCGAAATCACTGTTTACATCATTTAGAAGCTTTATTACGTTTCGATCGATTGTTGTTTGTTTCCCTGGATTTGTAATTACGCGAAATTCTAGCGGTGCTTCGTTGTACGGTGGTACGCGCACAACCCGGTCAAATCTATGATATTTTGCTTCCTCGACTAAATCGATATAATTATTTGATGAACCTTTCACATTTCCCACTTTGGTAGTTTTACCTCGACTACGCGTCATTTTCGGTTTATTCATAATGCACGGATCTGTAATCCGCATTAATCATCCGATTTTTAAGGGGCCGCGGCATAGATATACTTATTATTAATATTTATACAAATACCAATTATTAACATTACATGAAAATGTAAGCGGCCAAAAGAGTCAAATATTGAATTTAAATTAATTTAAAGTAATAACACAAATGAGTATTTTTTCAGAAAGGCCATGGAACCTTGTTTGTTATATTGCCACCTCAAAAATCAAATTTTTGATTACCCTTGGGTTGTTACCCGTGAGTTATTCATGTAGTTATTAATTTATTTTTAAAAATAAATATTAATGTTTTATTACAAAATGAATAAAATCTTGCTTTTCCTCCGGAATAACCAGTGATAATTTTGATATTTTATGTAGATTGGCTGAAGAAAAATTTTATTTGGTATATTGGGAGCCAATAAGATCTAGGTATGTAATATTCGGATTAAAGCAATATTTAGTTCCCAGGTGGTTCTAACAAATATGTTTCGGGACCTTTTGTGGATATATTACGCAAACTTAATCTATTATCGTACTATGAACTGTTATCCATTTCAGTAATTAATCAGTATTTACCTATCCAATTAGATATTCGTGCAGTTATAGTAACAATATACCTATACTTGGTCGTAAGTTACCTTCAGGTACTTTTTCTTTCTTATTCGCCTCTTCATTCATTATTCATTTAAATAACTCACAAAACTATTTGAATATACAAATGCATCTTGATGGACATATTGGTTTCAGAAACTTTGTATTTTATCAATTGCTAATAACTTAAATAACCACTGTCGTCTCCTTTCAAAAATCCAAAAGCAAATGACTTAAATATCTGTGACTCTGGCTAAATAGTAATTTAATATTTATCAAAAGAAAGTTTAATTTTAATTTGATTGATGATGATGATTAAAGGACAAAAGAAGAAATATTTAATTAAAAAAATTATAAACATAATTAATTACAGATTGTTTATATATATATATATAGTATATCGGTATGGGTACACGGTGTCGTAATCACTATCATCCGATAATATTCCATTTGATCCTCGAAACCCAGAGAAAAGTTTGACTACGGAATCCTGTAAAAAGCGCGAGAGATCAACTAATTAAAAAGTCATTCTCGCAATCCCATGATAGCGGAACGCCGGAGAGAAAACTCGCGGTAGACCTTTGCCGAGACTCTCGACAAATTGATCCTCCACAGCTTCACTAAATTTTTTGTTAAACTTCTCGAGGCTAAAGTGAATCGACGCGTTTAAACCTAACTCGCTTCTCTCTTACTTATCCTCCTTTTTTTGTAAATTCTTCCCGTAGCTATATATACACGGCTCGTTGATTAGCTTGTTTCTACACTAATTACTTACACCTTTTGAAAATGTTGTTTCCACACCCGACGCACCTTTATTTTTTTATCGATCGTTCTCGTGGTATAAAAATGTAAACATTATTTTGTTGGGTCGCTCGAACACTCACCGGGTTATCGACTATACTCGCGCCGCGTTCTTCAAAGTAATACTAATATAATATTTCGCCAAAGTTACGTTTCAACGATTCTTTTCCTTCGGGAGGGAACGCGAGAGAGCCGCCTTCAAAGTATTTAAAGGAGGAAAATCGTGACTTTTTTAATATTACAAAGTGCTTTTACAACTCAAATATTTAATCGCATTAAAGGAACAGAAACGAGTTGAGATTTCTTTAAACTTGAAACGCGATTTTTACACGGTCAAAGGTGATGGGTAACAATCGTTTTTATTACAGGTACTTGACTCGATTTTACCAAACCGAGTTTCTTTATTTACGGAAACGAAAAATAATATCAATTTCAATTGCAATATATAACCGCGGGGAAGTTACGATACATCTTTCGATCGAACGAGTCGATTATTAATTTAAAAATATATATTGCACGCGCTTAACGAAACGAGATCTATTCGTTGTTAAATTTAACGCGCAGGTGTTGCGCGTTTGGATAATAAAATTTTAGCAATAAAATTTACGAATAATAAAATGCGAGGAAAACGAGGGAAAGAAAAAATAACACACGGCTCGTAACAGCGCAACAGGAAAGTATTTCGAAGAATAATCGTATGTATGTATGTATATATATATATATATATATTTAAGGTACAATAAGGTATAATGGTATAGTAATAAAAAGAAAGACCGAGCGAGAGATTAGGATAGATAAGGTGGGGGTATATATAGAGGTTGTCGCTTACACGTATTGAGACTCCTCGTCCCAGGCGACGATTTCAGTAACGACGAAGAGGCCAGATGTAAGAGGAGTCACTTTTGTAAAATCGGAGGTGGCGTTTGTTACCAAGACCACGTGTCTCCAATCCCCGCGATTGCCTTGTTTTTGCGGCAAAATCAAAACAAACGATGTACCGTCTTTACTGTACAGTGGAGGCACAAATTGTTCTACCCAGCCGTTTCTCTCTTTGTACTCGAGTGCCTGGAATGAAAAATTGTTTCTTTATGTGACTGCCTCGCTACCTCCTCTTCTTCTTCTCTGTTCCGCGAGCTCGAGGGAGTGGGAGATCGTTAAGAGTAACAAATTACACATATACTTGTGAAATAATAAATTTCAACTTGTTCCATCTCCCTCGGCAAAAAGGAAAGGTAACCAAAATAACTCGTAAGAGGAATTTTGTGCAACAATATACGACATTGTTGTACCGAGTAAATAAATATCGTCTTTTGTGTTGCATCGCGCTACTACTCGGCAAGTAAAAGAGAGTTTGGTGTAACGGATGTAAAGTCGTACCGTCGTGCAGTTTTGATCGTCGACGTTGCACATGTGGAAGTAAGCTTGATTCTGCACACGATTCATCCACGTGGCGGAGACAATGCTGTCCGTGGGAAAGGACACCGATGCCAAGATCCGCTCGACGTCGGCCAGCTTGGCTGGAGGCTCGATTTCGGTCAAACTCACGTTTCCCTTGACCACTTGCTCCAAGTCGACGTAGAACAGCTTCACCGTTGGATTTTGCGTGCCACTCTGAAACGAATACGATTAATATGCACAACCTTTTCCCAAGACCCGATTCCCTGCAGGGGAGAGTGCAGGTCACTGCGGTGATTGCAGTTGCACCTGTACCCCCACCACGTTTATCGGACTAAACGAGGCGAAGATTCAAAGACGATCGTTAACAACGTTAAACTGATAAATTCGTAATAAATTCGTAATAAATTCGTGGGGTGGTGAAATGCGCGCTTGATAAAAGAAAAATTGGTCCGCGGCGTGGTGCGCCCGCCAGTGCTATTCAGTATTCGAACAATGTAACCATTTCCTCGTTATTTCCATTGTCCTTTCCCTACGCTCGATCCTGCGTTTTTTGTTTCTTTCTTTCTTTCTTTCGTTCTTTTTTTTGTTCATTCATATTTTTTCACCCCCCGGCCCCGGAGTGTATGCGTATATATATTGTTTCGTTATCATAAATTGCTTATATACCGAACGCGAGTATTTAAAACTCTTCAAATTCTATTCACCGCATTTTCGTTAATTATTTATCTTGTTTATCTGCATTGCTAACGAGATATCGTCAATAATACATTTCCCTAAGTTACCTCGCCCCCGTATACCGTACTCTCGTTTACCTCGTAAATTTCTAATGACCGCTACTCGAGCGTGTAAAAAAGGTGGGATCGAGAGCTTTCCTTTCGAATCTGCTTTGTTCGAGTAACTTTACCGATTAAAAAATTACCTTGCTTTCTTTCTCTTTTTATAAAGTACTTGCAAATGTTTATCCAATTTTTTTTTCATAATGCTACTGTTACAATTGATTTACGACCATTATTCAATTTTTAAATAGCAACCTACTCGAACAAGTCAAAATTCAAATCCAAACTCTTAATATTATAGTTGTCTGTTAATTCGTTCGGTGAATTTCGTTCGTTAAAACCGAACGGGAATTGTTTCAATTTGCTTAATACTCATTTCCTCGTGAATTATTCGAAAATGTTGTATATTCGTCTCTTTGGAAAAAAGCTCGACACTCTCGGGTCATATAATCACATCGATCCAATATTTCCCGTGCGTTCCAAGGAATATTCGTTGAAATTTCAAAGTAAAACGCGCATCATCGTTTTAATAACAGGGAGTTTCAAGCGTTTGTTCCAAATAGGATAAATTAAATGATAAACCGGTGGCGAGAAATTTCCAAGTCGATGCTCGAGAATATGGCTTAATCGTGAAAGCTGATGTGCAGGGATGAGGGGGCTACAGGCCAACGAAAAGATGCCGTAGATTATTAAAACTCGCGTGAAATCGAACGGGAATTTCGGTAGAGCGGGGGGGTAGGGCAACGGTTTTTTTCGGTCGAATTCTTCCGGGCGATAAACTACACGACGACGATGCGTGCACCGTGCACCGTACACCGTTGACGAGCGAGCTTTGTTAATTAGTACGCGCCGACAGGGTA
The DNA here is from genome assembly GCA_026168455.1 of Theocolax elegans. Taxonomy (NCBI): domain Eukaryota; kingdom Metazoa; phylum Arthropoda; class Insecta; order Hymenoptera; family Cerocephalidae; genus Theocolax; species Theocolax elegans. The sequence goes on along the minus strand of CM047426.1, from coordinate 426,269 downwards.
CTGTGTTTCGTCTTTTCCTTTTTCCCCACTATTTTTTTCGCCGTTGGCACGTACGGTGGCGCATGGTGGCGGTTTTTCCTTTAACAACGATGATCGATCGCACATCGGATTTTTTAGTTGATTTTGATGAAAGGGATTCCCGAGTCAAAGGAATGCAGGTGGCGCCCGCGGATGACTGCGCCTCGACCTTGCTGCGGCTGGTGGTGCTCTCTCGGCGCTCCCGATGCTGGCTCGCGTGTACACCGGCACCGCTAATGCTTGACCTACCCCTTTTTTATTATCTCTTTGACAAGCGGCTCTCCCTTTTTTCGTTTACTCGTGCGCCGTTTTCCACTTTACACTCCACTTTTTCCACATTTCTTGCTCCATAAAATAAACTGACTCACCGCCGCAGAGAGGTAAAAACCGTTGAGCTCTCGTGTATTGTACGCCAAGAAACCTCGGAATTTACCAAATTCTTTATATTTTACGTTAAAGCTCAATCCTATACTTCCGCGCGGTCGATCCTTCCCTTTAAGGGGGTGCCATAGTGAAAAACTATCGACGAAGCGTCGGTAATGTAGTAAGCTGTAATGTACTAGTAGCGCCATCATCCGTTGAAAAATTATATTAATTTATAACCTCACAGTAGATGGCGCCAATAGTACATTCCAGCTATCATATTCATTCATAAATAACCTTTGTAGATTGCATTATTTAACATAATTAATACAGACGATGCAGGAATATTTTAATCACAATTTTTACAATAAACTTTTTGACAACAATTGTTATCCACTTTCCATGCAATCGTTTTCTGCATTTTGATATACAGACGATGCAGGAATTATACAACTTAATTTGACATTTATTACTACATTTTCCGTGCAATCGTTTTCTGCATTTTGATACGCAGACGATGCAGGAATTTTGAAACCAAAATTATTACAATAATCAATTATACAACTATTGCTATACATAATTCTATGCGATCGTTTTCTGCATTTTGTTAGGCAGACGATGCACGAATTGTTACCATAAAATTATACAATAATCATTTTGACAACTATTGCTATACTTTTTCCATGCAATCGTTTTCTGCATTTTGATACGCAGACGATGCAGGAATTTTGAAACCAAAATTATTACAACAATCAATTTAACAACTATTGCTACACATAATTCTATGCGATCATTTTCTGTATTTAGTTAGGCAGACGATGCACGAATTGTTACCATAAAATTATACATTGATCATTTTGACAACTACTGATATATATTTTCCATGCAATCGTTTTCTGCATTTGATACGCAGACGATGCAGGAATGTTCAAACCAAAATTATTACAATAATCAATTTAACAACTATTGCTACACATAATTCTATGCGATCGTTTTCTGCATTTAGTTAGGCAGACGATGCACGAATTGTTACCATAAAATTATACAATGATCATTTGACAACTACTGTTACACATTTTCCATGCAATCGTTTTCTGCATTTTGATACGCAGACGATGCAGGAATGTTTGAAACCAAAATTATTACAATAATCAATTTAACAACTATTGCTACACATTATTCTATGCGATTCCATTGTTTTATACAACTATTGCTATACATAATTCTATGCGATCGTTTTCTGCATTTTGTTAGGCAGACGATGCACGAATTGTTACCATAAAATTATACAATGATCATTTTGACAACTATTGTTACACATTTTCCATGCAATCGTTTTCTGCATTTTGATACGCAGACGATGCAGGAATTTTGAAACCAAAATTATTACAATAATCAATTATACAACTATTGCTATACATAATTCTATGCGATCGTTTTCTGCATTTTGTTAGGCAGACGATGCACGAATTGTTACCATAAAATTATACAATAATCATTTTGACAACTATTGCTATACTTTTTCCATGCAATCGTTTTCTGCATTTTGATACGCAGTCGATGCAGGAATTTTGAAACCAAAATTATTACAATAATCAATTTAACAACTATTGCTATATATTTTTTTTTAGTAAAACGTCCCTGGTAGAAAATAAAGCATCAGTTATGGTCGGCTCGTCATCTATTGACCATTTCAGGGTGGTCAGAAGATTCGACCAGAGTTTGACCATAGGTTAATATTTTGTCATTAAACTAAATTTTAGAATTTTTGACTTTCTACGCGATTACAGCAATAAAAATTAAACTATTTAAACTAACAAGGAAACTATTTGCTGATAATCTTCAAATCTCTTATATTAGAGTTCGTATGCAAAAATATCAGTTCATTACCATATGCAGTTATTCAGCGATGAAGCTCAAATCTCTTATATTAGTGTTCGTATGCATAAATATCAATTCATTACTGCTTATATGCTATTCATCGATGAAGCTTAAATCACTTTTACTGTTGTTCGCAGGCAAAAATTTCATTTTTAGGGAAACTGTACTTTGAACATGAGCATACACTTAAAATTTATTCGATAAAGCTCAAATGATTTATTCTGGTATTCGTACACAAGAACAGGATTTCTGAAAAAAAATTTTTTTCAATTGTGACACTTTATTTCTACAATTTTTCAAAATGGTTTATTTCATCTATTTTTAACAAACTGTAAATATTAAAAAAAATTTATTTGTTAAAGTTGTTTTTTTAATTGAAAAAAGTGCTTATTTAGATCAATTAAGATTTAATTACTACATCCATATATGTTTCATATATACTTAAATACCTTCATAATTTGTTTATTTAGTTACAAACAATGTATTTGGAAGTAAATGTAAGATATGCACTAATTTATAGTATTTAATCTTTCATTGTAAAATAAATGTGAAACGATATTTTTAAAAAGAATAACATTTTTTCTTATTTAGTTGAACAATTAATCAGACAAAACTAAGTATAACTTATTTATATTCATTTATTATTTATATTCATATGATTATATGTCTAACCTCAAAATCATTCATTATACGCGTACGGTAAACTTATGGTGAAATTCCGTCGGGTGTAAGCGGGGTTTTACACCAGAAACTACTCTATTTTCTGACCACTGATCATAAAATTGACAGACATTATGTCAAACGTATGCTCAAATTTCTACCAGGGGTTTTTGACTGTATTATTACACTTTTTATGCATTCGTTTTCTGCATCTGATATGCTGTTCAATGCAATCATTCTATGAATTACCTTATTTTACCCAAATCTACTTAATAAAAATTTATGTTGGCATCGTAGCTAAGCGCTAGCTGGTGTTGACATGGGCATCGCAAACAGTAGTTAGATGCAGGACTAGTTGACTAGTAGACAGCAGATAAATAAAGGATCCATTGTCATCGCAGTCTGCATTTAGTGGAAGATTCTATGAATGTTGTACTAAACTTCAATCCTAATCCGACCATTGACAGGGATGTACAAATGCACTTAGACATTAACCTGGAAGTACCTAAAAAGTTTTTTTACATGAACTAATCATTCACATATATAAAAGGAAACCGATGCAATAATTGAAGAGTAAGAACAGTAACCTAATCTACAAACGCAACTCTCATAATTACGGTCAATCGGTTAATTTTTCACTCACAAGATAGTCCTACATCCTTCACACATAATTTGACTGTACTTCTTTAGGTAGAGAATAAGATCTGCATAATGGTTTGGCGTTGGGTATTATTTCTAAAGACAATAATATGTATGCAATCAAACATAACCTTTATTACGTGCATGCAAGGAGTACCTGAAATTTCTCGTATATGGACTGCTTAATTACTAATATAGACAAAAGCCGTTGCATTAATTGAAGTACTTGGGTTTGGTAGATGATTAGTGGACGTAAATATGGACAGTAACCAACTCACAGGTAGAGATCCTATGGCTACTGTAACCAGCAGTTAGATGGAGATTCCATTGCTATTATAGACAGCTGTTCGAGGTCCAATTGGCAATTGTATTCAGCATTAGGTAGAGGATACAATGACATCATAGGTCTACTGTTAGTTCGAGAATTTCAATCCGGATCCGACTACTGACAGGGATGTACAAATGCACTTTGACGCCAACCTGGTAGTACTTAAAAAGTTTTTTTATATAAATAAAAGATGATCAATGCAATAATTGAAGAGAAAAACAGCAACCTAACCTCTAAACACAACTCTCTTAAATACGGTCAATCAGTTAATTTCTCACCTACAAGATAGCCCGACATCCATCACACATGATTTGTTTGCAGTTCCTTGGGTATCAAACATAACCTTTAAGTCGGACGCCATCAAACACTGGATCGCTGGGTATTTATCTTATACAAGAATAATTGTATGAACTCGGCAACATTGATGTAGTCAGAAAAATCATCATCCAGTATTTCGAAATTTTCACCATATACCACAATGCTCACGAAAAAACACAACAATGTTTACAAGCCGTTTTGTTATCCAGCTGAAACGGTCCCGAGCGACGTGAACCTCACTAGTATCGACGCGGGAAGCACAACTGCGCATGCGCGCACGGACTCTAGTCGAACGGGAGACCGACGCAACCCGTTCTATCGACACTCGCGACTTGATAAAAGGCCGTGATTTCTTATTAATTTTTACTAATTTGTATAGCATCTGTTAATGCATAGCAATCTACTACATAAATATCACAATTAATTAAAAACTATTATTATCAAATAATTTAAATAATACGAGACGTTTTTTAAATTATGCGATATTCAACCTCACATAACGACGAATATAGCCTACGCGGACGGCTAACTCGATGACTCGACGCGTGAGCCGGCCGCCTAGGCCTCCGACTGAATATTTTTCACTCCTTTAAACGGCCTTGATTTTTGTTTGTCATTTTACGAATATATCTAAAGTATATAGATGTGTAGTTATGTACAAATAATAACCAGGTATAATTATTACTTTCTTTAAATAAACAATATAAATATTATTTGTAATTTTTCACTCATTGTAACGGCTTTTGATTATTCATTTTCTTCTTCATTTTAACAAATATATATTTATTATATATTTTCTTCTTCATTTTAACAATATATATTTAATCTATATATATATCTGGTTTTGTATTAATAAGATAACCAAATATAATTAATTTTTTTTTCTTAAATAAACAATATAAATATTTTGCTTATTTTCATTTTATGAATAAATAATATTATTATGAATAATAATATTTATCAGTAAATAATAAATATAAATGATTTTTATAATTTGTCAATTTATAGAAAAACCCATTGCTACTTTGTTCAGTCAATCGACAGATATTTTAAATCGAGCTACTCCCCCCCGAAAAATGATTTCTAACCTTACACACCGTCGAATATAGCCTACGCGGCCGGCTAACTCGACGACTCGACGCGCGAGCCGGGCGCCTAGGCCTCCAGCAGACAATATTTGCTTTTTTAAACGTACTTAATTTTTGTTTTGTCAATTTTCGAGTTTATCTAAAGTTTATAGATGTGTAGTTTTGTACAAACAATAACCATGTACTATTTTAATTTATATTAAATCAACAATATAAATATTATTTGTAATTTTTTCACTCATTGAAGCGGCTTTTGATTATTCATTTACTTCTTCATTTAAACAAATATATATTTAATCTATATATATCTTGTTTTAAATTAATGAGATAACCAAGTATATTTATAATTTTTTGTATTAAATAAACAACATAAATAATATTGTCATTTTTCGCTTTATGAATAAATAAATATAATTTTGAATAAATAATATTTATCAGTAAATAATAAATATAAATAATATTTGTAATTTATCGATATAGAAAAACCCATTGCTACTTTATTCAGTCAATCGAGAAATATGTTAAATCGAGCTACTCCCCCCCGAAAAATGATTTCTAACCTTACACACCGTCGAATATAGCCTACGCGGCCGGCTAACTCGACGACTCGACGCGCGAGCCGGCCTCCTAGGCCTCCAGCTGACAATTTTTCGCTTTTTTAAACGTTATTGATTATTGTTTGTCATTGAACGAGTTCATTTAAAGTTTATAAATGTTTGGTTTTGTTTAAATAATATCCACATTTTATTTTATTTTTATTAAATAAACAATAATAATATTTTTGGCATTTTAAAGAGGATTTAATTTTTATTTTTTGTGGTTGAATTATAAAGTTTTTAAAATATTTATCAGTAAATAATAAATATAAATAATGTTTATAATTTATCAATATAGAAAAACTCATTGCTACTTTGTTCAGTCAATCGACAGATATATAAATCGAGTTAATCCCCCGGTAAAACGATTTCTAGCCTTACACACTGTCGAATATAGCCTACGCGGCCGGCTAACTCGACGACTCGACGCGCGAGCCGGCCTCCTAGGCCTCCAGCTGACAATTTTTCGCTTTTTTAAACGTGCTTGATTATTGTTTGTCATTTAACGAGTTCATTTAAAGTTTATAAATGTGTGGTTTTGTATAAACAATATCCTTGTTTTATTATTATTTTTATTAAATAAACAATAATAATATTTTTGGCATTTTAAAGAGGATTTAATTTTTATTTTTTGTGGTTGAATTATAAAGTTTTTAAAATATTTATCAGTAAATAATAAATATAAATAATGTTTATAATTTATCAATATAGAAAAACTCATTGCTACTTTGTTCAGTCAATCAACAGATATATAAATCGAGTTAATCCCCCGGTAAAACGATTTCTAGCCTTACACACCTGTCGAATATAGCCTACGCGGCCGGCTAACTCGACGACTCGACGCGCGAGCCGGCCTCCTAGGCCTCCAGCTGACAATTTTTCGCTTTTTAAACGTGCTTGATTATTGTTTGTCATTTAACGAGTTCATTTAAAGTTTATAAATGTGTGGTTTTGTATAAACAATATCCTTGTTTTATTATTATTTTTATTAAATAAACAATAATAATATTTTTGGCATTGTAAAGAGGATTTAATTTTTATTTTTTGTGGTTGAATTATAAAGTTTTTAAAATATTTATCAGTAAACAATAAATATAAATAATGTTTATAATTTATCAATATAGAAAAACTCATTGCTACTTTGTTCAGTCAATCGAGAGATATATAAATCGAGTTAATCCCCCGGTAAAACGATTTCTAGCCTTACACACTGTCGAATATAGCCTACGCGGCCGGCTAACTCGACGACTCGACGCGCGAGCCGGCCTCCTAGGCCTCCAGCTGACAATTTTTCGCTTTTTTAAACGTTATTGATTATTGTTTGTCATTTAACGAGTTCATTTAAAGTTTATAAATGTTTGGTTTTGTTTAAATAATATCCACATTTTATTTTATTTTTATTAAATAAACAATAATAATATTTTTGGCATTTAAAGAGGATTTAATTTTTATTTTTTGTGGTTGAATTATAAAGTTTTTAAAATATTTATCAGTAAATAATAAATATAAATAATGTTTATAATTTATCAATATAGAAAACCTCATTGCTACTTTGTTCAGTCAATCGACAGATATATAAATCGAGTTAATCCCCCGGTAAAACGATTTCTAGCCTTACACACTGTCGAATATAGCCTACGCGGCCGGCTAACTCGACGACTCGACGCGCGAGCCGGCCTCCTAGGCCTCCAGCTGACAATTTTTCGCTTTTTTAAACGTTATTGATTATTGTTTGTCATTGAACGAGTTCATTTAAAGTTTATAAATGTTTGGTTTTGTTTAAATAATATCCTCTTTTTATTTTATTTTTATTAAATAAACAATATTAATATTTTTGGCATTTTAAAGAGGATTTAATTTTTATTTTTTGTGGTTGAATTATAAAGTTTTTAAAATATTTATCAGTAAATAATAAATATAAATAATGTTTATAATTTATCAATATAGAAAAACTCATTGCTACTTTGTTCAGTCAAACGAGAGATATATAAATCGAGTTAATCCCCCGGTAAAACGATTTCTAGCCTTACACACTGTCGAATATAGCCTACGCGGCCGGCTAACTCGACGACTCGACGCGCGAGCCGGCCTCCTAGGCCTCCAGCTGACAATTTTTCGCTTTTTTAAACGTTATTGATTATTGTTTGTCATTTAACGAGTTCATTTAAAGTTTATAAATGTTTGGTTTTGTTTAAATAATATCCACATTTTATTTTATTTTTATTAAATAAACAATATAATATTTTTGGCATTTAAAGAGGATTTAATTTTTATTTTTTGTGGTTGAATTATAAAGTTTTTAAAATATTTATCAGTAAATAATAAATATAAATAATGTTTATAATTTATCAATATAGAAAAACCTCATTGCTACTTTGTTCAGTCAAACGAGAGATATATAAATCGAGTTAATCCCCCGGTAAAACGATTTCTAGCCTTACACACTGTCGAATATAGCCTACGCGGCCGGCTAACTCGACGACTCGACGCGCGAGCCGGCCTCCTAGGCCTCCAGCTGACAATTTTTCGCTTTTTTAAACGTTATTGATTATTGTTTGTCATTTAACGAGTTCATTTAAAGTTTATAAATGTTTGGTTTTGTTTAAATAATATCCACATTTTATTTTATTTTTATTAAATAAACAATAATAATATTTTTGGCATTTAAAAGAGGATTTAATTTTTATTTTTTGTGGTTGAATTATAAAGTTTTTAAAATATTTATCAGTAAATAATAAATATAAATAATGTTTATAATTCATCAATATAGAAAACCTCATTGCTACTTTGTTCAGTCAAACGAGTGATATATAAATCGAGTTAATCCCCCGGTAAAACGATTTCTAGCCTTACACACTGTCGAATATAGCCTACGCGGCCGGCTAACTCGACGACTCGACGCGCGAGCCGGCCTCCTAGGCCTCCAGCTGACAATTTTTCGCTTTTTTAAACGTGCTTGATTATTGTTTGTCATTGAACGAGTACATTTAAAGTTTATAAATGTGTGGTTTTGTATAAACAATATCCTTGTTTTATTATTATTTTTATTAAATAAACAATATTAATATTTTTGGCACTTTAAAGAGGATTTAATTTTTATTTTTTGTGTTCGATTCTAAAGTTTTTAAAATATTTATCAGTAAATAATAAATATAAATAATGTTTGTAATTTATCAATATAGAAAACCTCATTGCTACTTTGTTCAGTCAAACGAGAGATATATAAATCGAGTTAATCCCCCGGTAAAACGATTTCTAGCCTTACACACCTGTCGAATATAGCCTACGCGGCCGGCTAACTCGACGACTCGACGCGCGAGCCGGCCTCCTAGGCCTCCAGCTGACAATTTTTCGCTTTTTTAAACGTTATTGATTATTGTTTGTCATTGAACGAGTTCATTTAAAGTTTATAAATGTTTGGTTTTGTTTAAATAATATCCACATTTTATTTTATTTTTATTAAATAAACAATAATAATATTTTTGGCATTTAAAGAGGATTTAATTTTTATTTTTTGTGGTTGAATTATAAAGTTTTTATAATATTTATCAGTAAATAATAAATATAAATAATGTTTATAATTTATCAATATAGAAAACCTCATTGCTACTTTGTTCAGTCAAACGAGTGATATATAAATCGAGTTAATCCCCCGGTAAAACGATTTCTAGCCTTACACACTGTCGAATATAGCCTACGCGGCCGGCTAACTCGACGACTCGACGCGCGAGCCGGCCTCCTAGGCCTCCAGCTGACAATTTTTCGCTTTTTTAAACGTTATTGATTATTGTTTGTCATTTAACGAGTTCATTTAAAGTTTATAAATGTTTGGTTTTGTTTAAATAATATCCACATTTTATTTTATTTTTATTAAATAAACAATAATAATATTTTTGGCATTTAAAGAGGATTTAATTTTTATTTTTTGTGGTTGAATTATAAAGTTTTTAAAATATTTATCAGTAAATAATAAATATAAATAATGTTTAGTAATTTATCAATATAGAAAACCTCATTGCTACTTTGTTCAGTCAAACGAGAGATATATAAATCGAGTTAATCCCCCGGTAAAACGATTTCTAGCCTTACACACCGTCGAATATAGCCTACGCGGCCGGCTAACTCGACGACTCGACGCGCGAGCCGGCCTCCTAGGCCTCCAGCTGACAATTTTTCGCTTTTTTAAACGTTATTGATTATTGTTTGTCATTGAACGAGTACATTTAAAGTTTATAAATGTGTGGTTTTGTATAAACAATATCCTTGTTTTATTATTATTTTTATTAAATAAACAATATTAATATTTTTGGCACTTTAAAGAGGATTTAATTTTTATTTTTTGTGTTCGTTTCTAAAGTTTTTAAAATATTTATCAGTAAATAATAAATATAAATAATGTTTGTAATTTATCAATATAGAAAACCTCATTGCTACTTTGTTCAGTCAAACGAGAGATATATAAATCGAGTTAATCCCCCGGTAAAACGATTTCTAGCCTTACACACCGTCGAATATAGCCTACGCGGCCGGCTAACTCGACGACTCGACGCGCGAGCCGGCCTCCTAGGCCTCCAGCTGACAATTTTTCGCTTTTTTAAACGTTATTGATTATTGTTTGTCATTGAACGAGTTCATTTAAAGTTTATAAATGTTTGGTTTTGTTTAAATAATATCCTCTTTTTATTTTATTTTTATTAAATAAACAATATTAATATTTTTGGCATTTTAAAGAGGATTTAATTTTTATTTTTTGTGGTTGAATTATAAAGTTTTTAAAATATTTATCAGTAAATAATAAATATAAATAATGTTTATAATTTATCAATATAGAAAAACTCATTGCTACTTTGTTCAGTCAATCAACAGATATATAAATCGAGTTAATCCCCCGGTAAAACGATTTCTAGCCTTACACACTGTCGAATATAGCCTACGCGGCCGGCTAACTCGACGACTCGACGCGCGAGCCGGCCTCCTAGGCCTCCAGCTGACAATTTTTCGCTTTTTTAAACGTTATTGATTATTGTTTGTCATTGAACGAGTTCATTTAAAGTTTATAAATGTTTGGTTTTGTTTAAATAATATCCTCTTTTTATTTTATTTTTATTAAATAAACAATAATAATATTTTTGGCATTTTAAAGAGGATTTAATTTTTATTTTTTGTGGTTGAATTATAAAGTTTTTAAAATATTTATCAGTAAACAATAAATATAAATAATGTTTATAATTTATCAATATAGAAAACCTCATTGCTACTTTGTTCAGTCAAACGAGTGATATATAAATCGAGTTAATCCCCCGGTAAAACGATTTCTAGCCTTACACACTGTCGAATATAGCCTACGCGGCCGGCTAACTCGACGACTCGACGCGCGAGCCGGCCTCCTAGGCCTCCAGCTGACAATTTTTCGCTTTTTTAAACGTGCTTGATTATTGTTTGTCATTTAACGAGTTCATTTAAAGTTTATAAATGTGTGGTTTTGTATAAACAATATCCTTGTTTTATTATTATTTTTATTAAATAAACAATAATAATATTTTTGGCATTTTAAAGAGGATTTAATTTTTATTTTTTGTGGTTGAATTATAAAGTTTTTAAAATATTTATCAGTAAACAATAAATATAAATAATGTTTATAATTTATCATTATAGAAAAACCCATTGCTACTTTATTCAGTCAATCGAGAAATATGTTAAATCGAGCTACTCCCCCCCGAAAAATGATTTCTAGCCTTACACACTGTCGTATATAGCCTACGCGGCCGGCTAACTCGACGACTCGACGCGCGAGCCGGCCTCCTAGGCCTCCAGCTGACAATTTTTCGCTTTTTTAAACGTGCTTGATTATTGTTTGTCATTTAACGAGTTAATTTAAAGTTTATAAATGTGTGGTTTTGTATAAACAATATCCTTGTTTTATTATTATTTTTATTAAATAAACAATAATAATATTTTTGGCATTTTAAAGAGGATTTAATTTTTATTTTTTGTGGTTGAATTATAAAGTTTTTAAAATATTTATCAGTAAACAATAAATATAAATAATGTTTATAATTTATCATTATAGAAAAACTCATTGCTACTTTGTTCAGTCAAACGAGAGATATATAAATCGAGTTAATCCCCCGGTAAAACGATTTCTAGCCTTACACACTGTCGAATATAGCCTACGCGGCCGGCTAACTCGACGACTCGACGCGCGAGCCGGCCTCCTAGGCCTCCAGCTGACAATTTTTCGCTTTTTTAAACGTTATTGATTATTGTTTGTCATTTAACGAGTTCATTTAAAGTTTATAAATGTTTGGTTTTGTTTAAATAATATCCACATTTTATTTTATTTTTATTAAATAAACAATAATAATATTTTTGGCATTTAAAAGAGGATTTAATTTTTATTTTTTGTGGTTGAATTATAAAGTTTTTAAAATATTTATCAGTAAATAATAAATATAAATAATGTTTATAATTTATCAATATAGAAAACCTCATTGCTACTTTGTTCAGTCAAACGAGAGATATATAAATCGAGTTAATCCCCCGGTAAAACGATTTCTAGCCTTACACACTGTCGAATATAGCCTACGCGGCCGGCTAACTCGACGACTCGACGCGCGAGCCGGCCTCCTAGGCCTCCAGCTGACAATTTTTCGCTTTTTTAAACGTTATTGATTATTGTTTGTCATTGAACGAGTTCATTTAAAGTTTATAAATGTTTGGTTTTGTTTAAATAATATCCTCTTTTTATTTTATTTTTATTAAATAAACAATATTAATATTTTTGGCATTTTAAAGAGGATTTAATTTTTATTTTTTGTGGTTGGTTTATAAAGTTTTTAAAATATTTATCAGTAAATAATAAATATAAATAATGTTTATAATTTATCAATATAGAAAACCTCATTGCTACTTTGTTCAGTCAATCGACAGATATATAAATCGAGTTAATCCCCCGGTAAAACGATTTCTAGCCTTACACACCGTCGAATATAGCCTACGCGGCCGGCTAACTCGACGACTCGACGCGCGAGCCGGCCGCCTAGGGTTACAGCTGACAATTTTTCGTGTTTTCAGTACCGAGCAAACTTGGTAATCGTGCAACGCCACATGAGCCGCGAGAAGTTCGTCACTAGTTGTCCGAAAATTGCGCGTGTGCATGCGCGTACGTATTCTGGTATTGCGAGTGTGAGAGAGAGAGAGATAGATAGATGGATGGAGATGGGTAGAGTGAGAGAGAGGGAGAGAGATGGGAGAATGCAAGCCAGCCGTGGCCTCTAAATAAAAATATTTTGATTCTTTATCGTCTTTGTTTTCCATTGTTTCCCCGATTAAATATACTAAGAATGTCGTCACTCTGCAATGCATAAGCACGACTTTTATTGTATGTCTTTTATTGATATAAGGCCGGTGTATGAATTATGGTATTTAACGCCATATTGCTACAACCATTTGCGCATGTGCTTCCACGCTAAGTATACAATACAAAATACAGACTAAGCGCGTCGCGCACTCTAGCGGCGAAATTGGTACTAAGAAAACTTTGTCAATAATATAAACTATTTATTTTTTGTTAATATTATGTAAAACCCAAATACAGAGGCACTAGATAATGATGTAATATGTCTTTCTACAAAGTTCCAGATCAATACAACAAGGACACCCTAAAAAATTTCTGCACGGAAAAATGACTATTTTTTCCGTGCAAACTTTTTTTAGGGTGTCGTTCACATATTCACTTCAAACTTCGTATAAATGCGTATTATGTGATTATCTAGTGCTTCTGTATTTGCGTTTTGCATATAAAGCAATAATATGTTCTTGAAGTGTAATAATGTATCCATCTGACTCGGTCGGTAATAATCGAGTATGGCACCCCCTTAATTACGATTCGCTATATCCTTTGACCGAGAATGGGTGAACGCAGAAGATGTTTATTGGAGGGGAGTCGCGGCAACCGGTTTTTTTTTTCTAAATATCGCAACTGCTTTTACCGGCCAGTATATGTAGAAACGTACTAGCTTGACGAAGAAAGGGGATGGGGAAGGGGAAGAGGAAGGGGAAGGGGAAGGGAAAGGGCAAGGGAAAGGGACCAAGATTCCGGAAAGGGAGTTCACTCGAAATAGATTTTTCTCTCGAATATTATGCCATCTTTGTGCGTACAAAGATATTTCTTTTTCCATACCTCTACGTCAGAGAGCCCGATATGTCTGTATTTTTCCGAATAATATCTCGGAAACGGACGAAATTTCGGAGCACCGTAAAAAGAAGAGCGCGATGCGGCTTTTAGTTTTTTTAAATATATACATTACTTTTTCCTGAGAACGATGATAACTGAATAAATTGTATTTAATTTGATAAAGTGTCTATCGACATAAACACTTTTACAATTAAATATCGAAAACGTATATTTTCTCTTTTAATGCGAAAGTTAAATAAAAAGTTTGTTATTTATTCGATAAAAGGTTGAGGGGTGCGACGAAAGAATATAGATTAATGAAGGTTATAAACCAGTTGACGCAATATCTCGATCCTAAGTAAAGAAAGGATCTTTCTCGGACATGGATGAAGCAAGGACAGTTGGATTCACGGAGGTTCGGGAAGCCGGGAAGCGTGCGAGAGGTGCGAAACTCTCGGCGACGTAAAGAGCCTGATCCCCAAACGTTTACTCGGTTTATCCGAGACACAGGAAGTGCGGAAACAGGAACGCGCGGCTCACTCTCTCTCTCTCTCTCTCTCGGGGGGGAATAATTTGGGAATCCGGAAAAGTGAAGGGCGACAGTGGGTGCGGAAAGGGGATAGGTTCCCCTTAATTGGAATCGGGAAATGAAAGAAAAAAAGGAAGGATAAGGACGGATAAGAAGAAATAAAAGGAGAATAAGAGAGTGATCGATCGATGTTAACTTTTGTTAAGATAAAATGATGTTTGGCGAGAGGAGTTGAAAAGTCGTTAGTAAAGTTGGGAGTGGAAAAAGAGGGAGTCGACGTACGAAAGGAAGTGAAAAGCGTAGCGGAACGATTGACTTAACCCGCGTAAGTAGATATAGCCGAGCGAGCCAAATGGAGAGTGTGGGCGCCGCTCGCGGTACATGCGCAACGCTCCCGGCCCCAAGAAACTTTCGGGAACAAAGATACCAGAGGTAGAGGGAGACTGAGAGGGAGAGGG
The DNA here is from genome assembly GCA_026168455.1 of Theocolax elegans. Classification (NCBI taxonomy): domain Eukaryota; kingdom Metazoa; phylum Arthropoda; class Insecta; order Hymenoptera; family Cerocephalidae; genus Theocolax; species Theocolax elegans. The sequence continues at coordinate 411,215 of CM047426.1, read as the reverse complement.
AGTGAGAGACAACTCGAGGGTATATTAGAACGATAACGAAACGAGACAGCGATAATTCGATTGTCCTCGGGATCAAACCTCTCCGCGAAGGTGGGTGTCGCTTTGCGTGTACCGTACATCCGCGAGAGCCCTCTTCCCTGCTTTGTGCGAGAGTTAGCGCCGTTATTGCTATCGCTAAGCGAGTGCGCCCTACCCCTACCCCTCCCTCTCCCTGCCCCCGGGAGTAACTTGCCGCGCGGCGCCATAATTATCGCGACTGCTGAGCCAGCTCTCCGCCTCCCCCGCGACTTAGAGTCCATTTGCAAATGTTTTTTGCAATTACATTCGCGGATCGTTAATTCTACCCGGTCCGCGCCCTCGAACCCTTGTTTCGTGGAATCCGGCAAAACCGCCTCTCTCTCTCTCTCTCTCTCTCTCTCTCGCACGCACACACTAATAACGTCTTTATCTAATGTAATGGATGCTTTTTCAAAAACGCCGCGACACGTACGTATACAGACTCCTAATGCTCTTCTCCGCTTATCTCTACTCGTTTTTACCTGCGACCAAACTCTCTGGAGGGAGACAATAATAACGATAGTCGTACAATAATAACAATAACAATTCAATAACAATAATAATCCGAATAATGATAACAATAATGATTATGATAATGATAATAATAATAATAATAATATCGCATAAACTCACCGGTTATTCTACTGTTAAATTGCAGTGTACACCATTTTTCTCCCCGCGTACTTCTAATTTAATTAAATTGGGAAGAGCCGCGAACCGCACCCGACGCTACAGCGAAAAATGGTGACGCATAATTTTCCCGATGTTAAATAATAATTTAATCGTATATAAGTATATACTCGTGTAAATATAATTTATCACCATTCCCGATGTGTTTTTTTTTGTTCATAAAGATACCCGAGTTGTCTAATTTTGAAGTGTAATTAAGGAATAACGCAGGTAAACGCAACTTACGAAACTCTGGTTCAATGTACAACGGGCGTATATACTCCTCCTATTTGGCAGTTTGCGCGCGCATGCACCCCTATTCTCGTATTGTTTATATATTTTAAACGCTCGTGTACTTTAGTCGCATTTATTCAAATATTATACGAGATAAAAATAAGATAGTTTGCGTCGGGAATCGCGTTAATTACGGCAGCGTCGACGCGTCGAGAGACCCCTCCCGGAAAGAAATGAATAAAACAAAGTTAATTTATTATACCCCGCGTGCGTCCCCAACCCGCATGGAAAATCGCGTTAACTCTAACTCGAGACAATTAATTACAAAATAAGCAAAAAATAAAGATATTATCTTGAAAGTTAATTCGAGAAAGGACAAAGTTAAGTTAAATTCGAATAAAAGGAGCAGAGGAGAGACGCACACGGCATTGCTTTAGCCTTTAGCCAATCGGTAGGATTGCGCGTCCGATCCGCGTCGTTTCGTTGGGAATATTCGTTGTTAGGTAGCGCAAAACAACGATAAGGATGATAAAGTTGTGTGCATACGTCCCGATGACGGGTATAACGACGGCCTTTTCGTTGGCGCGTTTGGCGGCGTTTGGCGGCGTTTGGCGGCGTTTGGCGGCGTTTGCTTACCTCTAGACTGCACGCGGGTGTTGCGCGCGCGCGCGTCATCCAACCACCCGCACCGAATTGCTTTGACACCTCGCCGATAAATTCCCATCCGATTTCGTACATTATTGTTCGAAACGTTATTTACCGGTCGAAAGATCGAATTTAAATTACGGGGATTCACGCTCTCATCGTAATTCATTTAAGAATTTAGCAATCCCGCGGCTCGCGCGGCGGTTCCAATGAATTTCGAAGTGTGTACCGAGCGCCCGAATATACGGGGTGAAATATCGAATTACACTCATCTGCCGATTATTTCTTTTTCGGATTATTTCGTTCGGGATTTCGACGGAACGAATAATCGATCGAAGGTGTTCAACAAGTGTTTAACTAATCGCGTCGATTAACGTACACGGCACCGAGCGCGCGCCCCCACGGTCTTTCCGAATTCACTAAATACCGCTTGTCGTTACTCGTTATCAATTTAACCTTTATCTTTCCATCGGCCGTGCGAATTGTTTAAGTATATCAACGGTTTAACTGCACGGTGCGGCGTGCGGATGTATGCATATATATATACCTATTCTATACGACGCGGTGGAAAAAAAGGTAGAACTCGTGCGTCCTCTTAAAAAAAATTAGCCCGAAAAAGTTGATCGGCCACGAGCCAGGAACGAGTTTTTCCGATCTCCGTACACGAAATTTTTTTGATCCGGGATCGCATTTTATCGACACACCGATGGAATGAAATATTCATTTTAACGTAAACGCGTCGAATTCAGTGACGCTCGTGTCTTATCAGGCAGGCGGCCGGTACTTTTGACGCTTACGAGTGCAGTAGCGTGAGCGCGCGGAGAAGCAAAACCCAGGTGAACAAAAATAAAAGAAAAACTAAGGAGAATAGGGGAAAAAGGGAAAAAGGGAAAATGGGAACGCGTAAATAAATAAAAATGAAGGTATAAATAGATAAAAATAAAGCACCGAGGGCGAATTAGGAATGGTAAACAATTTATACGGGTTATCGAGGGTAATCGAGCGATGCGACGATCCTTGGGGATGCCAGTACCTGAGAGGGTGAGAGGGAGAGATTTAAGGAGCATTTACGACGAGTCCGGCTGTCTCGACTCGTCCTCGAAAAATGTGTGGTGTGTGCGGTGTCTGGTGTCTAGTGTCGTTTCTCCTCCCCCCAAGAGAGGCACCTATCTTTCCTCGCTTCGGGAATACCTTCTTGAAATCAATTTAAACGAGAGGGACTCGGGACTCGGGACTAGAGACTCGGAACTCGAGCTTCCTCCTCGCTTTACAAGCTCTCGCCTCGGATTTACTTCGATCGTTACTTCTCATACTTGCATTTTCCATAAGGCCTCGTATACCCTCGCATTATCTCCAACCTTGTCCTCTACATATATATAAGTATACCTATATGCACGGATGCAGTTTACGCGCTATTTTAAATCTTACAATTATTTCCCTTCTGACCCCCCCCCCTCTCTCTCTCTCTCTGACTTCTTCTCCCCATAGATATATCCTCTATTTCTAGACGACAATTCATATTCATTTTGTTATTAAGTCAAAATAACGTCGGGGCGAGCCCTTGGCAAGAAATTCAACTTTGTATAAACGCGACATTTTTCTCCCGGAAAAACTAATAATTTGCGAAATTGAGTAACTTTGCGAGGAAAGTTGAAGAAATGTTATTTTACCAAGTGAGTTTTAATTAGATTTATCTGGACCACTGTTCGCCAAAGTTATATACGCGCGTTTCGAACAACTTATTTTCAACTTTAAAATATAATAAAGAGTACGAGTATTAGAAAAAAAGGTTTAACGCTACATTTTTCGTTTAAAACGTAACAACTATTGTATTATTCATCTCGAAATATAGGTACATAGACTCCCGTTGTTTGCAACTTTTTCGCTGAACGCGCGACGAGCGCTACATCGACACACTAGTTTAAAAAGAACAAAGAATTAGGATGGCTATTGTTAATTCTCTCTACGAGGTGAATACTCTCTCTCTCTCTCTCTCTCTCTCTCTCTCTCTCTCTTTCTCTGCAGTTTTTTCACTCGCGATCGATCGGAGTAGGGTAAAGGGTAACTTTCTCGTTTAGTTTTATTCATAAACTGTTCGAAAGAAACTCGAAAACATTTTTCTTCGTTCGTGCGTATCATATAAAGAATAAATAAAAATCGTTTCTCACGGTTCTTGTGTACTTTCACTCTATTGATAACCATTCGATTGCGAAAAATTATTTTTTTGAAATAGACCGAGTCCACACAATTTATAAATACCGCGTATATTAAGTTAAGTTTATATATATACGGGGCGACGTAAATTGTTTATTTTAAAAAATTATATCTTACTTTGCAAGTGTCACTCTTTATAAACTAAATTAAATAATATACGCAAAATGATCACAAGAACGTTCCCGGTTTAATATCTCGTAATCGCGACTCGATACAACCATCGTAGTACGAGCATTGTATTGTCTTTTTTTGACGAATTCTCGCCTCTTCGCCACACCCTTTTACGATTCGTTTTTAAATCAAAGGCAAAAGTTCTTCAAATTACGATTTATGAATTTTAATAAAAATATTGTTTTTGATCGCGTGCTGTACCGTTAAATTGGAAAGAGCCATTTGTTCGAACGAATCGAGGAAAAACGCGTTTTTTTTTCATTTCACTCGATTGGATTTTTCATTGTGTTTCTATACGTGATCAAATACTAAAATTTATCATTATTTACAAATCGATATTTCTTCCGTGATTCGAAGAGTTTAGAAGATAAAGTAAGACGAACTGGATCGATTAAGATTACAACGTAATCGCAGCTGGCCGAATCGGTCGAATGGGCAAGGTGCTTCGGAGGTAAAAAATTTGAGAGACTCGGTGCCAATGTGTAGACAAAAGTACGCAACGACCGACCCGTTAGCTCCGATTTATTAATAAGGAAGGAATAAACTGCGAGGCTAAATAAATAAATAGCTCGATCATTCAGCCTATTATTTTATATTTACCAGTAGGAGGAGTTTACGCGTGTCGAAAGACAAGGGATTAAGGAGTTTCGCGCAGGAGATACCGACGAGAGAGTTAAGAAGAACTTGAGAGGCAAACGTTCCGGAGACCGACCGAATTACGCGCGCGAAGACGCGTTTTGCTCCGCACACAAAGAGACGGGAATTCTTCTTACGCTAGTCCGAGCTCGATAAAAACAATCGTGCTCGGTGAATCGCCTTCGACCGAAATTATATATAAGTTTTTCTTTCCGATCTTTTACTGCGGGTGGTTACGTTTTTGCCAAATTGAGTAATCTTAATTAATCTGTAATTCATAAAGTACACTAATAAATTGAATATTAAATACTCTTGGTACAAGTCGCGATCAATTTGAAATTATCGCATTATTAGGAAAATATTCGAGAAAAAGTATTTTTTTATCGCGAACGCTTTTTTTTATCATAATCACCACTGTACAACATTATATATATATATATACATATATGCAATCCCTCTAAAGTTTGAATCTCTTATCAAGTCAAACCAGTAATTCGATGAATAATGCAAGTAATTTATTGGTTTTACTTCAAAATAAAAGTCCTTCGAAAGATATGCTAATAAATTTGATATCTTCGGAAGCCGGGTAAGGAAGGGGGTAGGGTTATGCTTATATATAAATTGATGATGATCGGGTCTGTGGCCGAGTAGCTCATTTGATTCTTCACTATCTTGGCTATTGGAAAGGTCTATTTGAGAGTATACCAGCTGGGAAATATGATAATTTAATCGCATACATATAGAGAGGATGGGTTGACGTGAGAGAAAGTAAGGACTGGGCGAGAAAGTGAGGTTACAGTCGCGACGAGAGTCGAGAGTCGAGAGCGAGCAGACAAGAGAAAAGGGTTACATATATATGTTCGGCCTCGGAACCCCGTGCTCGAGAACTCGAAAGTCGATAAAACCTCCTCGAGTCGGATCGAGACGGATGAGAGAGCGAGCGCTACTTATCAAGTTTTATCGGTCGTTTCATCTCGAAATTCAATTAATCGGAAGGGTAAGAGTTTGGCCGCTCGATCAAAGTTGATCGTGGCCCGCTTGTTAAAAATTGTTTGGGAAACAACAAATGACGAACGAGTAGTCGAATATACGTCGAATGCGTTCCAAAGGACATATACCTATATGTATACATATGAGGGGGGGTTGGGAGTGCACTCGGATAAGAAAAAAGCAACAAGTTCGACGGTGATTGTCGGTCGGCAACGATACAAAGCGTGCTGCAGTGTAATGAATTCGCGCGACTCGGCGGAGAGCTGCGAGCCGCGGGTGGGGTGGGGGGGAGGGGGGTGGGCGAGAGACTAGCCGGGAGTGCCGGAACGATTCGATCGAGCCGCGCATCCCGTGAATTCCGGGTGTACGTATACACGAGCGGAGGAGCGGAGGGGCGGAGGAGCGGCCGCGTTATCGCTTAGCGAAGGGATGTGGCTCCCTTCCACCCATATACTAGGGGAGTCCGTCCAGCGGGCGATTCGAATCGTTACGAGGCGCACGCGCTCAGCTCCACCGACTGTGGACCGAGAGTCGAGCTCGAGACTGATAATGCACCCCTCGCCGTGAACCCTTTCGCCGGGGTCGGACTGGTCGGACTGGTCGGAGGGAGGGTGGCGTTTACCGAGCGTACCTCGAGGAGCCCCCCTACTGATTACATTTAGTTACTGCAGGTGCACCTAGGTGAAGTGCACGGGTAGTATCAAGCCTCGCGAGTCGCGACTCAACCGTGCGCACTACCTTCGGGGGACCTTGCCCGTTCGCGCGCGCGTTACGGTTATTCTGGCCCGAGTGCATCCGACCGCTCTCGCCGTTCGCGTACCCAGCTGCCTCCACCGTTATTTCCACTCTCACTACTACTATTGTTATTGCTATTACTATTCTCAGTATTAGTCCCATTATTACCCTCGAAGGATTGTCCCAACAAACGCCAAGAATCGCTGCTCCCTCCCTCCCTCTCTCTCTCTCTTTCTCTCGCCGTTCAAGAACGTTGATCATCGAGATATATTGTACCTTTCGAGGCTCGATGGACCAAACGAGCAAACCGGATTACGAGACCGCCGAGAAGATTCCCTCTGTTAACGCGGACAAACCATTATAACTCATGTTTACACTATTTATTTGAAAATTTTTAAATATAAATTTGGATTTACATAAACATTTTATTAAGTAATTGTTGAGAAATAGAATAAAATGTTGTGATGCACCCCAATTTTTATCGTTTTATCGTGTATAATATTGCGTATTCAATAGAAATATGATTCGTTGCAACATCTTACTTTCCATCATCTAAATTTTATAAAATTTCATTTATCAGCCGTTGATAGCCAATATTACACTAACATTATAATCAATGAATAAAGTTTAATTAATTGTTCTCCACCGGCGCGACAGTTCTCATCAAAGTACAATATTTAGATAGTTAGGATTCGAGTGGCAATAAGATTGCACTCGCAGAGGAACGATAGTCCGCGTGGTAAACGCGTGGCCGTCTAGTAAATCCTGGGAGAGTGTAGAGTGCAGTATATCTTACGGCAGCTTATAGAGAGAATGTAGGCGATGAAATTTCAAAAGAAAGGGATACAAACTAATTTAAAAGGTGTATATAAGGTATATTGTAAGTGAGAAAAAGTCGGTGAAACTCGAGTGTTGAGTCCCGAGGCGGAAACAAGTGTCGTATACGTGTCGGGTGGAAGGGTGGAAGGGTGGATGGAAAGGAGGGAGGGAGGGAGGGAGGAAGGAAGGAAGAAAGAGCGAAGGAAGCAAAGCTAGGTGTACATGTATAGATATACACACGCGGGCACGGGAAAATATCTCTGTTTTACGGAGAGACAAAATTATTCACCGCATACACACACGCGCGCGCGACTTCCACTCACTCCCGTATATATACTTACCTATACGAGTACCAATCCAAAGAGCTCGCCTAGAAAGTAAAAGTAATCTATACCACTTCGCTCGCTCCCGGATAGGGATGAAAACACGAAAATTTACCAGCTCGCGCGCATATGACGTTTTCGTATATTGCATATACAAACACGCGAAAGGATAAATAAATTACATGGGTAGGTATATAGCAAACCGAGGACTAATTTTTCACGGACTGCTTTGTAAAGTGCTCGTTCTTTTCTTTTGTTTTGTTTGGTGGAGTTAACCGGCGCTCGAGTGGCCGTGCCCTCGTGACCCGAATGAACGCATCATCTTGAAACGCGCGCGAATCGCGCATTTAATCGTCGTACAGAAATAGATGTAGGTACTTACCTTTGGATAGTGAATCGGTATAGCCGTCGGGTATTGGAAGGTCAATCCCGGGAAACCGTAGTAAGGGATGTTCATTATCGGCGTGTGGGAGTCGTCGAAGTGGCCGAATGCCAATTTCGTGCCGGATGGAGAAAACCATATGGCCTTGTTAGAGCTGAATACCTCCTCTGAAAGAAATCAAAGTGACGGGATAAGCGAAAAAATGTGAACCTCTCGTCCTACCGGTAATTGGCATCTCGGTCTATATACCTATATATCGCCTACATATATCCAATCGGACGTACATTTCGTATATACATATATCCTCTCATATATTTCCCCATACGTCTCTCGTAAAATTTTTATTATCTTTCTTACGTCTGGATCATGTGTACACATCTCTCTATACGCGTACGCACGCGCCTCGTATATACCTATAAATTGCGTAAACGTATAATAAACGAGTTACGCGTACCATATAGTTCCACCAATTTAAAGTATCGCTTGCAATTTTATTCCAAGGGACTCGACATTTTCTACTAATTGAAACTTGAAATAATCCTCGGGAGTCTCGATTGGCTCGCAAAGAGACATCCTTCTACATTATAAGCGATAATGTTTAATCTACCTTTTGTATTAAAAGACAATAATAATTCGGATCATCAGCGATAGTTATAACCACCGAGATCAATTATTTAATCATTAAGTTGGTTGAGTGTATATACAAAAATAATCGACGCATGTGCTTTGTTTACAGACACACCGTTCACCTCCGTCGCTGATTATCCCTGGCAGCATAAATAGAGCGACGTTAAATAAAATAAAAAAAAAAAATCGACGCATCAAAAGTACTGTAATAAAATATTAACTTTTTACAGGCACGTTAATCATTACCGGGTGGAAAAAATATCATGGGATAATCATCGTCGCCAATGCCTTGAACCCACAAATTTACGAGTTTTTTTCCCATACAATTAATCTATTTAAATTGTAATACAAGAAATTGTTACAAATATTATTGCAAATATACGGTATACAATTTATTTAAACTTGGTAAAATAAAAGGTAACCCTTCGGAGATTCGAACTTCTGATCTTTGTTATATTTATATTAGTGAACTACGTATTCTGGCTTTTATCTTTAAGTAAATATTTTTCAACGATTTTCCTATGATATTCCTATATATACCTATATTTACTCCCCGATTCTTCGACATTTAAAAGTCTGTTATGTCAATTGTGCGCGTGTCTTTGTTTGTCTCTACCATATTTCGACAGTCGATCTATATAGATATAAATGCATTTTACTCCACTCTACATCTGTCGCCTGGCACGGTAATTTTTCCAACGAACGTTACTGAAACCAAATGAAAAATAAAGAGTATTATGCATTTTTTTCTTAACCTACTTCCTTCACCACCGTCGGGTCGATAGACATTCGAGTTACTAATAAACCAGGAGTGCAGTAAGAAATGTTGTAAGATATAATTAAAAAAAGTTCGAGTAAACCCATTTTTTTTTTCTAAAATAAGGAAAGAGTAGCATTTGCTCGAAAGGTACGGCGAAAGGTACGACCAACGTCGTCGCAAAAGTAAAAGTTAGTTACGAGGGATTTATCCGTTATTTAATGACTAGACTACGATTCCAACGTAACGAGGTATATCCAAGATTCAAGAACGCTTAGAATTAAAATAAAAAGCTCGGTGGCTCGCCGGAGTATCGCGAAGAGCTGCAATTTTATATAAGTGAATAGAAGAAGGGTGCCCATCGGAGAGACTTTGGCTTTTCCCTATTATAACCAAGAAATAACGATGCTGCACCCTGAACGTCATCGAACCACCACTGGATGAAAAAAAACTTTTATATCCTCGGGTTACTTTCCTGCCGACGTGGCATCGGGCGACCCAGGGACGACCATTTCCCGAGCTTTCTAATCCTGCTTTCTCCCATCGCTAACTCGACGACCTTCCTGAAAATTTCATGGGGATTCCACCGAGAGAAAATTAGGCTATCTCGATTTAAAATTCACGATCTTACGTGCATATATATATATGTATATATATGTATATACAAAGATACCTCGAGACTTTATTTAATAATTCAAATGATTCGAAATAATTTATAAGCGAGCTCTTTTTTAAATGTTGAACACGCACAAAACCCGTCCGTCTCTATCTAATTAAATGATATTAAAATCGGCCGGATGTATTAAATAGAGGAAAATAGAAAAACCGTCGAAATAAAATTTCGCGGGAGTGATTATAATCGGTGCCGTCTCGTCGGCTCGTCTCGTCTCGTCTCGAAAATTTCATTTCACGGGTTCTCTCTAAGAAAGTTTAAATAAGGAGCTCCAACTCACCAAGATTTAATCAGGCATTCTACAAAGAATGCGTACGATACTCGCGGCGGAATATACGAATACTTTTTTCCCCTGACTCGCGAAAATAAAAAAAAAAAATATAAAAGATAAAAAATAAAGAGGTTTAGGCTGATCTATATTTCGATATACGCGTATATATAGTAGAAATTATGAAAAAGATGAAACTTGTTTCCGAAAAAAGGTAGTAGGTGTAGGTTTAGGAGATGTTGGAGCCGAGAGTGTAGAAGCGCACCGTCGACGAAACTTTCCGAGTAAAGCGGTGAAGGAAAGTTAGCGTAAACGCGACATTTACAACTCGATGCTGTGATAAATACTGGAGAAAATCGGCGAGTGCGTCGGTTCCATCTCGAGTAATAGCCGTACTCGCGCTCGAGAGAAAAAGAGTCGTTTAGGTTTACCCGTGAGCCTGAGTTATAGAGCTCGAGGCCTATTTATCCGTACGACACTGCGGAGAAAAACGTACGCTATACGCGCGGTATATACACGGTACGTCGCGTCGTTCGTAGCTTCGAGATGGCTTTTAAATTTTACACTCGGAGCGAGTGTTATTTTAAAAGAAATAATCGTTTATACGCCATATTCGCTCGCTGCGTCTTATACTCGTCACGAAAATAACTGGGGCATTTTAAATTTTTAAATTTTTGAAGAAAAGTTCAAGCTACGTGAATACTTTAAACTGTATCCTGTGTGCCAAACGGTCACTCGGAAAAAACGGAAAAAAGGGAATAATATCAGGAGTGCCTATGCGCATCGAGCGACCTCGTGCTCGAGCTTCCACCCCGCGTTTCCTACAGGTGTCATCGTCGCGCTTCTACTCTGGTCGATTCCTCTTTCCTTGGTCGTTCGAATTACTCCCTTCACGTACATGCATACTCACCGGTATTTTTAACACAGTTCGATCGCGGACTCGCTTGAGAAAAGTGTATTATGCCATATCGATATATCGCTACATTTGCCAAAAAGGTCCAACGAACGGCTGCACGTATCAGAGGCATATATAGATCCAAAGCTTAGGAGAGTGCAGAGTAGTGAAAAATTCTTGGCATATTTTCCGCTTTACCGGGTGGAACGAGGCCGAAAAAAATGTTTTGCTTTTACACCACCGGGTATATGGATCGCGCGCGAGCACCTGCACCGTCGTCCTCGTTCTTTCAAAATTCGAACATCGGGAAATGCCTTTGACGCGCTTTTATAACTTTATATACGATGTTGCCCCGGTAATTAACGAACCAATCAACGCCTTTTGTTTTATTGACCCGATCGGCCGACGCGACGGTCTCGATAACATCTCAATTTTCCGGGCATTCGATCCATCAACCTCGGTGATCGTATTATTCATAAAGGAAACGACCGCTTAACCTTCTAGCTTACGTCATTCCGCGTTATTTACGAGGCACCTCTCCCCAAGTGCACACTTGATACGTAACTTACTTTTTTACTAATAAAAACTCTATATTTATTAACGCTAATACTCTAGCTTATAAACTTTATATCTATATATTATACTCCAACATGTAGTTTTTACCTTCCACAACTATAATACGTATTTAATTCGCAAGAAAAAATATATGTTTCTACTTTGTACCCGTAGACATTACGATTCATTCTATTAAAAATTACTATATATGTATACTAGCCACAGTATAGACTGCAGGGGGTGCTTTTATTCTACCAGTATTTTATCTACGTTCTACTGAACAATATATGGATTTTTAATATATCATTTTTCTCTGTTTAGTTGTAAATAAAGTACAGCGTATTTACTTTTAAAAAAATATCAAGTTCGATGAATTTAGTTAAAAAACGAAACGAAATTCTATACGTTTGTTAAGTAGAAACGTTAACTTTATACTTTTCAGAGATAGAAATTTTAGTTTCTATACTTGTACGGGGTGAATTATTATACTATACCAACTTTCGATCTGAAAGCTAGTGCAGTGTATTTTTCTCGAAAGGCTTATGAAAAAATAATTATTCTCTTGTGTATTTTACCAAAAGTTTACGTACTGGAAGAGTTTGAGCCGTGTAGCTTTCTCTCTCTCTCTCTCTCTCTCTCTCTCTTTCTCGATATACATAATGAGGACGTGAAGCCGAGGTAATGAATATCTTTAATATTATAATTAACGAGGTGTGTGACCCATATTGCGGTTGTGCACGCTACTTTCAAAACTAGGACGAGAAGCCAATGACGGTTACGGTGTAACAGGATGACCCGAGCCAGGAGGTTGGACAGGTTTGTTCCCACACGCCCACACGCCAGAAAATCCATCCCCCTGATATTTATCTTATTTTTGACCGGTGATATATTGGTTCTAGATGGAAACGCAGTTGCATCGGGGTATGTTTTGTTCTTTAAGTACCCACCGCGGATATGCAAGCGGGTTTAGTGAAACACGGGGGATTATTTATCGGCGTAAGGGTCGGTGATAAGATCCGCGATACCGTAGTGGACTGCACGTACACCGATGTATCATCCCCGCATTGACTACGATCGGTGTAAACGCCGTGGATCTATGTCTATAAGGTCCACGGTATCCGCACCGTATAGCGAAATGTCCTAAATGGATCGTGAATGCGGTGATACGGTCGGTGATACCGTGATTAATATTCCCCACCAAGAATAGCATTGTTCCGCGGGAGAGTCAATCGAATTAGTAGCGGCATTCCATTACCACCTTCGGACCTTCCCGTGAGCTTCGTCCCACGTCCCAACACCTAGACCGATCCGAGCCTGTGTGCTGTATCTCCGCGTCGAAACTTTCTTTTCGAATGAACCGGTGACCGCGCGCACAAAGAGACGCAAACACGAGAATTTACTCCCCGCAGTTCCGAGCTCGAGTGTATATAACGTAGAGGAAGAAATAATTCGAACGTTCTCGTGCGTAGCCGAGTCAAAGGAACGCTCCCGAAGGAGGAAGAACATAGAGAAAAAAGAGCCCGGGCAAAACCGTAGCCGAACAAGTGGGCATAGGTGGTCCCACTCCCACATAAATGTACTTTTATAAGGAAAAAAACGTGCATACGCGAGAAAGAAAGTATAAGGTACAGTATAAGTATGGTTTGGTGGAAGTTTGGTAGAGAGAGAGAGACTGGAGAACAAATGATCCGTGGTAGTCTGTTAAGCTTTTTCCCGGGGCTGCGGGGCTTTCCCGCTTTTCCGTTCCGTCTATAAATTTGGAGAGATGCGCTCGACGCGACTCGTGCCGCCAGCTGCGTGTACTCGTACGCAACCTGAGGGTGCCCTCGGTTCCGGGCTTTCGCGAGTATTTCGCCAGGAATGCTTGCCTCGTCCTTTCCTTCACCCTCACCCTCCTCTTGCCGGTGCCGTATTTACGCGAGCCGCTCGCTTTGTCCCGAAAATTCCACCGAGAAAAAGGCTCCCGACTTTATCAACCCCTCAAAAGACGGGAAACGACTCCAGGATTTCTTTCCTCTCTCTCTCCCTTTCTCTCCCTGTCTCCCTGTCTCCCTGTCTCCCTGTCTCTCTGTCGTCGAGTGATTCGGGTGTACGCGTATTGCGTCACGTTGCGCGAGCTCTCGCAGCTCGCTTCCCTTGATTCGATTTCGGGCGTACACCTTTTAACGCTCGACTCCTGCCTGCCAGTACTCCTGGAATTACATCGAATAGTCTCGGGTTACACGCCCTCGACCCGCGAACCCGTAATAATACTCCCCGTCGTGTATACGACCGTGCATCCGATATTTCTTTTTCTCACCGGCGACCTCGTAATTAGATGCGTCCCCGCCCAAACTAATTTTATCTTAATTAATACTTTAATAACCCTGCCCCCTCCCGACAACGTTTTATCAGACTCATTATTTACGTGCGATGTGCGGCGACTACCTCCCTTTCAGCCCCTAACCGCGTAACCATCTCGACCTCACCTTTCATCTTTCGCTCCGTTCCCCTCGAAAATATTATTCAAACAATACCAACAATAGCGTCTAGCACTTATATTCAATAATAATTCCGAGATTGGGTTATTGCATCCGCCCCCTTTCTGGGAGAAATCCATCAATTTCGCGGTTGCGTTGGTAATTGAGAAACGGCCGCCGTATAAAATGTAAGATACGTGCGGCTTACCCGGTTTCAAAATTCTTCGTTTTTCATATAAAATACACCAGCATGTAATAATCTAACGTTACGGTGATAATATGTCATTAAATGATAATTAATAATGCTGTACACGTGAAAATGCGATCAAAACAATCGAAGATGCAATGAATTTAAATTAATTGCGAATTTGGCGATTTAAACATCCTCGTTAACGAGAATTCTCGAGTTAATTATAGGTCCATCTACTTTACACACTACGTACGCGACACATAATATTATAATACTCCCTCGATCAGACGAATTGAAAATATGACGATTGTTCGATACGGCGCTACATATAGACGAAGCGTTAACGCGGATAACGTTCGTAAGGAAATACGTCGACTCGGAGCAAGTGGATACTGTTTGCGCTTAGACAGCACTACTCGAGAGTATTGCAGAGGGATCAAGGGATGGAGAAAGGGAGCGGGAGGATGATGAACGGACGGACGGACGGACGGACGGACGGACGGACGGACGGACGAATGGATGGATGACGTTTCCGTCGCAATTGGACCGTTTACGCAGATTCGGTCAAGCTGCAGCGTCAGCCCGTCGCGTCGACGTACGTCCAAAGCTAGTTACTCCACTAGCATTAAATTATTACAACGACAAGTGGTAATTTTAAGTGACGAGTGCGATACACACACACACACACACACACACGCGCGCGCACACACACGTACGGTATGGGAGCTAATATCGATCCCCAGAACGCAGATCCCCAGCTCGCTAATTCTGGTAGTAGAGGGTAGTAGAGGCCGCGGGGTTTTTGCGTAACGACCGCCGAGACCGAACAACGCGAGTAACGAGCTGCCGCTAATAATTATTCCCGAGGCCTCCATCACCTCCCCGCGAATCGATCAAACTCGCGGAAGCTAAATACGCGCCGCGCGATTCACCGTCAACACTTTTGTTATCGCGATAGGCCGCGCGGGCGAGGCACACATCTGAACAATACTTGACCATCCACTACCAATCCAATCCCAAGGTATGACCTTCATTTCAAAGAGGATTCGCGCGTACGTATTATCCGGTATTCACTCGCGTGGGTCCAGTATAATTAACCGAGCAAAGTTCAGGCATTTCTGCACCGTGCGTGCGGCTCCGCGAAGCCGAGGGTACGTATAGCGGGGAATCCTAGCTCGCTCGGGATATTATCCACCGAATTACACTGCACCTCGGTGGTTCCCGCATTCGCGGCCAATCTTCCGTACAAACGAGAGTTTTACAAACTTACGATAAGATTCGAGATCGGAGAGAGGAAGAGACGAGGATGCTGCAGAAATTGGGAATCGAAATCTGGAGATCGATTAGAATGCGAGAGAAGAGGAAGAGGAAGAGCTGAGGGGAGCCGAGCCAAGAACCCGCCGACCCGACGTCTCGCCGAGTCCTCGTGTTTCGCGCGCGTCAGCTACGTCAGCTACGTCAGCTACGTCCTCGAGGATTTTTACGCCGACGCTGCACCTCCCGTCCTCCCCCGAAATAAAGGCTGATTCACGCGAGGTGCGCTCTCGGCTATCGGTGTCGAGTCTACCAGCTCTATCTCTTCCCGAGTCTTGTGCACCTCACGCCCCAACCCACCCAAACCACCCCGATTCCCCGATTTTCGACTCCGACGTACGTATCTCGTTGTACACCTATGCGAATACCTATTCGAGATCCAAGGATTCGATCGACACCCGAACGACGAAACGACCCAGACCGAAACACCCCACCTTTCGATCCGGCTTTGTTTCACTCCCGCCGCATCCCACCTTTCACCTTTTTTATCCGAAGTACCAAAGTTTTCTATGGCTCTTTTCGGTACTCCAGCGCGATGTTGATTTTTCGGTGATACCTCGACCGCCCTCGAGTACGTACCTCTATCCCCATGTTTTTCTCACTGGATTTCTGGAATCACGGCACATGGCACCCATTTCCACGATTTTTCCATCGCTTTTCCATCGATCTAATCACACCGAGCCGATCGCGACAAAACCAATATATCTTTCGCTCAATCTGGCTAAACGTATCGTACCGATTGTAAACGTACATCCGTGTCCTTGGGAAATATTTAATTTACGAAGTTAATTCGATCCTCACCACAGCGCGATCCACTGATTTATTTGATCTTTCTTTATCTCAAATTAAGCAACGAAAATTGTTCCTTATAGCCATCAGTTTTCCGCTTGTATTTTTCTATTTTTTCGCTATTTTGCGATATAAAGCTACGCCGCGAGGCGTTGCAGTATATATATACTACATACCCTATCGGATCTATGAAGAAAATACCCGAATTCGAGGTTTCAATAAACCAATGGTGAAAAATCACTAGCGTAAAAAATAACTGAATATCGAGCTCATCTCTATTGGTATCCGTTATAAGTGTGCCGAAAAATTTACTTATTACTCGAAATGAAACTAGATCGAGGTCTCTTATCAAGCTAATTCTTTAAGGTTAAGGTTTATTTAATATTAATTTTCAAAGTCGTTTATTGGTTATACGATGTAACGCTATTCTGTTTATCGATTGCCCAGAGTTTGTTAGGAAAATAAGGTTTACAACGTAGAAATTACGGGTTTTCTCGACAACGGGTTAATTCACTGCAGGGTACGTATTACATATTATACGGAGAAAATTATTTGATTATAAATTACTATACTTTCAGTTGTGATGTAAATAAAAATAAAGAAATAAAGGTGTCAAAACTATATGCTATTGCATCGAACTTATTATATTTAAATCCAGCAATGAAAAATAATGAGATTAACTAAAAAGAAAAACCGAATAGGAAATGTAAATATATATATAAGTATATTTTTATGCGGAAAATGAGTTTTGCAGTTAGTGAAAAAAAGTAGTTTTTAAAAAAAATTATCCAAGTTATTTTTTGCACTCTATAAATTGGATTTGTGAAAACGGAGGTCGCGGCCGTTCGGAATAGTTGGTAATGTTGATCTCCTCTTGTATATATATATATATATATATATATATATATGTATAAAAGTATATAAACAAATTAAAGTTATACGTAGTTGAATTTCGCGTTGAAACGAGATGAAGAAGCAGCGGCTAATGAATATCGATGCAGCCAAGAGAAAATAAACTTTGTACGGTAGAGTATAAGCGAGGAAAGAAAATCAGATTCGCGACAAAATGTTCGATGGATTCGAGTGGGCGAGCGCGTCTATATACAGATTGTTCGCATCACC
Source organism: Theocolax elegans (assembly GCA_026168455.1). Lineage (NCBI taxonomy): Eukaryota > Metazoa > Arthropoda > Insecta > Hymenoptera > Cerocephalidae > Theocolax > Theocolax elegans. The sequence goes on along the minus strand of CM047426.1, from coordinate 393,691 downwards.
GAACCGTAGTGCAAAGATGCGTCTACGAAACATTATTAAATAACGCTGTAAAAGATGAGACGAGAAAATAAATTTCTCGGGGGAAGATTAAAAAGTCCATTGGTACTGATGCGGAAACGCAGTCGTCCGACTCTTATTCTCTCTTATTCTCTCTTATTCTCTCTTTCTCCCTTTCGCCGTGGTGCTCATCGGCAGACGACGACTCTACGACTCTCGGAACGGCGAAAACACGATTTATTTTCTTTCCGAGTCCACGCTCACTTTTCATTCATATTCTCGGGCAAGTTAAACCTTACACCTCGGCGACGAGGACGCGCGAGCTCGCATAAGGAGAACATAGAATTCCAAATCAGATTCGCTCTTGGAATACCGATGTTTCAAGAAATGCAATAGGAAAAAAACCGGAAGCTCAAAGAAAAGAAAAGAAAAGAAAAGAAAGGAAGAAGGAACTCTAGGAAAAAGGAAGAGAGAAGAGTTCAAGATCTCTTTGGTGTGCGTTCGATGAAAAATATTCCCAACGATATCGTCGGACTACTTGGGTAAAGGAAAAAAAAGAATAACGTCTCGGAGGTTAAGCTCCGTTTTTCCCCATCCCCATCTCCTTCTCCGCATCGATCCTCGAAAATTTTCCATGCCGGTTTACGTAAACTCTCGCGGATGAATTGCGAGTCGTTCGACCGATGTTCGAATTTACGCTCGCTTTCCGCGATAGCACAAATCGCTTCAGTTACAACCTACTTTTCTCTATCTCTCTTTCGAAAACGTTTTCTTCCTAACTTTGAAATAAACAACGTTTCGAGGATTCACGCGAAGGGTTACTTTGCATCTTCGATCCGGAAGTGGGAGATGGTCGATGCAGTATAGTGCTCTGTGCCGTATACGTCGATCAAGTTCGATATCGCGCGCGCATTCTCATCCGCGGTACGTATTAATATACCTTTTCAATTCGAAAAGTTAGTCGAACCGTTGAATTACCGCACCGCGTTACCACCGAGAAAATGGGGATGGACAATTTTTGTTCACCGTGTACCCGGGGTTGCGTCTGAGAGAGGGATAAACTAAGGTCGTCGCGTCGCGTCGCGTCGCGCGTCGGAGAGAATCGAGGCTCCATTAGGGAGCGAGGATTTGCGAAAGTGTTTCTTCGAATCCTCTAGAGGTTGTTAACGTCACATCGGACACTCGAAAAACTCACCCGCAGATTTCACCTTGGCGCGTGCTTTTACGCGGATTCCCGAGCCAAGAGAAACGTACAACCTGAGTGTTACACGAGGACCTTTTATTTCTCCAATCTATATGTTGTCTTTACTCGACTCTCGCGACATCCTTTCCATTTTCAATGTTACGAATTTCTTCTGTTTCGATTATTTCACTGCTTAGTCACACATAACTGTAATCTATTACTTCTTACCTGGCCGATATTTTAAAAATATTATACAACATCCAAAATATTAAATGAATATAATTATAATTTAATTAAAAATTAAGAAATTGATTTTCAAATTATCACTCCTGGAACAATAGTTTGTACAAATACCTTTGACATTATGGTTTTTTGTAAGAAAATTTAAAAGATCTTGGTGATTACAAGATTGTTAAATATGATAATCGAACAAAGAAAATTGTTGTCGGCAAACAAAATATTGAATTAAAATATTTAGATATTATTTAATAAATTCAATATAACGTTATTACTGTAAAAATGTCGTAGCGAATATTTATTTAAAAGAAATATTTATTAAAATCACCACTGTACAATGTATTTTTCACCAAGGACTTTCTATCGTTTTATAATCATATAGGAATATCCAACAAATGCTTTTTGAGAGTGCATGCACGATGGAAGACAAGATTCAAACGAAGGAAGACCATATCTTAGATTTCCCTAACTAGCCATATTTATATTTATAGCTATAATTACAGATGTTTTCATCGGTGAAACTGTATTCACTCGGTCGATAATATAAATATGAGCGTGACATCCCTCAAGCGGATGACATATCTGTTCGTTAGCGACCGAGGAAAATATTCTAATTAGTAAACCCAAATATAGAGACAGTAGATAATTGAATAATTTATTACATTTTTAAGCTTCATATGCACATCTCGATACAGAACCTTTCAAAACAGGATATTTTCGTGCAAGTTATTTCATAGATGCTTCTTATTTATTCATTTGCAAATTAGCATAATGACATATTGTCTCGTCCATTATTCAGTGCTTTTGTATTTCGTGTATTTATAAAATATTATTCATTCAATAAGAGTAAGTAATAAACCTATTACGCTCGGTCGGTAGAATAATGAGGTATACGCCATCCCGTAAGCAGTATTACGAAAATCACAAGAACTCTTCACGAAACTATTACGAAATAACCGCGGGTACAATCTAATCCAAGAAAGCTAGAGCTCTTTTGACCTGGGTGATTAAATCGTTGTGAATCAAAGAAGAAAGCTTCAAGTGATAAAAACGTGTTATATACCATAAAACTTTATTTCTGGTAGAGTTAATAATTTTATTTATAAAACATCTTAGGTTAAAATAGTAGGAATAAATCAATCTAGGGAAATACAGAGACGGGCAACGCTCGTATCTCAGTGGAGGTAGTATGGGTGTGCAGAGCAACCCTGCAGCAACGAAGCAGATTCAGAAACCCGTTCGCGTAAGGTTTTAAGTCGCGGTGGGGGCTCACGTGTACAAACATCAATAAACGAAATTGTTATTTGCGTGCATCATCCCGCTCTAGATGTGTACACCCGAGGTATTTCGTTGAAACTGCTCTTCCAGTTACTTTTAATACAAGATTTGGAAACCGCGAGCGCCGAATCTCATCCGCGTCCCGAACGCCCACGTGCAGTAATTCGATCGCGCTAAATACGAACATCCTCGCGTATCGCGTATCGCGTATCGCGCGACAATCGAGAAAAAAATAAAAAAAAATTGCAACGATACGGGCTCGATGCGGTTTTAGCGTTCGAAAATTTGAACGCGAGAGGTCGCGTGAAATATGCACTACACGCGGGGTAGGGGGCTGTATATTATGCAAAATAACGCGTGATCGAGCGAAAGGAATAAAATGTTTATTTAGTTTAATCGCGATACGTGACGTGTGGAGGAAACTCTGAAAACTATTGGTTTGATGAAAACGCGAGCGGCCGGGTATTAACCGTTCGGTCGGATGGACGCGAACGGATATGTATCGCGTTTAGATATTCTTTCGAATTTACCTGCGTACGACATGGAAAATTCAAATTGACAGACCGATACGCTGCATCTCCGTGGCGTGATAAACGTGAGCGTGGAGGGCGCACCGCTCGCGTGCCCGAAAGTCGTAAGCTCGTAATGAAAAAAGCCCCGGCGGATTACGTATTCAACGGGTCGAACAGGTGTACGCTCGGTTAGATTAACTCGATGGAAACCGAGTGACTTTCGTGGCCTCTCTGCCTCCAATGCGTTCATCTCTTAACTTTGAACAATGTACCATCGATTTTCGTTACTCTCCGCGGTATCGCGGTATATATCTATATATGTACATAGGTAGGATATATACACCAACTCGAGCGTGACGATTTCACATCTGTTCTCGCGTCCTTTTATTCTCCCCTGCCGAGTATCTTTGTGCAATTGAATTATCGAGGATATTCGATTAAAATTAAAAAGCATAAATTACAGGAGAAACGGTACGCGTAAAACCCGATAGTAATAACTCGGTATAACACGTCGCGATACTCGACAATCGCACAAAATTTAATATAATTTTTCAAACAAGATTTTTGAGATGGGCCCGCGTATCGGTGGGTATACTTATATATAGCTATGTACAGGATGATTCGCTTTAAAAGCACGATATCGCGGAGAGTTGAATTACGGACGAAATGATAAATCACGATTAAAAAGCTAGACGACTGAGCCAAAGGTAAGAAAACGAATTGGAAGAACAAGCGGAATGAAAAAAAAAAGAAAAAAAAACAAGGAGAAACGAACGGAGGACGAAGTCTCCTAGTCGGGGATAAAACCAAAAATAGGTAAAATATCGATGTCGGTGTAATGTTATACGGTAAAAGTGTTTCTACGTATTTAATGCACTCGCGTAGAAGTATTAAAAAATGAATTGTATAACTGGGGGAAAAGAGGATATCTTTTTGATATCTGATATTGGACGGGGTAACGGGACAGCGAGGGTCGTTGGAGCGAAAACGAACTGGAGGTACGTGAAAACAATGATAAAATTTCAAGATTTGACGGTCGGAAGTGATTTAGTGCGACACCACCCGAGCGTCCCGTGCGAAGAAGCGTGTGGGTGACGTAATCCAAACATCGAGCTTTCCGGTTTTAGGACACGTAGAGGATTCGAACTCTATTTACGGTTATCGAGGGAAAACCATCTGCAGAGTTAAAGAGACCGAAAGAGACCGAAAGAGACCGAAAGAGACCGAGCGCGCAGCAAGCAGAAAAGGAGGAAGAGGGAGAGAAGGAAAAATAAGGAGAGAAGGGGGAGAAATTGCAGAGGAAGACCGGGGAGTATAAATTGGGGGTAAGAAACGGTAGGAGGATGCCTTTGGGTAATAATACGAAGCGAAATCGTTTTAATGACCGAGAGCGGAGCGCGCGAGTCCTCATCGGTCAGTGGAGTCACGTAACCAATGCCCTAACGTATCGCCGAGCAACTCGGATTTTCCCGGGCGCGCTTCCTCGTACCTCCCTCGTACCTCCCTCGCACCTCCCTCGCAGCTCCCTCGGTCGCGTTAATTTCGCTCGCGTTTTTCGGTCGGGTATCGCTCGACACTCGTTCGCTCCACGCTACACCGGCGATGAGACAATCGAGGCTAAAGGCCCCCTCGTGCATAGTAAAACTCGGCTAGATAAGAGAATTTCCCATCGCCCGACTGCGAAACGCGAGAGACGGAGAGACGGAGGGACTGATTGATACGCAGTTTAACGAATCAATTGACCGAGCTTGCGCGAGCTTCGGAGTAAAAGCTGCGTCATTCAGTGTCACTTGTAAATCTTTTTCAATTATTCCGTTTTTTCCTGATTTTTTTCGACAGTCTTTTATGGACAGGTCGATGTAAAAAAAGAGCAGCGTCATCCTTTCCCTTCCTCCCCTCCATCCTCCATCCTTTTCGAGTTCCCGTAAACCTGTATTTTTTCGATTATGTCAAAAAGACCGATAAATTTGATATTGAATTTTTTAACCGACGGCTATCCGGAAAAATATTATTCACTCGGTGTTTTACGATGAGAATCTATTATTAATTAAAAAACGAACGCGCGCACGACTTTCGAATCTCGAATCTCGAGTCCCGAGTCCCGCGTACCAATTTGGTAAAACGATGCCTTGATACCGATATCGTATATCCCAACAATTAACGTAAAAGCTTAATTTTAGTTAAGTATAATCACCCGTAACTTTTACCTCTCTCTACCTACCTTCTCCTTCTTTTTCCCCATCGCTTATAATTAGTTAATTATTTTAACATGATATTATTATTCTAGTTGATAATATGCACCCTTGTTTTTTATTACTAAATCATCCCTCCGACCTAATTAGTCTATCCTCGGCGTCCTCGATCAAAGTGACCCTCCATACCTCGCGAATAATTTATAGAATTATCAAACGATAAGTATTTTTCACTATAACCTATTTTCACTATATAATTGATTATGTATTAAATTATAGGTATAATAATTTCCGTTGCGAACGAAACTAACTGATCAATTGAATATTGCCGCAACCAGGTAAAATATTATTAATCGAAAGATATGTTTATACGGGTATATGCATGCGTATATTGTGCGGATTCACTGGCTTAAATAAATATATTTGAAATATCTATTCATTTATCTGTGCAATATACGTATACCTTTACGTTAAATACGAGACGAGGAAAGTGGAAAAAGTGGAAAAAAGGCAATAATAAATTAGTTATTTAATGTCTGTAACAGATGTTAGTATAGAAATAGAGAAGGGTTAATCCATCATCAAAATCTTAAGCTGATTAGGATTATCGACTTTGCTAACTACATTTGCAAGTCACATTAATTCTCATTAAATCACATTAAACATTTTGAAATTCGAGTTCTAGATTTACCGAGAGTAATAAATTTTACACTGATAAAACGGATTTAAGTAAAATAACTCTTTATTTTATAAAATTCTAAATCCCTTACTTTTTATTTAAATTTTATCCAAATGGACCGATGTGCATGTTCAAGACCGGTACGCGTAACATTTACACATTCCCGATGTAATTCGGTGTAAATATATATATATATATATATATATATATTTAACGTTTAGTAGAACCTTTAGATATCATATCCCAATTCATCCCTTAATGATATTTTTCGCCAAACGATATCGTACTTTTAATATTCGAATTGTCTCTTTAGTGTTATTCCGAGAATTTATCTGTTTTAATAGCCACTTTATACATATTTATACCTTTATACCTTTCTATTTTCATTATTCATTATAATCTGTGTACAAGAGATTATAAATAGAGTTAGCGTTATATATGTCAAGAGTACTGTTAGATAATTTCAAGGTTGACTTTACCTCTTAGGACCGTAAGCTAAGTACAACCATTTAAAATAGAACTAAGATTATATTACTCGCTGTGAATCTGCACCGGCAACCAAATATACGAGTGACTCAATCGGAAATATTATATAAAAAAATATAAAAAAATAGAATAGTTAAAAGAACGTTGAATAACCGGATGTATTTTTTTTTTGGAGAGAAATACCGTATGCTGCGTTAAAAGAGTGCTGATTCTCAAAAGTAGATAATATTATAACGATATAACGATGACGAGCTGAGGTAGGCTGTACTTTCAACGCGGGATTTGTAAAAATCGATCAGGTTATATCGAATAACGGAGCAATTCTAAAGGTAAAGGAACGGTGCAGGCGGAAAGTTGAGCGCGAGGGAAAATATGGGAAACATACGGTAAATAGAAGAGGAGGAAAGGTATAAGGTAGAGTCTAATCAAACCGAGGGATGGCCATAATCTGGCGAAAGACAAAGGAGCGAATGAAAAAGAGAGCGGGAGAGGAAGGAAATATATAATTCTGCAGGAAAGCGTGCAACGAATGGGTTGCATAAAGAGGCCCGAGCATCCTCTACGCTCCGCGGATGCAGACAAAGAGGGAGAGGGAGAGGGAGAGGGAGAGGGAGAGGAGGCGCAATCGCGTTAAATCCGTTCACGTACGGGAGCGCGGGACTACTTTGGGGCTTTGCATCCCGAGTGGCGCGCAGCTGCGAAACAATCGACAACAAATATATAACACGTACCTATCCCTCCCGCCTCCGTCTAGACTCGTCCGGTGGCAACACCTTGCCTCAGCCTTGCCTCAGCCTTGCCTCAGCCTTGCCTCAGCCTGCCGCCGCCCATTATTTTTACCTCGGGAGTAATTGCGCGATTTTCGGATTATAGGTATATATACCGTTCGAGGACTCTAACGAACCCCCAATCGAATTTTAACCGAGTAATCGAATTCCCTCGAACGTACGCGAATTCGCGACTCGGTGTTACGTAGGTATACTTAGGTATACGGGGGCGAGGAGAGAGGTGCTAACCTTACCTTGCACTGCGCAGATAATTTAATACGGGCGTTTCGAGCACAATACGGTCTAACGAGGATCAGGCTGGAAGAACCGGTGCTACTCGGTATGGTGTTACTCGCACTTGACGTTTTGTTCCGATATCGATCGATCAATCGAGTGGGCCACGCGACCGGTAGGCGATCCGCGTACGTCCCCGGTATAATGCATTTATCTCTATTTTTCTAATTGATACGTTTAATTTCTTCTTCCGTGTATGATAATCCGAGAGTCGATAATAGGTATGTATACCAATATAGTTATACCGATAATCACTTACCTTCGTAAACCCAATCGGGAACACCGTTGTAGATAGTCCCGAAGGCACCGCTCACGGTGATCTGATAGTCATTCGGAACTTCGGCTTGCGGTCGATAATAAATGTTGCTCTGGAAAACGTAGACCAAGGCGTTGCCTCGTGGCGCCCAAACCGCCAACTGCAATCCCGACGACTCGTTCCCACTTAGCAAAGTTTCTTGCCTGAAAATATAACGTTTTACCTTTTAATTCTCGCACCCACCTACCTATACCTCACGCCACCTCATCCACCCACTTTTTCTCACGAGCTTCGTTATCGATTTTTAATCTCCTCCTTTGACAACCAACCCCTTCCTACCCTTTTACTTCATTTTTCATAGACCTTATGACGTTTTTCATTACAGAGGCGAACTATTTTCTTTTTCAAACTTGGGCTTTTTACCTTCGTTTTCTCTCGCGAGAGAAACGTTACAATCTGAAAAATTACACGGTATAATTGCTATACCTGCGTCGTCACGAATTTTCAACTTTTTTAATGCCGCGTCGAGATTGGATCATTTGAACATCAATAAAATCTTACGTCCCTTTTATAACTTTATGATATTCGGATACAGATTTTGTTCCTTAAATATATAGTAATAAACTTGCCATTTTAATATTCTTTATCATAACGAAAATTGTGTATTCCATATAGGTATAATACGTTCTTGGGTTGCAAAAGCATCTCCGGTATACCTATTTGATGGTACGCTCGGCCATTTACCGTTAACCAGCCTGCTCGAAATGTTTCCAAAATGTAATTCGATAGCGTTATTAAAAATGGATATTTGGACGCTCGTGAAACGCCTTGTTCAACCTACTGAATCTCGAAGCTTTTAAAATACCGAACGTATATATGTATAAGAAAGTATGAAATTGATACGTGTTTCGTGTAAGCAAATTTCTCGTTGGGCGCGCGCGCGCGCGGGAGCATATATTCAGTTTTGATATTGACGTTTTCGCAAGATACAACGAGAAAAAAGAGTAAGGGAAGATTATTTTAAATAATATGATAATTCAAAAGGTACCTTATATTTTGGGAGGTAAAGCGAGAAATAATAATAAAGGAAATACCGCGCAATCAGAAGATTGCAGGTGACATTGATCAAAGTAACGTGAAAAAAAGAATAATAAGGAAATGTGTGTTTCACGGGTATCCGGAAGACGATAGGGAATTTGCATTTGTTACGGGCAATATCGTTAAATTTTAAGGAATATGCAAATGTAGATTACGGTACATAGCTGCATACGCGCGTGTATTCGTCTATCCGAGAGAAAAGATCTCGGCGTACGTATATACGTACGTACAGTATAAGGTATGTAAAATGGACGTCGAGAATGCGGCACGGTAGCGAAGGATGAAAAAAAGAAAAGGTGGAATTTGAAAATACAGAGGTTATGTGACATTCGCGCGAGATTATAGACGCGTGAAAGTGTTATATATATATGGGTGATTTCACGTCAACTGATTTGGTCTAAAAATGAAAATCATTAAAAATAGTTGGAAACAGTTAAATGACATATAATAAGATCAGAGCCAAATTTTTAGAGATTGATTCCAAGACGCTGCAGAGCTAGAGCAATTCAAAGCAAATGATTTTTTGAAAAAATTGGTGATTCCACCATATTTATTAATTTTTATCTCAAAAACTTTCAACTCTTTGTAACTAAATACAGAAAAGTTTGTAAATGGCACGTAAAATATGGTCATGTTTTTTAAAATAACAATTTTCAAAGTCTGACATTGGCCAAGGTAACATATGTCCTTCGAAAACCCATAACTTTGTTTCGGCACAATTGATTTTGATCTAATCAGTCTCAAAAAAGTATTTTTCAACAGCTTGAAAATAAAGCATGTTAGATTAATGGACTCAGTCTCTAACACAAGTTATGGTCATTTTAATAGTCAAAAACAATTAAGTAATTTCTTAATAAATTATATTAAAGCAGTTTGAAGCCTCTACGCTCATTTGAATCTTAGCTTATAGTTACAAAGCACTCATTAGTTATCTTTAAAGGTAGAAGATGAATGTAAACTGTCGCATAGACATGATGCGAGCAAAGAGCAAGTAGTTTAAGTAGTCAACAGATTTAGATAGCATCTATTGTTAACTTTATTTAAGAATTAGAAAATTTCATTAAGAGAGTTTAAAACATTTTGGTAAGAAAAACTATATTTATGTTACAATACTTTCAATATATTTACACAGTTTGATAAGGTTTGAAAAACCAGAAGCTGTATTTTATTCTAAAGCAGGAGACGCACATACACAATTTAAAGGCAAAATATAAGTTTGTGTCATGTAAACTTTAATTAAACTATAAAATTAGTAAGAATTATATACTGAGGGTTTAAGGGAGCCAAGTATTGCAAAATCTTTTAAACTGTCTTACTGAAATTTTCCAATTCTTAAATGACGTTAACAATAGATGCTATCTAAATCTGTTGACTACTTAAACTACTTGCTCTTTGCTCGCATCATGTCTATGCGACAGTTTACATTCATCTTCTACCTTTAAAGATAACTAATGAGTGCTTTGTAACTATAAGCTAAGATTCAAATGAGCGTAGAGACTTCAAACTGTTTTGCCATTGACTATTAAAATGACCATAACTTGTGTTAGAGACTGAGTCCATTAATCTAACATGCTTTATTTTCAAGCTGTTGAAAAATACTTTTTTGAGAATGATTAAATCAAAATCAATTGTGCCGAAACAAAGTTATGGGTTTTCGAAGGCCTATGTTACCTTGGCTAATATCAGACTTTGAAAATTGTTATTTTAAAAATTGTTATTTTATAATTTGGCTTGATCAGTTGTCGTAAAATCACCCATATATATGCGTGATGCGCGCGTGATAAGGTGTCGGCTTAGACTACGTATGAAAAATTCAGGCGTATACACAATGCTGCGCACCGAAAACCTCTCACACCCAGACGAGAAACAAACTCGAATTTCGAAATATATATACGGTCGTTTACGAGGGTGTACCCGGTGTATAGGTACGATAGGTATATATGTATGTATATATATATATATAGGTACGCATCTATTAGCCTACCTGTCGAGGGAAGTAGAGCTACTTGCTCGAGTGCCTGAGATTCGCTTTTTGATACGTTGTCAATCCAATCGAGCCTCATCCTTACGCACGCGCGTTCATCGATTATCGCTACTTTTATACATTTACCAAACGTTACTATTTAATTTGCAAATCATTGCATTTTTCGTAAGATAAACTATTAGAGCCGTCGCGAACTTTAACTCGTAAGATTGTCTGGTCGCTATAGACCTAGGAGAGAAAAGTGTCTTTCCTATAACGTACCTCGGTGTAGGTGTACTACGTATGTATTTTAAAAATGTTGAACCATGTGCCTTCCTTGTGCGAGCTATCGACTGTACGGAAAGTTCGCCTTTTTCACGGCTCCCCGGAAAGTTAGCAGCTTACTCGTGAAAATACCGTGTCACCTTCGCGTGTACGCGTACGTTCACTAAATTTTCTCACCGGCGCATATCTAATTTAAAGTTACACCGAGAGCACGGACAAAACCATTGTTGTGCGCGAGAGTAACAATCACTGGAAAACGAAATCGCTCGCGAAATCAACGTTTAAAAATAAGACACTTCCCGTTTACCCACCCACGAATATATTCTAAAACTATAAACTTGGGAGAAATATTTTACGGTAAATTTTACTATATTTACTTGTACACGCAGGACACGTTTGTTCTGTCGCGCTGTTTGCCATACTATTTTTACACGTATACTGCACTGTATATACTATATACTATTTACTGTATAATAACAATAAGAATTTATTCTAAGTTTAAAAATGAAAATTTTAATATATGGATATTTTTCCTTAAGAATTTTTCCTCCAAAGAATACGATAATTGTAATAGTAAATAATGGTAATGTAAACGTTAATGTAAACGTAACAATTGCTCAAAATAAAATAAAAATGTATTATTAAATGTGCAACGTGTGTAAATAATGATGGTAATAATTGAATATAAGCCGGCCGCGGCGAGAGTGAGAGTAGAGCGAAATCAGTGACGCGAATGTCACGTTTTAAATAAATTGAACACGTATTCGTTCATTCAATGTTTGAATACTCGTGATTAATAAGTATTTTGAATACTAGTGATAATATATATCACCGGGTGACCGCGGTTGAAGAATCAAACGAACAAAACGTGTTTCACCAGTAATACAAATTACAAAAGTTAATTGAAAAAATGACAATTTATCAGTTTACCATTAGAAAATGTAAAACCGTAGGTACGTTGCCACGTAATTTGTGCCGAGAGCATCATCATCGGCGACAGCAAGGTAGCGGCCGGGCGATTCGTAATCGCTTGTACACGGATCTTGGATGCGGGTGGAGGTCCCGCGGTGCGCCTGCTACAGTACTACCTGGCCATTCGGGCCATTAAACCCGTAACTACCTCTAGTGCGTTATTACACCTATCGATTACTCTATTTCTTAGGACCGATCGATCCTTCGATGTTAATTAATACGCCGCGGATTAATCCATTATTACGGGTAGATTGCAGTAATTTCTAACCCTATATAGTCGGGCATTACAATAACCTGCACGTTATTTCGTTATACATTGTCACATAATTCATCAAATTTATTTTTATCAGGCGTTACATTATAGCGGATGCATTAGCTGCGGTTTTCTTCGTTATATTTATAAAGTACTTTTACCTCGACTGGAGTACGGTGCACCTAATTATCTCATATATGTATAATTATCTAATATAAGTTATGACGCTTAGGTTAGTCTTGCGTTAGCAGATGACGCGACGTATCGTTGCAGTTAAAGATTGAATGATATAGCCGGTAATCGTAATCGCACAAGTCGTAATAGAGAGAATAACCGGTGTTGGCCCATATACATAGGTATGTGGAGGCGTCGCGCAGGTGTGTATGTGCAACCGAGAGCTCGATAAGGAAATTGGAGTACACGGGACATAACCTTTCCGTAGCTGCAGCGTACATGTTGCACACGGGACTCGGGAAAGCGAATTTGGAAATTTGTTGAGTGCGCGCGAAAGTAGGAAGGAAGGAAGTATGGAAGTAAGGAAGTAAGGAAGTAAGGAAGAAAGAAAGAAAGGCATAGTCGAGATAACAGAATCGACGAAGCTCTTTTCGATCTTGACGTATCGTAGATCGAGGAGGAGGGGCTGGACGGGATAGACGTATAGCTGGGTACACGTAAATAGGACGTTCCGTGTCAACTTGCTTGAGCCGATCGGAAAGGAAAACCGTCGACTCGCCGATTCTCCACTCTACTCAAGTCAAGTACGATATGCAGTTGGAAAGGAGCACTACGCGACTCGAGCCGCGAGCCGCGAGCCGCGAGCCGCAGCACTCCCAATTACATCGAAATATTTAATATTTCACTTCGAAAATACATACATGCGGATACATTTTAAAAGAAGAGTGCCGTAGCTGTCGAGTGTACATATACGGATGTAGGATCGATCGAACAATGGGTAATTGCGAGGCTAATTATAGAGGTAGAGTCGAGAGTCCGGGCCGTCTGTTTATTCGTTCACTCGTTCACTCGTTCACTCGTTCACTCGTTCACTCGTTCACTCGTTCGCTCGGCCGTTCAACCCTGAAACGTAGCAGCTGAACGTCGTACGCAATAACGAGTCAATTAGGCGTTTAACCGTAGACGGAGGGAAAAAGAGGTAGGTCGCCGGTGTGTATAAATAGACGAGGGGTGCGCGCACGCGCCGGGTAAACAGACCGACCGGAGGAGCAGGTTGCACGCGCATCGAAAAGGCAATAAACAGAAGCGCACCGCGGTATTCTCGTATGCACGGAGCGTGGAGTCGTAGAGCGTGGAGCGTGGAACGTGGAGCGAGCCCAGGTTTACGAGGGCACCGAGATCGGCCCGCGGCGGTGCATACGCGCGTGTCCTACCTCCCGCGGACCCGAAGAAACCTGCGGGGGATAACTGCAATGACGCTCCTCCAGAAATTCCTTCGGACTCTCTCGAGCTCTTTCCTTCGTTATTCTTCGGAGGGGTGTGCGAGGCTACGCGCGTCTCCCCGAGAGATATAATCGAACCGAAATAGAGTGCACTCCATAAATATCTCAGGTACACTAAATATATTTACAATATCTACATGGAAGCTACACATAGGCGACACGTACAAAATGTAGAAATTTTCATAATGTACATGTAGGCTACATGTACCTGAATACATATAGTGTACATGTTTATAGCATGTGTGACACATGACATCATTTTTTCACGGGAATTGATAGATCGCTGCGTCTTTTGATCTCGTACACTGCAGCATTTTCTCGCACAGCCCCTACTTAAAAAATTCGCTCCTTCTCCGATTGTGCGTATCTGGAAAAAAAGCAAAACACAAAGTATCGAAATATTTTTTTTTATACTTAAAAAGTAAGAAAATGTGTAAGATATCGGAAAAGAATTTATGGCAGCAAGAAAATTTCGATACAGAAAATTTAAGGTTAATAGGTTATCAGACCTATAACCAAGTCGTATTATTAAAACTGAAAGACTTTCATATTTTTAAAAACTTATCTGAGTAATCTGGTATTGATCATCTTCATAATTTAGACCTGGTGCGTTCACTCCGACGAAGATTTTATTAGCATCCGCAGCGGCAGCGCAAACAAATTCTCAAAGTCCGTAACACTGAAGTTGCATCGATGCGAAGTTGCATAAACATATCCTTGCATCTTTAGTTTAACGTTTGACTTCGCATCGATGCAACTTCAGTGTGACGGACTTTGAGAATTTGTTTGCGCTGCCGCTGCGGATGCTAATAAAATCTTCGTCGGAGTGATCGCACCAGGTCTAAATTATGAAGATGATCAATACCAGATTACTCAGATAAGTTTTTAAAAATATGAAAGTCTCAGTTTTAATAATACGACTTGGTTATAGGTCTGATAACCTATTAACCTTAAATTTTCTGTATCGAAAATTTTCTTGCTGCCATAAATTCTTTTCCGATATCTTACACATTTTCTTACTTTTTTAAGTATAAAAAAAAATATTTCGATACTTTGTGTTTTGCTTTTTTTCCAGATACGCACAATCGAGAAGGAGCGAATTTTTAAGTAGGGGCTGTGCAAGAAAATGCTGCAGTGTACGAGATCAAAAGACGCAGCGATCTATTATTCCCGTGAAAAAATGATGTCATGTGTCACACATGTTATAAACATGGACACTACATGTATTCAGGTACATGTAGCCTACATGTACATTATGAAAATTTCTACATTTTGTACGTGTCGCCTATGTGTAGCTTCCATGTAGATATTGTAAATATATTAGTGTACCTGAGATATTTATGGAGTGCACTCTATAAACATCTCAAATACACTAAATATTTATAATATCTACACATAAGCTACATGAGTGTTGAGGTAGAAAAAAGAAAGTATCCACACGCTTATAATATACATATTCGTTATACATTTGGCAGATATCACATGTATAAAACATCAATCCCACACGAACCAAACACGAATGTACATGCATTTCTAATATGGGATTCGGTCACAAGATACATGCATGATACATTTTTAAACCGAGAAAAACGACTCGACCTACCTCGATTCCCCGCGGAAAATACATTGTACCCCTGCCCCTATTCTCGATAATACTTTGATGGCTCCATGTTTACTCATCACGCAACAATCATCCTTTCGACGACATCGACCTCCATCATTTTTCATTTACCTCCCGTGAAACGTTGCTCGGGTGAAACGTTCGTTAAATTTTCGTTCGTTCAACTAACTCGGACAAATGGATTACTTCTCTACTAATAGAGTAATATACCTATATATCCACAGACGGATATGGAATAGTTGGGATATATGTATAGCGCTTCAATTGCTTCAAAAGTTTGGTCGCATTCAAAAATTTCAACTTTCCTTATGTCTTTTGAATATATCTCTAAAGTCCCGAAAGTCTCGGAAGTCTCGGAAGTCTCGGAAGTCTCGATAGACGATGCCGCTGCTCGACAGTAACAACCCTCTTCTGGAATATGAATAAAGTCAAACTCGATAACAAGATATTCACTCGGGAACAATAGGTACAACATTTTCGCAATTAGCTGCTTCTTCTACTTTGGATTTCTTGCGATTTCAACTCTCGTATAATTTTGTTCCCGTGGATGTATGTATGGGTATAGGTATAGGTATAGGTATAGGTATACAGGGAGGGCATTTTATGTGAATAATAGATGATTCCGCGATCGTGAGAGGCTCTCTCGGTTGGATAGTTTCGTCGAAACTCGGTTAAAACGGTCGATCGATCGGACTAGGGATTAAGTTCTTCTAGAGTCAACATTACTTCCAGGAAGAAAGTGCGGGAGTATAATTTACCGTTACCCAGAAGAAAGCCCAGGATAGCTCGAAGAGCTGGACGGGATTCGGATAAAGAAGTCGTGTTACCTCACCCCGCGACGTACGCGAGTGACAATGCGAAAAAGAGTATATACCGACGTCGTTGCGTCGCAGGTTGCTAAATGCACGTGTCTATTAATTTTAAAACGAAGGGAGGGAGAGATTGGTGCGCGAATCACTCGGGCAGTGGGCACAGCCAACGACAAACGGCTTACGCGACGGAGAGATAGAGAGAGAGAGAGAGAGAGAGAGAGAGAGGCCCGAGACGAAGAAGGACCCGAAGAAACGCTGGGACGGAGGGCAATAAAGGATCGAGTTGCCGTTGTTACCGCTGCTGTCACGGTCATCCCCCGTACACGCGGTGGACGACCACGACGACGACGACGACGACGACGACTCGTGCCCGGGAGCGGGAGAAAAAGAGGATTTATATACGTGACCGAGATCGAGCCGAAAGAACCGAGGGAGGGCGCACAGCTTGCTCGGTCGAGCGTGCACGAGGAAAAAACCAAACTAACGAACACGATACCCATCACGTACACGTAGCTACATACCTACTCGTAACCACACCCACACGGCTACCCGATTTTCTTCGAGGTACGCGATACGCGGGCGAAACTCTTCTTAACGAAAATCCGGAAATTAACCGTTTTTATACCTTCCGCCGATCGATCGAGATACCTCCTCCCCCTCCCCGCCCCCCCCCTCTCGCCCCTCCATCTCTCTCTCTTTTTTTCTCGCACAGCTTCGTCTGCAAGAGAACGATGAAGCCCGTGTGTACGCGGCTGTGCTTTGTATTTTCTTATATTTTTATTTCCAGAATCTCGCACTGCTCGACGTATTATTAAAACTGAAAGACTTTCATATTTTTAAAAACTTATCTGAGTAATCTGGTATTGATCATCTTCATAATTTAGACCTGGTGCGTTCACTCGGTTCACATCCAGCGACGAAATTTATTAGCATCCGCAGCGGCAGCGCAAACAAATTCTCAAAGTCCGTAACACTGAAGTTGCATCGATGCGAAGTTGCATAAACATATCCTTGCATCTTTAGTTTAACGTTTGACTTCGCATCGATGCAACTTCAGTGTGACGGACTTTGAGAATTTGTTTGCGCTGCCGCTGCGGATGCTAATAAAATCTTCGTCGGAGTGATCGCACCAGGTCTAAATTATGAAGATGATCAATACCAGATTACTCAGATAAGTTTTTAAAAATATGAAAGTCTCAGTTTTAATAATACGACTTGGTTATGGTCTGATAACCTATTAACCTTAAATTTTCTGTATCGAAAATTTTCTTGCTGCCATAAATTCTTTTCCGATATCTTACACATTTTCTTACTTTTTTAAGTATAAAAAAAATATTTCGATACTTTGTGTTTTGGCTTTTTTTCAGATATACGCACAATCGAGAAGGAGCGAATTTTTAAGTAGGGGCTGTGCAAGAAAATGCTGCAGTGTACGAGATCAAAAGACGCAGCGATCTATTATTCCCGTGAAAAAATGATGTCATGTGTCACACATGTTATAAACATGGACACTACATGTATTCAGGTACATGTAGCCTACATGTACATTATGAAAATTTCTACATTTTGTACGTGTCGCCTATGTGTAGCTTCCATGTAGATATTGTAAATATATTTAGTGTACCTGAGATATTTATGGAGTGCACTCTATAAACATCTCAAATACACTAAATATTTAAATATACACATAAGCTACATGAGTGTTGAGGTAGAAAAAAAAAGTATCCCACCTTATAATATACATATTCGTTATACATTTGGCAGATATCACATGTATAAAACATCAATCCCACACGAACCAAACACGAATGTACATGCATTTCTAATATGGGATTCGGTCACAAGATACATGCATGATACATGTTTTAAACAACATGTCGTACACACGTTTTTTATATGTGTATTACATGTAATTTTTTTTACGCGGGCGACCGAGAAAAACGACTCGACCTACCTCGATTCCCCGCGGAAAATACATTGTACCCCTGCCCCTATTCTCGATAAATACTTTGATGGCTCCATGTTTACTCATCACGCAACAATCATCCTTTCGACGACATCGACCTCCATCATTTTTCATTTACCTCCCGTGAAACGTTGCTCGGGTGAAAACGTTCGTAAATTTTCGTTCGTTCAACTAACTCGGACAAATGGATTACTTCTCTATAATAGAAGTAAGTATACCTATATATCCACAGACGGATATGGAATAGTTGGGATATATGTATAGCGCTTCAATTGCTTCAAAAGTTTGGTCGCATTCAAAAATTTCAACTTTTCCTTATGTCTTTTGAATATATCTCTAAAGTCCCGAAAGTCTCGGAAGTCTCGGAAGTCTCGGAGTCTCGATAGACGATGCCGCTGCTCGACAGTAACAACCCTCTTCTGGAATAGGAATAAAGTCAAACTCGATAACAAGATATTACTCGGAACAATAGGTACAACATTTTCGCAAATTAGCTGCTTCTTCTACTTTGGATTTCTTGCGATTTCAAACTCTCGTATAATTTTGTTCCCGTGGATGTATGTATGGGTATAGGTATAGGTATAGGTATAGGTATACAGGGAGGGCATTTATGTGAATAATAGATGATTCCGCGATCGTGAGAGGCTCTCTCGGTTGGATAGTTTCGTCGAAACTCGGTTAAAACGGTCGATCGATCGGACTAGGGATTAAGTTCTTCTAGAGTCAACATTACTTCCAGGAAGAAAGTGCGGGAGTATAATTTACCGTTACCCAGAAGAAAGCCCAGGATAGCTCGAAGAGCTGGACGGGATTCGGATAAAGAAGTCGTGTTACCTCACCCCGCGACGTACGCGAGTGACAATGCGAAAAAGAGTATATACCGACGTCGTTGCGTCGCAGGTTGCTAAATGCACGTGTCTATTAATTTTAAACGAAGGGAGGGAGAGATTGGTGCGCGAATCACTCGGGCAGTGGGCACAGCCAACGACAAACGGCTTACGCGACGGAGAGATAGAGAGAGAGAGAGAGAGAGAGAGGCCCGAGACGAAGAAGGACCCGAAGAAACGCTGGGACGGAGGGCAATAAAGGATCGAGTTGCCGTTGTTACCGCTGCTGTCACGGTCATCCCCCGTACACGCGGTGGACGACCACGAACGACGACGACGACGACGACGACTCGTGCCCGGGAGCGGTGAGAAAAAGAGGATTTATATACGTGGACCGAGATCGAGCCGAAAGAACCGAGGGAGGCGCACAGCTTGCTCGGTCGAGCGTTGCACGAGGAAAAAAACAAACTAACGAACACGATACCCATCACGTACACGTAGCTACATACCTACTCGTAACCACACCCACACGGCTACCCCCCGATTTTCTTCGAGGTACGCGATACGCGGGCGAAACTCTTCTTAACGAAAATCCGGAAATTAACCGTTTTTATACCTTCCGCCGATCGATCGAGATACCTCTCCCACCTCCCCGCCCCCCCCCCTCTCGCCCCTCCATCTCTCTCTCTTTTTTTCTCGCACAGCTTCGTCTGCAAAGAGAACGATGAAGCCCGTGTGTACGCGGCGTGCTTTGTATTTTCTTATATTTTTATTTCAGAATCTCGCACTGCTCGACGTATTCCATTATACTTATAGTGACTGGGAACGGGGAGGAGCGGGGGTCGGCGACGGTGCCTTTGTAGTAAGGGATTCGAGCTCGGTCTTTTCTTTGAATATTACCTCGAGAAATCGAATAGTCGAGTAAATAATAAGAAGATTCGCGCTCCCCGACATTTTAAGTAGGATGCATCGAGCGCGCCCACCTACCCGCACCACCCGATATATTTCTTAGTCACCGTGATTTACCGCATTTTAATGAAATTCATTTTTATGATCTACCGTCTCCATTAGTTTAATATATTACTCGCGGTCGTTCGATCTTGTATAACACCGAGGACCGATTCCACGCCAACTCCAATCGAACTTTCAAACGTTACCAATTCAGCAATGATATTACGCGTTTTTATGCTAAAATTTTGCCGAGTCGAGTTTTCAAGTTCTCGATAGAATTATAAACGAAGCGACGACAACGAGGCGACGACGTCGAGGACGTCGAGGACGGCGGGGACGGCTGCAGTCGGAAAACGTTAATACGCGCGTTAATACCGATAAACGTGATGTCTACTGGAGCGTGAACGAAAATAACATAGTGGATTAAAGAAGGAAAAGCAGCTACATGTATTCAGGTACATGTAGCCTACATGTACATTATGAAAATTTCTACATTTTGTACGTGTCGCCTATGTGTAGCTTCCATGTAGATATTGTAAATATATTTAGTGTACCTGAGATATTTATGGAGTGCACTCTATAAACATCTCAAATACACTAAATATTTAATATCTACACATAAGCTACATGAGTGTTGAGGTAGAAAAAAGAAAGTATCCACACGCTTATAATATACATATTCGTTATACATTTGGCAGATATCACATGTATAAAACATCAATCCCACACGAACCAAACACGAATGTACATGCATTTCTAATATGGGATTCGGTCACAAGATACATGCATGATACATGTTTTAAACAACATGTCGTACACACGTTTTTTATATGTGTATTACATGTAATTTTTTTTACGCGGGCGACCGAGAAAAACGACTCGACCTACCTCGATTCCCCGCGGAAAATACATTGTACCCCTGCCCCTATTCTCGATAAATACTTTGATGGCTCCATGTTTACTCATCACGCAACAATCATCCTTTCGACGACATCGACCTCCATCATTTTTCATTTACCTCCCGTGAAACGTTGCTCGGGTGAAACGTTCGTTAAATTTTCGTTCGTTCAACTAACTCGGACAAATGGATTACTTCTCTACTAATAGAAGTAATATACCTATATATCCACAGACGGATATGGAATAGTTGGGATATATGTATAGCGCTTCAATTGCTTCAAAAGTTTGGTCGCATTCAAAAATTTCAACTTTTCCTTATGTCTTTTGAATATATCTCTAAAGTCCCGAAAGTCTCGGAAGTCTCGGAAGTCTCGGAAGTCTCGATAGACGATGCCGCTGCTCGACAGTAACAACCCTCTTCTGGAATATGAATAAAGTCAAACTCGATAACAAGATATTCACTCGGGAACAATAGGTACAACATTTTCGCAATTAGCTGCTTCTTCTACTTTGGATTTCTTGCGATTTCAACTCTCGTATAATTTTGTTCCCGTGGATGTATGTATGGGTATAGGTATAGGTATAGGTATAGGTATACAGGGAGGGCATTTTATGTGAATAATAGATGATTCCGCGATCGTGAGAGGCTCTCTCGGTTGGATAGTTTCGTCGAAACTCGGTTAAAACGGTCGATCGATCGGACTAGGGATTAAGTTCTTCTAGAGTCAACATTGCTTCCAGGAAGAAAGTGCGGGAGTATAATTTACCGTTACCCAGAAGAAAGCCCAGGATAGCTCGAAGAGCTGGACGGGATTCGGATAAAGAAGTCGTGTTACCTCACCCCGCGACGTACGCGAGTGACAATGCGAAAAAGAGTATATACCGACGTCGTTGCGTCGCAGGTTGCTAAATGCACGTGTCTATTAATTTTAAACGAAGGGAGGGAGAGATTGGTGCGCGAATCACTCGGGCAGTGGGCACAGCCAACGACAAACGGCTTACGCGACGGAGAGATAGAGAGAGAGAGAGAGAGAGAGAGAGAGAGAGAGAGAGAGGCCCGAGACGAAGAAGGACCCGAAGAAACGCTGGGACGGAGGGCAATAAAGGATCGAGTTGCCGTTGTTACCGCTGCTGTCACGGTCATCCCCCGTACACGCGGTGGACGACCACGACGACGACGACGACGACGACGACTCGTGCCCGGGAGCGGGAGAAAAAGAGGATTTATATACGTGACCGAGATCGAGCCGAAAGAACCGAGGGAGGGCGCACAGCTTGCTCGGTCGAGCGTGCACGAGGAAAAAACCAAACTAACGAACACGATACCCATCACGTACACGTAGCTACATACCTACTCGTAACCACACCCACACGGCTACCCGATTTTCTTCGAGGTACGCGATACGCGGGCGAAACTCTTCTTAACGAAAATCCGGAAATTAACCGTTTTTATACCTTCCGCCGATCGATCGAGATACCTCCTCCCCCTCCCCGCCCCCCCCCCTCTCGCCCCTCCATCTCTCTCTCTTTTTTTCTCGCACAGCTTCGTCTGCAAGAGAACGATGAAGCCCGTGTGTACGCGGCTGTGCTTTGTATTTTCTTATATTTTTATTTCCAGAATCTCGCACTGCTCGACGTATTCCATTATACTTATAGTGACTGGGAACGGGGAGGAGCGGGGGTCGGCGACGGTGCCTTTGTAGTAAGGGATTCGAGCTCGGTCTTTTCTTTGAATATTACCTCGAGAAATCGAATAGTCGAGTAAATAATAAGAAGATTCGCGCTCCCCGACATTTTAAGTAGGATGCATCGAGCGCGCCCACCTACCCGCACCACCCGATATATTTCTTAGTCACCGTGATTTACCGCATTTTAATGAAATTCATTTTTATGATCTACCGTCTCCATTAGTTTAATATATTACTCGCGGTCGTTCGATCTTGTATAACACCGAGGACCGATTCCACGCCAACTCCAATCGAACTTTCAAACGTTACCAATTCAGCAATGATATTACGCGTTTTTATGCTAAAATTTTGCCGAGTCGAGTTTTCAAGTTCTCGATAGAATTATAAACGAAGCGACGACAACGAGGCGACGACGTCGAGGACGTCGAGGACGGCGGGGACGGCTGCAGTCGGAAAACGTTAATACGCGCGTTAATACCGATAAACGTGATGTCTACTGGAGCGTGAACGAAAATAACATAGTGGATTAAAGAAGGAAAAGCAGCTACGTGTAGTAGGAGGGGCAGGAGGGGGAAGACGATCAACCGGGTGATCCATCATTCGTATTAATAGAGCATTAGCAGCTCGTCGTGCAGCTCCGTCCTCCGTGCTCCGAATAATATTCGACGGCGTATACGTATATAGGAGATACAGTCGGTTAATAACAATGTATACTCGGTAATTCATCGAGTTTGAAATCGGAATGAGGTTTATTCCGACACCCCCCGCAGCCCCCGTACCCCGGCCGATCGTTCCTACCAATTGGAATCGATGATTCGCTCAATTCTACCCTTTTGCCAGGAGGGTTAGGGGGGGGGGCGGGGGGCTCGCGCGCGACGGCTAATCGCCGGATATGCCACTAGTAGACGTGTATCTCGCACCGTTTTCATTTGACAGCTGCGATACGATACGATACACTATAGCAGCAATATAATGTAATTTTCAGGTATCACCGGGAATCACGTACGTCACCGTTTTATCATCGATCCACCTGTGGGTTTTCACTCTTTCTCCACGAGCTAGTTTTCCCGGGTAGAGTGGGCCAGAGTGTCGAATCCGCGCAGCTCAATCGGGACAACATCCGAACCGTCGAACCGTCGAACCGTCAAATTAGTGGGATTTAAAACACGCAGACAATGTATATTTATCGTAAAAGGAGTGGGAGGTGCGCGGTTGAGGTAGAGGCAAGAAAGTCGAGGTCGCGGCTCACTAAACGCTAAGGTGAGTTAATTCGAGGGCGACGCGAGAGCTAGGCTGGCTGGCTCTAATTCGATATCAAGTGTTTAGGGGATCGTGGGAGCTCGAGGCTCGGGGCTCGGGGGCCGGGGGCCGGGATTAATAAATCAGAGAGATCGTAAAACAAAGTTAAGAGTTTGCAGAAAATGAAAGTCTAAGTAGAAGGAATGATTTGCGGAAATTCGTCGGCGTAACGTCGTTACGGGACCGAGGAACCATGGTAAGGAGTGGGGGGGGGGGAGGAGGAGGAGGAGGAGGAGGAGGAGGAGGAGAGCGAGAGAGAAGAGGGCCAGGGTAAAGTCGAGATTTACAAAGAGCAAAGCGGCGTCGCATTCTTCGAGGAGTCAGTTAAAAGCAACGTCAGGCGGCCGCGCGCCCCGCAATATATAAATCCACGGATGAGAAAGTTGCCGGTCCTCGGTGGAATACGAAAAGGGTGCAGGCTGGAGGCGGTGGATGAGGGCGGCTCTCCCCCGGCCTTGCAGGTTGCGTTAGTACAGTAATTTGCGCAACGGGCCGTCGCCACCCGTCCACCCGTCCACCCGTCCACCCGTCCACCTCCTCCCGGGATTAAAATGCAAATCTAAATTTTAGCCTGAAATAAGTCTGAAATATGATTATAACTGTAAATGCGATAAGCTTACGGCTCGTTTACTTACAGCGTCTCGAGGTTCACGATCTTGTACTGGGCCAGGTACGTGTGACGAAACAGCTGAAACAGAGAAAACGGTGTCCCACTGTAGTTTCTAGTTTCGTTCCTCCTTTCTCCCTCATTGAAATTCACTACTATGCATTTTTGGTACATTACGCCTCTCCTACTTGGGCGGTTCGGTACTTCGGTGCTTCGGTGCTTCGGTGCTTCTCACCGCTTCCCTCCACCTACCGCGACACCTTATTTTCCCCTTTCGACTCACTCGCGGAAACGACACGGAAACTTTTTTAAATATTACCAACTTCATCGGAAATTCTATTCTCGTTCCTTATTACACTTGGATATATCATCCTAACTGATTCAATTTATATCCTCTATTGCCAGCTCTGACGTAATATTTTACTCGCTCCTCGCCCTCATTTATTTTTATAACTTTGCCTCCTGACGAATTGCTCCCCAACCTCACCTTTCACCCTCATATTACTCCAATCCCTTACTCCAATCAAATTCCGCGTTACTCAATGTTCACTTTCAAAACATTTGTTTCATTTTCTAACACTTTCCTCCGCGTATGATTTTCGAGACGCGATATCTCGTATTACCTCGTATCGTACTGCATCGATCTACGCGCGTCTCCCACTCAACGCGGCAATTCATCACTTCGCGATCCATCGGGTATATAGCTATATACTTATATTATATGTACCTACAACTATACTATTCAATCCAATACTTAAATATATATAATATTACAGCTCCTTTTTACACACCTCTCCCTTATTCTCTACGCGCGCGTACTATTCTCTCCGATAGAGAGATCGCGCTACGTTTGAATAATGCATAACTTGCTAAAATTTTCCACTTGGAAAATTATTTTAACTTCGCATCTGCCGGGGGTTTCAACAAAAATAGATAGAGTTTTAAGCGATAAAAGCAAACTGATGTACATATGTATATCTCCCCGCCGTACGTGGTTACCTGGGTAAAATTGCGGGTAACGATGAACTAACGGCACTACTATAGTTTCGGTGTGTATAGGTATATGCGTACTCGTATATATATATATATATATACATATATAGGACCCCCGATAAAATATAAATATACCTATATGAAAATTCGAGCGAAAAAAAAAAACTAGTTTGGAGGAGGAAGAGACGGTATATTTATCAAATATGTCGTTTTAATAGGTAATAAAATAAAACAACAAAACGCACTTTATAAAAGGGTGACACGGCAAACCACTTACGGCACTCCATTTTCATATTTCTCGGTGTATACAAGTGCCTGTCAAATAATTCCTAGCTCGTCCGTTTCCACGTGGTAATATATTTAACGATATATCTAACTCCATATTTTAATATCAGTAGGATATGCTGGAAGGTGGATGGAAGGTGGATGGAAGGTGGATGGAAGGTGGATCGAGGATGGGCGCGCGTACAGCCCAGCTTCAATTAGAAGAACCCTGCATTTAATCCAACCCAAGCCAAGTCGGAGAGAGAGAGAGAGAGAGAGAGAGAGAGAGAGAGAGAGAGAGAGGGAGTCGAGGAATACGCCGAGTACACCTGCTGGCGCGAGATGTTAAATTTAAATTGCTGTATACAGCGAGTATACACATTACGTTAGAATGCTCGTCTCGGCAAAAAGTATGGGACAATCTTGCTGTTCCTTTTCTCCCTCCCAGCTCCCAGTTCCCAGGTCCCAGCTCCTCCTTGAGAAAACAATGTTCCGCAGTTCCGCAATTCGTGTCCGCGTGCAGTGTATCGTTTTCTTTTTCATTTATGCAAACACCTCGTGTACCAAAAGTTCATTATGCATTTCGAAGACGCGGCGCAACGAAAGCGATTTATGAACGACGCACGCGCCGGGCGAGATAACGCGCGCCAGCTACGTCCCCCTAAACCGCGGAGCGCGACCCCTTCGCCCGAGATTACGACTAGTCGGCTTTTTCTACGCGTATCGACTAAATTTATCGTAATTTCGAAAACCCCCGTACGATTATACTAGACAAACATAAATTACCTCGGAGTACCTGCGCCCTGCGGGTTAACTTGTATTACGCGTGTACTTTCGATGAATTTTTCACCTGGTAAACGCGAGTCGAGAGTTTTACGGTAAACCCACTTCCGAGCATCTCGTGCAGTTGAACTCTTGACAAAAAATACGTGCAGTATACGTTCGTAATAGGTACCGGGGCTACGGGGCTACGGGGCTACGGGGCTACGGGGCTACGGGCCACCGGGTTTAACAGTTCAACCGCAGACGCAATGAGTGCTCTGCTCGACCTTTTCAGACGCTCGACTTTTTTACGATTGCACCTCTATGTACCAACGTGGCTCCATGGCTAATTTCCCCATTACGCGTAATTTCATCGGGTACGTCCGTTCATTATTAACATTTCCGTCGACCTTCCCATCGGAACCCCTTGGCGCAGCACTAATCCGCGTCTTACTTTTTTCCGGTCGAATTTCGATAACTCGAAACACAATATTTCGGAAACCTCGGTCGAGCTAGTAAAATCGGTAAGCGATCGCATTTGTAGGGGCGCCGCGTGTTATCTCCATTATGCTCGGTGCCGCTCAAATAGAAATAAAAAGGGGGATAGAGGAGTGAAAGGAAAAACTTATTAAAAATGTCATATTGGATAGGATCGGGGATCGGGGAGGTAGATAAACGCAGCCGGCCACCGATTTCCTTCCAATAAATTTAAAGCTTACGAGATATGGCGCTTCGATGCGTCAGGTATCATCAATAATACTCGTCGATACGGCGGCGGCGGCGGCGGCGGTGGCGGTGGCGGCGGCGGGGCCGCCCGAAGGATTCACGGTGCCGCGGGGCGCGGGTGAGCGCTATTTTGCCTCCATTAACTCTTTCACAGCACCGGCCCATAAATCACCGGGGCCGAGCTGCCGCGATAAGGATCGGAATAACGTCATTTTCACGCGGTGCGAATCATTGTCACCATCAGCCCCGCGAATCGATCCATTTTCGAATATTTCGTGCTTTCCGGACCCTATCTCGCCTCGCTACTCTCCACCATTCCCGGCAGTACTTTCTTTTATTCCGCTCGTCCGTTACCGCGTTTTTCGTTTTTCGTTTTTCTCGGACCCGCGGACCAAACTGCACCCACAGATTTTCCTGTCGATCGGCGAATTATTCCGAATTCTTCTCGCGAAAATGTCGCCCTTTCCCGGTCCCCATAAGCACCTCGACCACTCGACCACATGCGATAATTCGTCGTTTAGTTTTCTTTCAATGTAAATCTCTCGTCGTCGAAAAAGAGGAAACAATCTGGAAAACCCTCCGACAAAACGTACAACGAGAAAATTCACTCGCTGGACACACGATTCGGGCGATTTGGTTAGACCGGCAAAAAATTCGGACGAAACGAATCAGCGCTTCCGTTATATACCGTAAAAATTAGTATGCCGCGCCGACGCGTCCAATTTATTTTTAAAATATATGCATTTTTAATGTACCATCGTTTCTCCGCCGGAATGAGCTCGTTCGCCCAAATGTACGTTATTACGTATATTACATTCGATTTTATCTTCAAAATCTCCTGTTGACGACAATTAAGCCACGGCAAATGCCGTTCTTTTTTTAATATATCTATAATAAATATAAATTCTTGACAGATGGATTTGACGAAAATATAGCTCTTTGAAAGGGCAAACTTATCGAATCATAAAAATTCCTCGGGATTTTCGTGAAAAAAGTATAATGAACAGAGAAATACCGAGCAAGCGCATTAAAACCGCGAGGTGTGCAAAGGAAAATGTGATCGAGGGTAAGTCACTCATTTCGTTTAGTGCTCTTGTGGGCCGAGTACCGACGACTCTTTCGAGATACCGAAAACGAACATTTGGTAAAATTAATTGTTTGATATCGTGGAAATAGCCTACGGAAAGTCAAACAAATTCGCGGACGCGAGTGTATTCAAAAATCTCTCTTTTCAAACGCGTTTCCCCTAACAATTGATATACATTCCGCATTAAAGCAGTTTGTTTATTCGCACCTTCTACGCTAATCGAAGCTCGATCGAATTAATCCCGTCGACGTTACATAATTGACTGCCGCGAAAACCGTGTCTATATATATGTATGTGCGCGCGTGTGTGTGCGTATGTGTGTGCGTGTGTGTGTGTGTGCGCGTGTAGAGGGTGTAGGGAGTGTGCGTAGCGAGATCGCGAGAGAGAAGGTAAAAGCAAACGCGTCGACGAGTAATTCGCAGCTGCAGCTCGGATTTCGCATGCCCGTTAACGTTTTTAAAGCGTCATTGTCGCGCAATCGTAATTCGAGCCGAATAATTATATCGGAAAGAATGCGTTACGAGGTAGAGGTCGGGAAGAGATAAAACGTGGCTGGTGGTGGTAACGCTCGAGCGAGGCGATACCAAAAATGCGTTGCGGACGAGTGCGCGCGGCGGGTTGAGGGTAAAGTGGGAGGGGGAATAATCGTGAAAAAGAGGTGCGTGATCGGCGATGCGTCGAGCGGCTATTATTTCTCTGTAAAATTAACCAATTAAATCAGTTGCGCTGCGAAATGTCGAGTCGATCGGAACGTGTCGCAAAGTGAGGGAGTCACCGAGGGAAGGAGCGAGAGGTAGAGAGAGAAAGAGCAACCGCAACGATTCGGCGATTAGGGAATCAGCCGCGGAGTGAAATTGGATTCGATTGGCCGATTCTGCGAAATTACCTCTTTTTCACGCCATTCTCATCAGCACCGACGCGAAATTCTGCGTGCGAAATTCTGGTGGACCGCCGCCGCTACATTTTCCACGCTCGAGTCGGCCTCCGAATTCACAGACCGGTACAAGATAATCACTTTCGCGCCCTCCTCCCTCCTCCCTCCGTAAGCGGGAATTATATTCGATATTCCCTCACTTTCGTTCCTAATCCCCTGCGATTCTCCGCGTGTGGTGCATACGCTCGCTTCACCCTCGTTTTATATCCTCTTTTTTTCGCTACGCTCGTTTACACGAATTTTACACGATTTACGTTACGCGCGATTGTTTGCTCCTTTTTTTTCGATCGGATATTCTCGGGTTCGTTGACTTTTTTTGTTTAATGTCGTACATACGCTTCGGAAGCGATACGGATTTTTTTATTTTATATCGTGTAAAAAATTTTTTCGCGATAAAATAGCTTTGCCCGCGCGGCAGTGGCGCACCAGTGGCTACTAACATCTTGTGACGCTCGCCCCCTGTCCTATACTCGTTTTATTTGTACAACCGTGCGTTTCTACTGTTTTAAACTCGTAAACAGTATTTCCCAGCCGCTTGGACATTTAACTTTTAACGTTTGACTTTCCGCGACTTTCAACGAAACGACCGGACGCACCAACACCCCCGTATCCGGGTATCGAGAAATAGAATATAAACGGTACAACCGTACAACTTCCAATTAACCAGAAATATAGAATCACGGCGGTATTAAAATATTTTATTTTCGGTCAATTGTTTTTCTGGATAAATATCATTCGACATGCAATTATTCAGAGTAAATTCTCTCGAATTTTAAAATAGAATTTTGTATATGGGTTATTACGTATGTATTATTTCTCGAGTACCGAATGTTCTCAGCTCGTATCTCAAGTAGCATCGCATCGATTGTAATTGACGGCCCCACCGGGTGATTATGCTTCTTGCGTCCACAAATACAGCTGCCGTAGACTGGATACTAAGAGTAACAAATATTCCCCGAATATTTATTTCATCGTTACTTTCATAAGTTTATCCATTTATTCGTTATTGAAAACCCGAGATGACTATGTTTTCCTGCTTCTACGCGATTATATTAATAATATTAATCGGAAAACCGCTCGTAAACCCATGTCGTAAAATAAATCGTGAGTTGATTGTGCGCGCGCGGGCTATCGACTGACTCCCGCGTCTTCCGTAAAAGTCAATCCAGATCGATCCAGTTGGACCAACTGCGTTTTCTCACGATTTTAGAGCGGCAAATTAATTTAAATTTCGAGTATCACCGTGGTGACTACGGGTGACTACGAGCAAACACCGAGATCCGAGACCGAAGTTCGCGCATAACCAACCCTCGATCGTGACAAATAAACCGTCGTACGCGAAGTTACGAGTTACTCGTATACCCTGGTTGCCGTCCTCACCGTGGTTCGGTGTATCGAATAGATCCGATTCTTCGATCCGAGATCCTCGCGCGCGTAAGCTTTACCTTTAAGTCAACGTACGGTACGTGTACGCGGCGAGTGTATCCCGACTTTATAACGTTGAGGTTTCCCGGTTTGCGTAAGCACGGGTGGATTTTATTGTCAATCGAACGATGTAACCGTAAGGCACAACGATATCGTATTTCATTGGGCGACGCTCGAGTTTCCCGCGACGAAAATCCTCGAGGTAAAACATCCAGAGAATTTACATTTGGGCGCGCAATATCTTAGGCACATCGAAAGTTTCACCGTCCATATCATGCTAATTTATGCGGTACTTTATATCCAGGAGGAGGAGTCGCGTTACGATTTATCAAAATCAACTGGAACCGCAACAACGCGCGTGTTCTCGAACGCGAACCCACCGTCGAGCTAATTGATTAACCATTATTACCTGATAATATATGTCTCTCAGTAGCTAGCTCGTGCTTGGGTCGTCGTAAAAAATGGATCGATCGGACCGATCGCGCGTATTCCGATACGAGTCGAGTATTTTCGTCGCCTTCGTACGATCCCTATTACACTATATGTATTCTTTCGTGTTAGCTGCAGTGTACATTTTTTTCATTCGGCAGATCGAAGGGGCGCCGCTTAACCCCGGGCGCGCATCTCCCGCGTGTAGTCCCGTTGTAGTACCATCAGCCCCGCGTACATACATTATACATTCTTACGGCACTTCCCTACTCGCCGACGAACTACCGTTTTTCATTTATTCATTTTTATTGTTTCTCTCCCCCCCTCTACCCCTCACCGGCTGACTCGCCGCTCTAGTTCTACTCTCGAAGTTCTTATCGTTCTGGCTCACGCGTCTTCTCCCCTGTCTCTGAATATCCTCAAGTGTATATTGTTTGATTCATTTTTCCCGTTTATCATTTTTATGGGATCGCTTTTAGTTCTTACCTCTTTTCTCTTTCGTACCTTTCGTGTTACAGCTCGTTTATCACCCACCCATTATTCAACGTTAATACCTAATAATACAGAATAAACTAATATAAACCTAGCTTTCCTATCCAACTTTGACGTATACGATCCGCGTGTCGATTGACTTATTTATTTCTTTTTCATTTCCAAGATACCATGAATTATTTTGTACGTATGTATACATGTATACATCGTATACATACATATACGAACGGACTACGAAAAAATACTCTCGGAATACCTAATGCGAATATATACGAGCACTCGTCGGTAAATACAAACGTGCAGGATCTACGAACCATCGTAAGCTTATTTATATATTTTTATACGTAAACTTATAGATGTATATATGTATCAACAGTTATACATACGGATTCGATGCTTTCAACGATCCTCCATTAATAACCCGCAACTTTTGTTCTTTTTCATTATACATATCTACGATATCGTCCTCCAGCAAATAACGTAATAAACCTGGATTCTCCGTTCAATCTCCAATTTTATGGATTTCAATGTTTTCGAGGTCCGAGGAGTACTCGCACTCGTACCTTTCCCATTATAATTTTTTATACACCAGAGTTTGGGAAATGATTCAGGGAGCGATCGACAGCATCGACGAAATACGCGCTTAGGAATGAGTTTCGAAGCGAAATATTCTTCTCGGCCATCGAAAACGAGCACACAAAAAATACGTGTATACGATTCCTCGTATACATTGTCCTTTAGACTATTCATCACTGATCAAACTTTTCATCTTTGGCCAACATTTTTGTTATAGATAATTTGATTATTCGAATCTATGTCTATACAAATACCGTGTCCGAGCAGATGCGCAGAGTTAATACGCGATACAGTTGATTAAAATATAAATGTGAAATAATAATTGAGTTATCGATCGAATATTCTTGTCTGAAAACACTGCAAACGCGCATTAAACGAAACAGAGGAGAGATGAAGAATTATAGCTCGTTGTCTACCTATTTCCTGATCCATGCATATATTTATACCGAGCGAGAAATTACCGAGGATGAGGCAAGGCTGGAGGCAGGAGTAACGAAATGCGATCGTTGATCGTCGCGTGTCATCGGGACTCGTTACTCCTCGATTCGAGGGTTAATATGCCATCCTCTATACGCCGGGTAATGGATTCCAGCTTACAAGTTGGCTCATTCAGTCCCCTCTCTCGGTGGACCGTCTACCCGCGGGGTATGGGGATCGAGTAGATTCTTCTCGCGAGAGGCGCGGGCCGAGGGCCGAAAGCGCTCGATCGACGTTATTGGGGCCGTCGAAGCCGACGTTCGTTCGAGACTAGCCCATAAGTACGCTATGGGCATGTTCTCGGGTGCGAGGCCGCAAGTCGCAACACACTCGGAAAAGGTGCGCGTACACACTTTGTACAGGCAATCGAGGCGATTTCGGGGAGCGCCTTGCACTTCCGAACAGACGGCGCACCGATTTTGCATAAAACGCCACTACGGCCGCCCCGTCGACCCGTCTGCACCCTTTACAAATACGATTGTGCGGCCCCGGACCACCTGGAGGAAAAGCCCGAGTTGGAACTTTCGATGAGATATCGCCGCTTCCAGATTTCCGCTTCTCTCGGCTTACCCTCCCTTTATTATACCTTTCCCTTCTCCGCTTCCATTTTTCCCCATTCTTCCCCATTCTTCCCCATTCTTCCCCCATCCCCCGATCTTTAGTTTTATTAAACGTGCAATCAAACGTGCTATCCTTTTCGATGTTCGATTCGTGCCCCAAATTAAAACATTTACGCAAAAACATCAGTTATTGTTTAAAATACGCGTAGATATCGGTCGATCTATTAACATACTTCACCAATGTATATGCTGTCGTTTAAAATATTATTATATTCTACTTTGTATTAAACTGCGTTTTCCTTTCAACAAAATCTTTTTCTACTCTCGAATTCTACAAATAATCTTCTCGTTAGAGATTCTGATTGTCCAAAAACCTGATTTTTAGAAAACGAGTGTATCGATCTTATACGAGGACTCCTTCTCTTCGACAACCGATGTAAATTTTATGTTCTTTCGATAAAGGAGATATAGGTATGACTTTTAAACATTGATTTTTCACAATTTTTAATGTTATCGTTAAACTCGTCGTACGTAAATAAAAATCAATGAGTATCAAAATGGCTATATTTAATGATTTTTTAAAGATCATAGTTTGCATATATGTTTATTAATTATTGATATAATATATTATTGGTTAAATAATTTATGAATGTTGTTAATATTTACTGTAAACGTGATTATTTCAATTTATTTACGAGCGTATAATAAATAAAGTTTATAATATTTGGTGTTTATTTATACTATAGTGTAACTAGTCTTAAATAATATACCTATATTTTAAGATTATCTTGCTAAGCTTTTTTAACTACTTCTGAGGATCAAAAATATATTTCAAGGTATATTTCAGTTTCAAAGTTATTGTTATATTTTTAATTAATGTATTTTTTCTTTTAGTGTATAAGGATAAATAATTTTTTTGATTCGTTTGTATGAAGCTTTTTTTTTTTTTATTTTTTTTTATTCATGAAGCTTTTTTCCCGGTAAACTGTTTTACGTCATTCGTTTAATCAAGAAATCAATAAATAATAATAGTACCAATATCAGTAATGTATTACTTGAATCATTAATTTATTTAATCGCGGATTGAATTAAAAAAATCATATTTTAGATGCAGACCCTACTAACCACCAGAATTATTTAGTCCATTCTCTATAATGGTTTATATTTAACCATGATCTAATATCTTCAATTGCTTCATTTCAGTGTATACTTTTTATTTTTAGTTTATAAGTTAGCTTTCATCTTACTTTGTTTCCCCCGAAGGTTCATGTACTTAATCCGAAGGGTACACATTTACGTTTAATTTGTGAGAATAAAACGATGAATAAAATATTGAGAACGCGTCGACAGGGATTAATTTTGTAGAAAGGTAACGTATAGGTAGGAATTAACGCAACAAAGATACACGAATCGAATAAATCGGGCAGAAGGAGATAGCGCGCGCGGTTCACCGATGATTTACTCTCTCGGTAAAAAGGCAACGCGGCAAATGACAAAAGGAGATATTCGAGGATAGACGACGCACCATCCTGTGTGCGAGTGTGCGTAGGAGGGGCTGTAAATTAAGCAGCTAGTCGCGCTGGTATTAATAACGGGCGATACAAAGGTTTACGAGAAAATTGAAATTCTTTTGGGATCGTCGGAACTATAGGGATGAGGGTGAAAATCCCCCGCTCACCCAGCGTAGCGTAGAGCGAGTAAAGCGCATTCCGGGAAACTCATAATACGAATTCTCTGATTTTCGCGAGCGCTCGAAACCGCAATTTCCATTTTCGCGTTGAAAAGCGTAGAGACGCGCGACGTTCACAATCGCGGTTAAAAGCTTTTTGGACACGTACAGGCGTAACCGTTTCGAGGGGTTGCCCTGATTCCCTACGCGCGAATACCAGGCCCAATTCGAACGATTACCCCCGGGTGACGAGGACCGGAGGAGATGACCCAGCACCTGCTCCCGGACGTCTCACCCTTTTCCTCTTTCTACGAGATCCGAGATAATTTTATTACATCATTTCGTCACTACTCCGAGTTGAGATAATGATCGATCGTCAAGCTGTTTCGGTAATGAAAAACTAACGATCGCGGTGACACGTTGAGAGATTCATCACTCGATCTTCATGATTTCATTACCTGAACTACGAGTTGCAGCCCCGAGATCTTTCTCAACCGATGGCTTTGTCGCTTTGTCGCGATCGAGTTTGTCGGTTCGTTAAAAAAAGGAAAGGGAAAGGAGCCTCGTGGGTCCGACGGATCAAACGAGGTTGACGAATTCGTGGTCGGAGCCGAGATGCTGGTAACCGCACGAACGGAGGGTTGTTTGCGCTCGGAGGACGGACGGCACTTTCGCCGGATGCCCCATTTATCTTCAAAATGAGCCGCTAACACTCGAAATCGGAGGCAAAGTAGACCCTAGAGGCTCCTCCCTGGAAATCATGTTTTCCTAACTCGGAAATACTTTTTCGCTCCGCGTGTACGTCCGCGTCCACTCGCTCCTCCTCCTCCTCCTCCTCCTCCTCTCCTTTCTCCAGGGCGTTTTAATTATGCGCAATTTATGATTTACGCTTCGACTCTCGGGCATCTTCTCTCGCCCGCGTATGCTCTGCTCTACCCATGATTTAACAAGGCGACATCGAGACTGCGCCGGTTCAATTACCGCCTCGGCCAGCCCCTACCCGTCCCGTCTAATCGACCTTTTATTTTATTACATTTTTAGCTCTAAACGGACGTTTATTATAAACTACCATTACCAATCACCTCGTTTCTTTTTCTTCGTACATTTGCGCATATGCGATTTTTCTCGCTCGATTATCACTCCTCTAATCGCTTTGACGTGTTTGAGTTGTCCAAAATTTGTCAAGTCTTTTGCTAACAACCATTTTAAACAGTATAAATTATTAATTATTTTAAATATAATTAATCCGAGAGTCGATATTTATAATACTAAATGAGTGCAGCGGCACTTTAAAATCCCAGGGGCTGTTTCTGATTAAAACGGTAATAATTGCAGTTTTATATAATGATGTCCGATGAAGAAAAAGTGTAGAGTACGTCGAGTGAGTAAGAGGAAGAAGGAGAAGGAGAAGGAGAAGGAGAAGGAGAAAAAGAAGCAGCAGAAGATTCGAATGGAGCAATAAAAAGATTCAATCAGGTGGAATAATAAAAAGTTTTAACTTCCAATTAACCTTACTCGGTGCTAAGCAAATGAGATCCCTCTTGGTTATTATCCGTTTTACTTGGAACTTCTCCTCGTAACCCGCAATACTGGGAGAACTCATATTTTTTACCGTAGCTGCTTCCAC
Organism: Theocolax elegans; assembly: GCA_026168455.1. Classification (NCBI taxonomy): domain Eukaryota; kingdom Metazoa; phylum Arthropoda; class Insecta; order Hymenoptera; family Cerocephalidae; genus Theocolax; species Theocolax elegans. The sequence goes on along the minus strand of CM047426.1, from coordinate 357,090 downwards.
GGGCGCGAATAAGGGAATTTATATTCAACGGCTCTTCTTAAATACCGTCGTGCGCACGCGTCGACCGATATATCTATATACTACACCTATAGTCTATTCGGTGTATAGGTATATCTATATACGCGATTACTCTACTTGTGAAACGAACGTTTATGGAAATTTTCATTCTATTTATTACGACCTGTAATTTTGTACGCACGCGACATAAGTACATCAGCTACTAAACAATATTTTATTCGTTTATTCGAGAAAACAATAAGAGTCAGGTCAATCGTCAGGTCAATTCTCCTCCGATGAAACTAAGAGTGATCGATCGTTGGGTATTCGACATAATCGATCTAATAATATTTCGAGAAATGCGGTGTTATATACGTAAAAACCGCGAGGATATATACATATATGTAAATCCGCGTACGTGAACGCTCCGTTACGTACAATTAGAATGACCGGCGTCGCGGAGTAATTGTTAAGTTAATCCTATACTCGCACCAGTGAGACCTCGCACGCGAATCAAATGCGAGAAATGTAGGTCTCCATTTTTTCCTGTGGCCGCAGCGCGGTAACGATTAGGCCCCGCGCGTTGCGGATAATTAAATGCCGAGTTAAATGCATAATTGTGTTGAAAAACGGTCGCGCTGCGTGTCCTCGAGTACACCTTACCTTTTTTTCTCCCCGAGAAAACGGAAAGACAAATAATTAACCCCTCTCCCCTGTACGTATTACTTTGCAGTGGTTAAACGCGCAATCGATCCGACCACTTAACGTAGTTCACACGCGGAAGGAGAACAACGAGAGTTGTTTGGTTGGCTCACACCTCGCACCTCGCACCAAAGACGGTCGCCGCCTTCCCTCGTACAGTGCTCGAGAGACTGATTCAACTGCAATATATACACGGTTGGGTAAATCGGAGTGCAAAGCACAAGAAGTGGCACGGGGTGGAGTCGGTGGTAATAGTACGCGCGTCCCGGCCCCGGGGCTGGGGCTTAATAATGATATTCCGAGAGGCGATAATAAGGAAAAAGAATAATAGTACCCACCGAACGAACCAGAAGAAGAAGAGCCCGGAATAAGAAGATTCGGGTAGTTTGCCCGGGCTCGATAATAAAAAGCGATTCAAGACGAAACGACCGGAGAACGATCAAAACAATTTTTCTTCGTCGTCGGCGCCGGAAGCCGGTTCAATTTCCTCCCATGCAAGCGCGCTGCGCGGGGGCTCGAGCCTCATCCAGCACCGAGCCTCCAGCTGCACGGCTTCAAGCCGCCGCACCGAAAGATGAAAATGGAAAGAACCTCCTCGTTTCCCAAACTCGTGGGTGGAGGAGACGGAGGAGGCGGAGGAGGCGGAGGAGGCGGAGGACCTTGGGGGAACGAGTCTTGGCAAGGTACCAGGGGCTCGTCCGCCGCCGCGACTAAATAAATCAGCTCCCCGGAGTTGATTCTCGCGCCATCCGCGCAAATCGATGATTCGGATCGCCCGGTAATGGGAACACGATGACGGGAACCCTCGATTTCGATTTCCACTCTTTATTCGCTCTCCTCGGTAATTACTTGTCTCGATCACTCATAATTTCAATATACTTTTTTTTAATACACACTACACCAAAGTATGTAAGGCCACCATTAGCCACCACGATTTCGGTAGAAAAAAATCAATCTCTGGGGACCGAGATTTATCCAGGTAGGTTGAAAAACGATCGAGGTCTACGGACGAAATTTCATTGGGTAAAAAAAGATCTATTTTTCTTGGCGAGCGATTCGCGACTCCTCCCCTGAAATTTATCTCGAACGATTTGGCCCGACAGCCTCCAGGACGGTGCGACTCGACGGAGAATCGTCCAGCCCTGAACTTTTTCACGGTTTAGGGAGGAAGTATCGGAGCTCTCGAATCGAGTAGAGTCGAGTCGAGTTTGGCTTAGCGCACGGCTCAACTGGGATCGAGGAAATCGTAACGCGCGTCCCCGTGTTACCTATCGTGAGCGCGATAGATTCTGATCGATCACCGACTACCATCGACCTCTCTCTCCGTTCTCTCTCTCTCTCTCTCTCTCTCTCTCTCTCTATTTTTTTCTGTAGCCTCCGCGCGCTACTCTGATTATAAATGCGAGAGCTATCTTTAGCGATTTATCTTAACAAGCGTTCTCGGGTAATACTACAAAGAATTCCGATATCGCGAGTGGAGATTAAGCTGTACGTGTGTATACCTATATATATATATATATATACGTGTCTTTCGTAATAACGATTACGGTCCTATCACGCTAGTCGAGTATTCTTAATTTAATCTCGGGCGTATAGATCGGCGACTCTGCGATTAATCGCGTTTGATATACTATGCGATATAGCTCTCCGGTCTCTCCGTTTCTACTTTTCTCTTTGTTATTTTCTCTTTTATCGAGCTAACACGAAAACGAGCTTAAGAATTCCATTATACTTGAGCGTCGATGATAGATCCGATTGTAACGCTTCGATATAAATAAGACCGTCACTTTCCCCGAGTTCTCGGATTTTCCCACTTTGTTTTGACACGTATTATCCCTTAGCCTCATACGCCTCACACGCCTCTCCTTCGGCTCAGACTTACTTTCTCACTTTTTGACTATTTTCGGGACCGACGACCTCGACGACATCTCGAACAAATGTAATGTATATATATATATATATATATATATATATATATATACATGTGCACAGTGCACTTGCGGTGTTGACATAATCAATCAAATGCAACGAACTACTATTATACAATTAACCTCAACGAAACAATTGTTCATTTTCCCTGTACGATAAAGCGTAAAATTCGTCTCAATGGTACAGTATAAAACGTATAGAGTTTTTCCAGACGAATTTCGACTAGTGCCGCTGATCAGGGCGTGAGGTATAGAGAGTGTGCGTATACACGGGTTTTATTATTAGAAGCGCGGGAGCCCGCATCTGTGCGCGAGAGTGGATGACGTAACGAAAGAACATGGGTACGTGCCGAATTTTCTAAACGTTGTATTTCCAACTAGGTTAAAATCGTAATGCGTTTTCTCGTCCTCTCTTTCTCTCGTTCTCTCGTTCTCTCGTTCGATCGACTTGAAAAAGAAGCTGCGGAACAAAGCGAATCATAGAGTAAGCGTTTCGCGATAAATAACACTTTGTCCACTCGATCGCAACGTGCCATTTATTTTTGTACGAATGCCAACGTTTCTCGGTAATTTCGAGCCGATCTACAAAATTAAATAGCCCCGCTGCCGCCGTGTGCTGCGATCGAGTGCGGCGGCCGTATACGCATCTTTTAATTGATATAGTAACACTCATCGATTCCCGTACACAGCTCGACTCGACATTTATTTTCTTTCGTAAAATACGCACCGGATGGTAAATAAGCTGGTCGACTAGACCGATCGTTCAGAATTTCCATACACTCACTCGATCTCTATACCTCGTCTACCTCTCTCTCTCTCTCTCTCTCTCTCTCTCTCTCTCTACCTTATACATTCATGACCCGAAACCTTTCGTTACGGCAATCTCGATTCTCGAGTTCTGAGGTTATGCCTTCCTACGTTCTATACATTCATTAACTTTCCCGTTTCGTATTTAGTACTGCGGTTATTCGAATAACCGAATTGCCTAAGGTGAAGTTGAGAATTTTCATTGGATTGGTAGCCCCATCTGCTAACCTGATATTCACAGTGGGAACACTACTATTTTCATAAATATTTATATTATACAACTGTTACATTTTTATCTATTATTTTAGTTTTAAGTAATTAAAATATTACTTCGTGGATTCTTTGAATGGAAAAATTATATATTAAATGCATCTGTGTCAACTGTCAGTAAGCAGCTACATACATTAATAATTAGCTTCGGGATGTTGAACTAAATGATATTATAATTACGCGTAAAGTAATACACCAATGCGCGCGTACATTAAAATCAATGATGAACGTAAACTTCTTCTCTACAAAATTCTATTCCACTCAGACCGTAGCCATTTGAAAAGAATTTCTACCCGCGAGGCCATTAAGTTTGATTCAGTAGTTCAGTTGGAGGGATAGCCTAACCGAATATTTCATTCCACATACTCGACTCAGCTCCGCACAAGTGCAGATAAACCTTCAATTTAGCAGCTGAATTACGTTCAACTCTAAGACTGTATCATTTGTTTTAATATTAATTAACTACTTTTTTAATTACCAGCTTTTTTTTTTATAATTTACTTTTTTCTTATTCGGATCGTGTTCGTGACCTGTTAACTGTAGTATAGAAGCTACGGTATATAAATAAAGCAAAGATGGTATAAGAAAAAAATGTATTCATCGCGTGTAATTATACAGAGATAGCAATGAATGCAGAGAGAGAGAGAGAGAGAGAGAGAGAGAGAGAGAGAGAGAGAGAGTAATAAATATACACGTGTCGACGAGACGATGCTCGAGCACGGTTACGCGAGAGACAAAACACAAGAAAAATAATAAAACCGAGTAGCTCGCGGCGTCTAGGCAAAAAATCGCATCACAGATAAATCTCGACGAGTTTCGAAAGAAAACGTACGAGCATGACCAGCGCTCACGAGGATGATTAATCTCTGCGTAAATATCGAGTGACCTTCCGCGCCTGTGTGTGTACATCGCGCGGAAGTCGGCCGGCCTCCCCCCTTCCCCCTCCCCCCACGCCGCCGCCACCGCACTTCGTTCGCACCGCCGCCCGCGCGCAGCTCACGCGGGAATTTTATCGTTTCGACGAGTCACCGTTTTGGAGTAGGCCTCGCACCCGACGCCCGACACTCGCCAAGAATCAAGATCAGTAGCTCTCCGGCGACAATCTCGGTCGGACGGACACGTTGCTTACCGCGCACCCAACAGACGGAACATGCTGACGATCGAGGATCTCGAGGCGGTGATCGACCGAGCGTTCGACGGCGAGGTCGTGGCGCTTCTGGACTACCGGCTCGTCTCCCACTCGAAGGAGCGCGTCGGGTTCCTGGGGAACCATCGCAACCTCGAGCTTACCATCAGCCGGCCCGGCGCCCTCCAGCCGGAGGTCCACCGGTTCTTTGTCAAGACGCTCCCACCGGTCTCCGAGGAGCACCGCAAGATGATCGAGGACGAGGGCATCTTCGACCAGGAGGCCGAGTTCTTCAACTCCCTGAGCCCCCTCCTCCGGGAGTTCCAGGTATCCGAGGAGTTCTTCCCGAAGTCCATGCTGGCCGACCACCGGATCCTCGTGCTCGAGGACTTGCGAGCGCGGGGCTACGCGATGCTCGACTCCAAGATCTTCGATGTGGAGCATCTAGAGGCGGCGTTCCGCGCCCAGGCGAGGCTGCACGCGACCTCGCTCCTCGCCGAGGCGAAGCTGGGCCAGCCGCTCGGCGAGGCCTTCCCCCGGGCGTGCGTCGAGAGGCTCTTCAGCGAGCGCCTCACCAAGGAGATTCGGTTCGAGCTGTTTATCGGGCTGGTGGAGACGCTCGCCCGGAGGCTCGGACTGGACGAGCGCCGAGTTCACAACGGGCTGTGGCGAGGATTCGAGCGGCTCGCCGTACCCGGCCCCGGCGGGGAGAAGTTGTCCCGGGTCCTCTGCCACGGGGACAGCTGGCCCAACAACTACCTCTTCGACTCGAGCGAGCCGCCCCGGTGCATCCTGATCGACTTCCAGCTGGTGAGGTACGCGCCCCGCATGTTCGACGTGGCTCAGCTGCTCTACCTGAGCACGACGCGGGAGACGAGGGAGGCGGTGGAGAGGCGGGCGATCGAGGCGTACCACCGGGAGGTCCTCGAGACGCTGAAGGCGAACCCCGAGCCGGCGGTCGAGCCACCGAGCCTCGACGACCTCCTCGAGGAGCTCGAGAGCGTGAGGATGAGCGCGATGCTCGCCGCCGTCATGTACTACCCGATCATCTGCATGGACCGGGAGCAGATGGCTGACTTTGACGAGGATCTCGAGGATCTCTACAACAAGCTAATGATGCGCCAAGACAACGAGGTCATCCTCAACCTGTGCGACAAGGACGCGAGGTACAACGCCCGGCTGTCGGAGCTCGCGCGGGAGATCGTCGAGCTCTGCGAGAAGCTGGACGTCCCCTGGGAGACGAAGTGCACCCTCGACCTGGGCGACTCGCGGGGGTCCACCTCCCGGGATCATCCCACGAGGTTTTGATCATTCTACTGGTTACACGTGTAAGGCACCTTACGCTACCGTGGACTAATATAATTTTTATGTATTTTCATACGGTGTTATTAGTCGAGAGAGTGACATTGCGCACCGAGCAGGTTTACGACACTCGCGATACTCTTGAATTGTTCTTTCGAAATTGTTTATATGTATATTTGACGAATCCGGCTGGACGGACGAGATAAGTGTAACGTGTTACGTTCTTTGGAGCAAAGGCTCGTTATGGGAGCGTGGTGCGCACGTCCGCGACTACCACGAGAGTAGGACTGATTCGTCTGTATGTTATAAGTGTACGCGCGCGTGTGTGTGTGTGCGTGTGCGTGTTACGGCGGACGTAATGAAATTAGTATTGATGCTACGTATTATCAGTATTACCGAATTTACGAGGGTACTTTGGCAATAAAAAGTCCGGCCGTTATACCGGAAGGACCGAGCTGTATTTCGGGTTAATCGAACCGAAAAGCCTCAATCGTATTTACGTCTATTTCGTTGAAATTTTTATTGCCGTGTCGGATGATTTTGAGGATTGCCTTTCCGGTCTCTCATTTGTAGAGCGCACTTAACTCTTTTCTCGCGTTGATGGGACGATAATAGTGTAACCTCGAGTTGCGTCACTCTCATTAAACCAATTGTAAATGATATCATCTAACCTTGGTCATAGCGGTGCGACAATAAAAATCTAAATGTATAGAAAAAGCCTGTTTCAAATATACGTTTAAAATGCAGTCTATTAGTTGATTTGTAATCCTATTGTTATTACTATATTTATATCATCGTCATTATTATCGTAATTATCATAAATACTAGATGGTCATTGGTCTATCTCCGATTCGAACATATAGGTATATCTTTCTTGCGTAACGCTACTTTCGATTATCATCGAGCGATTACAACAACTGTGATTAGTGCACTCGATGTTGACGAACCTAGCGCCGAACTGGTTATCGCAAAATCTTACAGTACAACATTCTAGTGTGCCGTTTAGTAATGAAGATACAAAATACAACAAGTAGTTGTAGAGAAAATTGAAACACATCCGATCTATTACATATTCCGATTATCTACCTGTACAAAAGCCGGTATAACGTTTTCCTCCGCACATTTCGAACTTCGGAATATAAGGATATGGTAAATATTTACGTCCAAGCGATTAACAATATTTAAAACGTTTGGTATTTACTTTTCACCTTTTTCACGTGTGCTCACTCGTGGTAATAAACACAATCGAACACAAGGTAAACAAGTATGATCGACCTGATGATCATAAATGTTTACGTCTACGTGGTAAACGCGGAAAACGGGGAAAATGCGGAAAGCAAAATTGTTGTATCAATCGAGTAAGAGTTGTAAAACGGGAATTTCGGGAATCACAAATTTTTATTGACAAAGCGTATACGTATACCATGTTTCCGAGATTAACGATAATTTCAGATGTACCTTACAATTATCCATAGGTGCAGGTCGACCAGGTAATGTAATTTTTATACACTCGGTTCATCGTGATCCGAAATTTTCATCCTCGACGAGTTTTAACTTCCATTTAACGTCCATTATCCATTTAATAATTGACATTGAGCTGACTTTGCCTTTTTACGAGGACATAGGCTGCGTACAGTATGTACCTTGCGATTTTTTATCCCTACCTCTGGGATCGTTTGATGCAGATATATCCAGTAATTCGCGTATTACGTAACGCATTATAAAGATGATAATATACAATATTTATTTAATTTGTTTACGCAATTCTCTGCCGGGGTTCGTGCCGGGTATTAAAACACTAAATTTACTTATAGGACATTTAACAAAATAACTTTGTTACGTATATGTTCTTAAGTATCTCATCTGTGGAACGGTGCGCTGATCTAACTACCAAAGTTTCCTCTTGGATCAACTATACCTATATACCTTCCCTCCACACTTCTACACACACCTCTTATATTATATTTATTTTTTATTTTGCATTTTAATACCAAACTTTTTAGTACCCAACCGCCGACCAAGTTTATTACATAGCTACCTCTCTAATTTCAATTATCTTTTCAAGAATGCGCCATTATTTTCTAATACGTCACGGTAACCCGGCAGTATAAAAATTTAAAAAGAATCTATTAAAATGTGTGCGCTTATTGGACGGTGTATGACGACCAGAGAAGAGACAGAGAGAGAGAGAGAGAGAGAGAGAGAGAGAGAGAAGGAGAGAGTCGAAATTTAAGGTCGACGTACCGTTAAAGGATAAACATACGTTGACCGAACGAAAATAAAAAGAGTATATGCGCGTATGTGCATAAAATTATCGGTAATGAGCGAATATATCAAATATAAAAAAAAATTGTGTAGCCAATGGAAATAAAAGTAATTTGAAATAACTGTGCTTTCTATATAGTTAAAGGGAACACGGAACGGTTGCCGAAATCGAGATACATATGTATACATAGTATACGTACATGTACATAAGTATAGGTATGTGTACGTAAGTATCGTCGAACCGGTAAATAAATATAGCGGTGGCGGTACACGTGCGATGTGCCGCTCGCCAATCTCGTCATTACTACGGAGAACGATCGAGCTTGGTCGTCACCGCGTCAAAAGTCCGACGCGGCGTAATCTACCGATACGCCGAAGTTGCAGGTGTCGTACAAAAGGCGACGAGGTCGTGCACCTTGTACGCGCGTCCAAGGTACGTAAAATCTCACCGTTTAGTGGCACGCGTGCACTCGGTGTCTTGAGCGCCCAATTAATTTGTGTTCGTTCAGAATGTCCCCGCTATAGAGGAAACGAGGGAAGATCAGGCTCGATTAGAAGAATGATTCGAGTGCCATTACTTTAAAATGTATTCCCGGAAATTGTTGGACAAAAGATAAAAAGTAAGGAGAGGTAAAAAGAAAGCGGGAGAAAGGTTTTGAAGCCGTGGCCGCGAGGAGGCTACAACGAGTCGATGTAGCGTTAATTATTTCACCGTAATTGGCTGGAGTTTAACCTGCAGTGCACCAGGTTGCGGTAATGCAAGGCAATGCGAGTTTCACCCTCCGGGATGTTACGTGTGCGTTACAATAATAGGTCGAACTTATGACCGGATGTACAGGGTACAGGGCTTCAGGGTACCTACACGTAGCGCAGGAGCATCGAGGTATGTCGAAATGTAGCTGAACTCGACTCGGGGCAGAAGAAACGAGTACGAGTGCGTATAGAGGTATAGAGGTCGGAGGTCGGAGGTCGGAGGTCGGCGCGGAGAATATGCACGCTCGTCGGGTAAGTGGAGGAGGAGGACCGAAGGACCGAAGGACCGAAAGACCGAAGGACCGAGGTAAACCCCCGAGTGCGAAATTACGGGATGTCAAAACGGGATCAATCGAGGAGGATCACCCATGGAAATTGATGGAACCTTGTGGTCGTTGACTCTGCACGGGGTGTGGGGTACTGTGCATTACGAGTTTCGAGAGGTGCTCGAACGCGGCCGCTTCCAGCGACCGGCTAACGCACTCGGCCCCTGGGCGACTACGCGCCTACGCACCTCCGATTTCCTTCATTAGAAGATTAACCATACGAGCTCCCTCGTATTCGAATCTCCATTTTTCGGTTTTCACGTCGCACGTACGGCCTTATTTTGCTCTTTGCTCCGAGGAGGATGCGCCATGCTTCTCGTTAATTATGCAACTGCGCCCCGTCACGCCCATCCTCTTAAAACGTACATTAATATTAATACTTTAATTTTACTCGAATGAGGGGACAAATTATTTAAATAATCAACGAGCCAACTTCTTAATACGCGCGCTACTCCCATGCATATACAAATAATATTTAAGTATTACATAACAACTTTCGTCATCTCCATCTTTTTTTCCAAAAGAATTACGGGATTCGCATTTTCATTGGTGCGTTATTTACATATTAAATACAACGAAAACCCAAGCGAAAATAATAATTATAATTATAGTTACATAGTAACGCGCAATAATCAGTATCGTATTATTATATCATTATTATTATTAATATTATTATTTGTGTAACGTATTATTATACGTACATGTATATATATATATATATATATATATGTATATGTGTATATGTGTATGTAAGGCAATCAATCATTACCGTTAATAACAATATTCAAGTGTATATTTGCACGCACCGTTTGTATACCTAATAAATTAAGATTATGCATGCGAGATCGCATGGTGGATCGCATGGTGGATCGCATGGAGCCCATAAACTATCGTTGTAAAAAAGGTGTCGTAATAACTTTATCGAAGGTTATAAAAAAGGGAGAAGGGAGGTGGGAAGGAGGGTTCGGGGAGGGGCGGGGGGGGGCGGAGGAGTGAGAAAAGAGGGAGCCGCGGTAAGGCTGTTGATACAAATAGTAATAAAAGGTAAGATTTTAAGAAACACGTTCGAGTGGCCTTAATAACTCGACGCGTAAAACGCCTAATGTACATTTGATGAGGGTTATCTCGAATTCGATAATAATGATGATCATTAAACGCGTTAGATCGAACATTTATGCGCGTAAAATGTGTTTGGTGGCGTTATTGTACCACGTGCCCCCGCTTCAGAGGAAGAGAGAGAGAGAGAGAGAGAGAGAGAGAGGGACTGGAGAAAAATCAATTATTCGCAGTGCCTCCCACCCGTTATTTATTTAACATATTTATATTTATATTTATATTCATATTCGCATTCATATTCGTATTCATATTCATATTCATATTCATACTCGTATTTATATTTGTATTTGGGAAATTAATGACGCTTGTATGTACGATCATTGCACCCGGGATACGAATGATTAAGCGCGAGCGAAAGAACCTCGGTGTATGTGCAGTGTGAGAGCTGTATACGCATAAAATATTACATCGACATTTTTACAGATTAATGAACCTTTTTGTCGTTGGCGAAATGCATTGCTGTTTACTTTGATAATACTTGTGAAACACTGTTAAACTACCTTCGATATTAAAGTATGAATAAAATATGTATGGCTGTGCGTATATATACATATATACATATATACATATGCCGATACGGTAAAGTGCGACTCTTTACGCGACGCAGTAAAAAAACACTCCTACTGCACGGCTCGCGAGTTTGGTCAACGATTTACGTATATGCGCGTGCATACGGATACGAGGACTGTTTCGGCTAGACACCTCGGATCAAACTTTTAAAATGTTTATCCGGGATACGGAATGAAATTTTACGCAAAATTATGGGAAAACGAAGATTATTCATATTTTTTTTCGTTATTTAGAATTATTTATCTCGACATCTAGCAATTTTTACTAGGTAACGGTGCCCATATTTTTTATGCCGAATATCGAGGTCGCATACATTGAATATAAAAAAAATGATCACTGAATCATTGATTTTACACTTATAATCATCGTGCTGTCTATTAAAAATTTCTCTATTTTCTAGTACAAATTTTGGAATTTTTGTCAAGTTTTATTTGAATTTTAACCATTATTCTGTTTGTAAATATTACGTGCATGACAATATATTTTAAATAAAATAAAATACAGAATTTATTTGAGTGATCAAGTTTTCTAGAGTTAAATGTATAACCATAACGGGGCGTTGAATGACAGATTTCGAGATATAAACAGCTGCGAACGGTGCAATCAATGACCCGCGCAATCGTTGCACTAATTAACATCGATGCTTCGGTTACAAATTTTCGGGTTTGCTTTTGCATTTCAGAATGTCCATTCGTTCAGTCTCAACTCGGAACGTCCCATATGGGTAGGTATATCCAGAATACTCTTTAGAATCTCGTATACACTTATAGCTGATATGTAACCGTGTATCCTAGAGAAGCAGATAAATTCTGCCGCTTGAATAGCAAATTGCATTTGAGATATAATTGAACACCGAACGTTAATCAGCGGCGTATGGTTGAAGGGTATATATGTAGGTGGTATACGTGATCGAACTCCCGAAAGTCACAAAGGGGGTCCACTCGAACGATGCGCGTGACCGGTGGTCCTCGAATATTTGTGGATTTGGTGGGGGATGGGGGACAAAGTGAGATAGAGAGAGAGAGAGAGAGAGAGAGAGAGCCGCCTGAATTTTACAAATTTATCCAAAGAATCCCCTTGTGGCACCGCGGCGTTATCTTTCCGCATCTATCGTCCAGATAGGTACGCGCGGGGCTACGCTACATAAATAATAGCCGGTAAAGATTACCGCGCGGTGCAGTACCGGGAGTTTTGACAGGTTTCCCCGGGTTTATTAACATCCGCGGTACTCCCGGATTATAAGTGGAGATTATAGATCCGAGGAGGCAGAACGGCGTTAACCGCGCCTGCATCCTATACAAATTACCGCCGGCGAGACGTCCACGTATACACGAAACGACGCACTCCAAACGGCGCGATAAGACATATTTCAAAAGTTTTCGTATACATTTTATAGCATTGCGGATGTTACGTACCATTTGCTCTCCCCTACCTTTTAACTTCACGAGCTAACTTTTTAACCGAGTGACGACGCGACTCGTACCCGTTCAAATTTTTACAATACTCGGGTGGGCCGCGCGATTCGCCCCCGATAAAAGATATCGCCCGGAGTACCGGTGCCCTCGACTACGACTACCATCTCCAAGTGATAAATCGAATGTGAATGAAGGATCGCCATTTTACGGTATTACTCCGTACTACGTAGCTGGAACTTTCGCGACTCGCAACTCCCGTACCCGTTCCGACCCCTGTTTACGAACCGCGCGTTCCCTTTTTCCAAATTTTCAAAATATCGAGATTCCCTATCGAGCGCGCCCCTTTTTATCTAAATTTTCCCCTACGCCGGTGCGATTCCGCTCACCTTCCTCATTCTCTCCTCATTTCGAAGGTGCCGTATCAATGGTCGATTCATTACAATGATATATATATATATATATAGCCCTAATACTTTGAGCATATTTAATATTTTACATTGCAACAATGATATACGTGATAAACCTAATAAATTAAATTGATCGAATAAAACGTACGATAGGATGAGAAGGGGCACATCCCAACTATTATCATAATTCGCGGCAACTAGAGGGTTTTTACTTAGCCGCATTGATGAAATATCGATAATACGATCCCGGCCCCGTATTAACAACGTATCGACGAGCGAACACGACCCTACCCCCGGGGGGAAACGGCCGCGAAGCTTGCCCGAATTTTCGATTATGTCATTTGTAAGTTCCATTGACGACTTGTCGTTTCATCATCGTATAGGATGATCGTCGGTCCATGACGGTATGACGAATACTACTACTCAGCTATTCAATTACATTTGAATGCCCAATTGTGTCGCGGCGGCCTGAACTTTGGTAGGCTACTAGCTACATTAAATAACCCGATAACCAGTTATTCAATGGTTAACCGGCTTAACCATTCCAGGACTTTGTTCATCTCCTTTGTTTCGGGTTTACTCCATCGCGCAAAAACCAGAAGACACCTATTTTCTACTCATTTTTTTCTCAAACCACTTTACGATAAATTTACCGCGCGCGAGTTGCAATTCAAACCGCAATTTCGCCATTATCGATATATATATATATATATATATATATATATATAATGTTACGAAATAGCATTATCAGGGAATTCGGTGTATATTATATATATATATATATATTCCCCTGGAAAGGTTGCGGATCCATACCGCGTGTGCATTATATGATGAATATTTTGTATTTTCCATCTGGACTATCTTTTACGCATTAACATCCCGAATATCTGGATCCACAGGGTGGTAATAGGTAGGGAGGCTGGGAGATGAAAAGAGAGGAGAACGAGCGAAAGAAAGTAACGAAAGTAATGGTGACGCGCGTACGGAAATACGCAAAAGTTTCGACCGTGTATACGAATGGCGTCGAGTCGCACAAATGCGTTACCCGGCGAATGGCCGAATAATTAAATATACCGCGTATGCTTCCTTTTGCGCTAAATGCGACGCGGCGCTGTTTTACATAACGCCCGGCCTCGCTAACTTTCTTGTACACATCCACACACCGGGAAATCAAGCGCAGATGGTACCATCCGCACGTACCCCGCGGGAAAAACACTTTTCCTCTTTGCTCTTCACAACTAGCGTAACATTTCGAAGTCAATCGCTCGCCTTTCGTCACGGTATCGACGTAACCAAATCGGTTGAGATAAAGGTTGCAAGTGTTGTAACGTGTAAATCAACTGCGGTTAGAAGCGGTGTGCACCGGCCAGGTTATCGCATTGTCGTTATTCGCTAATTATTATTTCGTTTTCTTTTCGCGATGCGCCCTCGGTGTACCGAGGTGTTTGCGAGCTGACCAATAAATCACGCGATTCAAACCCACGAACGTTCGTCCTCGACGTAACAATGACAATAACAATGACATAACAATAATAACAATATATAATGATAATTATACCCCGGTCGACAATGATAGTAATGTACATATGCAGACTATAACGTTGAAACGATCGGTGAAACCAACAGCAACGTTAATAATATACTAGTGGAAAAATCGTTAAAAGATACAATGTATACTTATTTATTTAATATATTTTCGCTATTGTACGCCATGTATTGAAGGTAATGTAGGCTAATACTTGGAATTATAAATCACGTATACGTTATACCGGACCGCGTAATAGATAATAGAGATTTTCGCCGGGGGTACGTAATTTTAATTAATTGCTCCGGTATTAAAAGTAACTACTATTTGGCTTACGGAAATAGCTCATTATGAATGTATTTACCCATTATTTTGGCACATTTATTACTCATTTATTATATAACGCGGTATAGCCCGCTTAGGCAAATACAAGTGAATTAATAATAATAGACGTTAACCCTCCTGTTTACTTTCTTCTTCACCTTTTTTTTCTACTATTTTTTTCTTATTCTCCTTTTAAGACTTAACGATATTGGGATAATAATTTTACAACTAACCAGCAAACGTACAGCAGCGTCATTAAATATTTTTTTGTTTATTTAAATATATCTTGAGTAAGGATATTTAAACACGCAAAAAAGTAACTAAAAGTTTTACGTTTATTCGTCAAATGTCTGAACCTCGGTATTAACGGTAGGTTTTACGTAAATTTACGTAAAGTAAACTGCGGGTATCAAAATTTACATCTGTCGTCGTATTTGGATCAACGTTTCAAGCGCGTTTGATAGATCGCATCTTCCGTGCGATTATTATCAGGATATGGATTTTACGATACCTCGTGTGGCGATCGAGAGAGATTCGAGGCGAATCGTTCGTTAAAGCGGGGAGACGAAGCGGCAAGCGCCGAGCAGGCCCCTCGAGGATAGAGATATCGATCCGGATCGGCGTGGACGCGGGGACGAAACGTGGATCCGAGGAACTCGATCTCCAGGAGTAAGGATGCTGTTTACAACGAGAGGTTGGACGAACCCTCGCTAGCTCTCGCGGTAACGTTTACAACGACGATCCCGGTTCCGAGAGACGTCGTTTCCCAACGCGTTCCGAGCTACCTCGACAAATCCATTATTCCTATCTGGCTACGTACCAAAGAAATTTCTACGCCATGGCGTAAAGTTCACGTAAGAACGTCCGAGCGCAATCTACTCTCTCACCCCTACCCTCCCGTCTCCCGTCGGTATATACGTAGCTCGTAGCTATGAAATATTGATCAGGTTCTAACGTAATGCTTGTAATCCATATCTTGGTCTAGCTCTGCACCCATCTTCATACGGATGAGCTATCGACCTTTTTAACATTAATCGATTACTCCTAATTTGATTTATCTTTACTTTTAGATAACCGACAACAACGATTTCTAATTTCAATTATCGCAATTGAGAGAAACTGTAGCGCAACTCGTGTAGATCATCACACGCTAATGCATATAGGCAACCAAGAGACACCTATCTCTTTCTTTTTACTTATCTCTTTCTCTTTCTTTTCAATTTCTTTCTGGTCAAAGGATTATTTACCGCGCATTCTAATTATATCTACCACCGTATATTTCACTTATTTTTTAATACCATCTTTTTGTAAAATTTTGGGTATACTTTACTGTATTTTTATTAAATGTATGTAGATGTTACAGTTGTTAATAAGATACATATACTTAATAATATTTAATACGCTACAGCTTTAGAAGTACCATTCTAGCTTGCAATGAAAATACCATTTTACTTTCACTTAACAAACGTATAAACGTTTTTCTTTGTACGTCCTAGAGTACGTTGATTGCCACAATACGTCGTCGATATCTTGTATGTGCACCTACGTCGCAACCGCACGGGAACAGGTTGGCTCGTTTACTATTTTATATCGGGCTATCGGCGTTGTCAAATTCTAACGATTAGCTTTTACTTTATTGATAATAACAGTCGTTTGTACTGTAGTAGCCTATGCCTTAAGTATTACACTAACGTTTTATATATGTATGCAATAATTAAAGTTTTCTGCTTCTTGTACTCGACTTACATTTTTATCTACTCAACTGTTTTTCTTTCTAGCGAAACTTTTTTTATTTTTCTCAGAGATCTGTAAAGGGAATTAGAATACTTTTGAATAGTACAATATTTGTCGCTTCTGTTTCCAAGGACTTCTTCAATAGTTTTATTTTGCATTTATTTGAATTTCCTTCGTTATATAGTCCATTACTTTATTCTTTTTTAATTTCCAAAATGTAAGTATACCTGCATTAAATGTTTAAATCTATGATACGTATTTTTTTATGGTACTAACAAAATTCGTGAAATTTGTCAGATTTAAATGATCGCATATGCATACCATATATTCCTATTGATATTTATAATTTACTAATGTATGTGTTATATGCTTATTAGTTTTTATCGACTGGTAGATTTTTAAATTTGTTATTCTTAATCGGCGTCTCAATTGATCGCAGCTATAGATATTGTACTGAATATGTAAATCTAACATTTCTATAAATAAGGTATAATATTGGTTTTAATGAACTCGCAAGAAGGCGTAATATCCATCGACTCATAAAAACAATTGACATCGAGTATTGGTAATGATTCAATATTCTTTTTCCCAAATAAAATGTAGTGTACCAAGTGTAACAAGGAACGTGCACCATCGAGGATTCTTATACCCTTGTATCGTTTAACTCTTTGGTAAATGATCACCGAACGAGGTTCAACATTTTATAGCGATAAAACCAACGCGTAAAAGTGACGTGGAAAACGTCGATTTTGTTAACACGCGCGCGTATATACCGATCTTTGAGTTTAAACGGGCCAACAGTTAACGGCCAAGATATATAGATATATATATATATATACCCACGAGGAAGGCTAGAAATTTCATTTCGCAGGGCGCAGGGCCTCGCGCGGCCTCGCGCGGCCTCGCTATAACTGGCAATAACGATGATAAAAAAATAAGGGAAGCGCCGATAATACGGTCGTAAATAATGTCGCGCGGTCGTGCAGGAGCCTCGCGCGATACTCACCCTCTGGTAATTGAAAGCCAAGAGCAGGTACTTGCGGTCCGCGGAAAACTGATGATCGAAGCTTGCGACCAGCGCCTGCAAACAAAAAAGCACACAAACCAGTCAGGTACGCAGAGAATTTTGAGTCTTAGCATTTAGAATGTATAAAGTAATAGAAAAAGATGAGTAGGTTGGGATGAAAGGCGATGGCAAGACGGAGGAGACATTGCTAGTTAATCAGGGTAAAGAAAAAAAGAACGCGCCCGGGTTACAACACGAGGCGGCGCGTTTATCGACTGTGCGCCAAAACTCCGTTCTCAGCCACGCGATTACGACCAGCAGCGTATTCCGAGTATCGGGTATCGGGTATCGGGTATCGGCCGGGTGTACGGTGTATTTCCCTGCACCTGTACGCGTACCTGTACGTCCCTTTTGTCATCGTCGTTACCAATTACCAGGGATACGTGACGTCTCCGCCGAGCTTTAAAATACTTTAAAACACTCGGAAGGTATAACGAGCGTAATCGCAACGACGGTAATCGGAAGGGGAAGACCAAGAGAAAGGGGAAGGGGGAGGGTAACGGGATCGATTAGAAAATTGGGGAGGTACGCGGCTCGTATGCGAAACGAGGAAAGAAAAAGCGTGCGCGTACACGCGTGGATTAACATGCGCAATCACGAGTTCTCGCGTCATTTCTCGAGGCGCTTTCCCTCGGAATTTTCCACGTGCCCGTGTGGCGTGTACGCGCCCGGAATTCTTACACGGCAAGTTTACCAGCCGGCGCGCGTTGTTTGCCTCGGAGTATTGGTGCACCTACGATACGAGATACTGGATACGGGATGCAGGATGCAGGATGCAGGATGCAGGATGTAGGATATATATATACCGGCGTTGAGCCTCGAAGTAACTTGCTGCAGCGAAGAGAACGGTGTAATAAACCGAATGTAACTATAATTTCGGATAAAGCGCCGCAAGAAGAGACTATAGCGAATTATCGTTAAGCTCGTTTCATCAAAATTGCACGTCTGCGAGCTCTAGTTTTGATCCGAGTAAATGCGCCTCGTTTGTTTAAATTAAACGGGGCCGCAATTGTTTTCTATTGGAATTACGGCGAGTCGGAGTAAGCGCACGTGGAGGACGGAGAGGACGGGAAGGACGAGGAGGAGTCGCGTAATTGCCGTATCAAGAGTCAAACCAACTATGACGCGCGCTTGCGTGGACGAGGGCTATACACCTGGGAGAAGCCCGACACAATACGCTAAACGGGCGAAACGAACGGGGGAATACGTAAGAATGTGAAAGATAACGTGTACAGGTGCATTTACGCGTATTCTACAATTCTACAATTTTTGAGGCGGCTGGACCAAAGGCGGATGGATTCGAGGGAATCTAAGGGAATGTACAGATGGACGGAGGACCGAAAGTCGACCGATGCGCGCACGCACTCGCGGGAACAGCTGGGGGATCGATTGGTCGTATTATTTAGGCCACTTAGGGATAACGAGCTGTCGGGTGCCCAGCCTCGGCGGATATGCGATTATTCTCAAAAGTGCGGAGTATGGGAGGTGAACGCGGGTGAACGCGGGTGAACGCGCACGCGTCTACGCGCACCACCGACACCCGACCCCGAGTGTCGTCCTATATATTTCCTTGAAATATATCGATCCCGAGCTCTTTGACTCTAGGTAGTTTCGACCAAACTACTACCTCTCCTATCGCCCACGATAATATCAAATTACACTGCATTACGTACGTTCATTTGCCTGCCATTCACTCGGGTTATCGTGTACACATCTATAATCTCGCCTTTTTCGGCAAACGTACTTTCTTATGTACTTTTCGTACAAATACCTTACCGTTACGTTACGTTACCCTTGCGATAAAAATCCCTCTCAAATGCCTCGTTATTTCTTGAACCGCGCACCCGCCTGCGAAATAAACCAGATCGGACACGTGACTCCACGTCACCCACCAAAAGCTAAGTCAAAACTCAGTTTTTTTATATACCTATATATACCTATATATACCTATATATACCTATATTCGCTTTTTAACATTAACATTAATTGAGCTCTAATTGAAAAATTTGATAATGCATTAAAAAGTACAAATATTTATCACGTGCTTTTGTTTTCCTTTACCAATTGATCTACGGTATCTAAGTGATTACGCCAATATCTTAAATTCAGGTTATATGAACTTGCAAGCACTGATGTCCAATTTTTTGTAATAACTCGAATTAAAAATTTCACCGTAAACAAATACGCCAAAAACTTTTGCTCGGAAATATTTGTAAAAGTCTTTCCCGCGAAATGTTGTCGATGGAGGCATAATGAAAATCTAGGAAAAAATGAGCAATTACGCGTGAAGTATACGTTATTCTGAGACAACGAGCCCACAAAGAATTCTCTCCTTCCTCTCTCAGTTCTTTCCATAAGTTTCGTAGTGCAATAGTGATCGTAAAAAGGTATCTAGCCAATTATTAATCGGGTCTAAATGGATGTACCCAATATTATATTAAAGAAATAAATGTGTACATTAAGACAATAGTAGAGCTGGATAATAAAAATTAATGTAAATAATAATGTTCCTAAAAATATTGATGCACTTGAGAGGAATACCGTCGAGTTACTTCGAAATTCGACTTCGAATAGAGTCGGTCTCAGCTCGGTAACGTAATTTAGCTCTATAAATAAAAATGAGAGGAATGTGGTCGCGGACTCGCGGATTCGACGAATCGAGAAAAAAGGGGAAAACTGTGAAATAATAAAGTTGAACAAAGCGTATCTCGCAAGATACAGCGACGTACCGAAACGGTCTAGTAATTCCCGAGCGATCGGAATAGAGAGACGTGACGCCCGTGCGCCGCCGGGGTCGCATCGGTACACATCTACCAATATCCACGAACTGTCACGCGTATAGCGGCATCCTCTTCGCGCAAAGCTGTCAGGGTCCTCGTGCGATCCGTACGCCGATAACGATTGTCCGATTACGTAGACATGGTTATTACGTTGATACGATTCTCAAGCGATCGCGAACAACACCCCTAGGTGTATGTATAGGTACGCGCGCGGGATGTCGCTAGAGCTTCAGGGTTGAAAAATTCGAGCGGTGCCGCCAAATATATATATATATATATACATCCGAACCGCGATCGATAACGCTAATGGGGTTCTCGATGCTTCCCTCGTCCTTCGGCTCTAACAAATTGCGTCTCTTTAACGATCTCCCTAAAACTCCCGAGCGCGAATGTACGCGAGGTTTTTTCGTTCGACCCCGATTATGTCTCCTCTCGTACCGATTAATTATTACCTTTCATTACCTCGCCTTTTACGACTTTCTTCACCACTCACCAGGCCGTTGCGCATTTATATATACACAGTCGAATAATAACTACTAATGAGCCACTCTTGTAAGATATTTTATATATTCATTATATACTGCACGCAGTGTATCAATATAGTTTTAATCTATTCCTCGTCGTAAATATCGCATCGTCGTTCAAATAGTTAGAAATATATAGAAGACACGACGAGAGTCGAGTAAAACGATTTTTTTCATTATATTAATGATAGTGCAATTTGAAAAGTAGAAAAGGTGCGTAGTATTAACTGGAACGTACGGGCGTTAAAGAATAATCGCGGAAGAGGTAGGAGATATTTTAAAAGGTACATGTCATACGCGCGTACGAGGTACGAGGTGATTATCCGCAGGGTAAGAGATAGTGAGAGATAGTAATAGAGGGAAGTAGGTAATTACTTACGGAATTGGTAACGTTCAGAAGGTTGCGAGCTCGCCTGGTCGTTGCATCGAAGATCATCAAGTTCCCGCTCTCGTCCTCGTAGAGTATCTCGTTACCTGAAAGAACAGTGTTATGGGTGAATAAAAATGTTACAGCTGGTACTCGTTGTGTCGGAATCGAGTGGCCAGAAACGACCGCCAAGCGGAAACCGAGCAGCGGGAGCGGATCCAGAGTCCACACTCGAGAGTCTCGGGCCTCGTCGGCTCCTCCTCTCTCTCTCCCTCTCTACTCACGGACCGTGAAATCGGCACCACGTCGCATTTCCATGCAAATACCCGTCCGAACGTCCATGCCCAAGGGGTGCCACGCTACCACCCTAGCTTCCTTGCGTTTCGGGGTTATCCGGATATTAACGCGTTGCGTCTCTCTCTCTCCCTCTCTCTCTCTCTGCTACTCTCGTTGCCAATGCTAAACACGAGTCCATCATCGGGGGAAATCGATCGCGACGGCGTTACAGCGACCGGTGGCCAATCGGACGATCCGACGTTTAATATACACGAGGACCCGGTCACTTTGGCGCGAGGACAGTCCGATCGCGATAGCGTTTGGTCCGCGCGTCCGACGCTCCCTCGAATTAGATCCGGGCATCGACGGGCTTCGAAGGACCGATTACGATCCTCGATTCCGCGACTCGATCGACGGTATGCGCGAGCTCGAACCGATCTGATGGCTCCCATTATTTTATCGTCGGTGCGAAGATTCTCTTCTCGATAATCGGTAGTAATAACATCGTCCTTGTCTGTTGGAGCTATGAGGATCGCCATCACCGTTTCGCGTCGTCTCGTTACCAACCAACAAAATCAGTTTTCCCTGCATCGAGGATCGGAGCACGGAGGATGACGTACTGAACTCGGTTGTTAAGTACTGGATCCCGAGACCCCGAGCCAACTTTGTAAAACGGTCGAATGACCGGTGACCGAACGAGCGTGTAAATTTACGAGTACTACTATATAAGTACAATGGAGGTGATGACTGATGTATAGGTAATACATTTATCGATGTTAATAATTTGGATGACTTGGCCGATTAAGCCGTCTAACTAATCAAACTCTCGAAATTATTATAATCGTTAAAATCGGTGTATGAACCGGGTATTCCGACCCAAGTACAGCAGGCATATATATATATATATACATATAATAGATATAGTGCAGTATGCAGCTGGTCGATAATTCGTGTTTTGATTTTGGGTTTGGGTTTGGGTTTGGGTTTGGGTTTGGGTTTACCAAGGTACGTCCGGGATTATGGCTCGTAGGTGAGCATAAATGGAATCTGATTATCCGTCGCTAAGTGGTGTGCTCTTAGACCATGCGCACCCTCGTGTACACACCCAACCGTATGACGTACGGGATACGTCATATTCGGCAATCCATAGACTGTCGATCACCGGTATTAAACTTTATCGCTATAACCAGCCTGGTCTACCAGCTTGTCTCTACACAACATTATAGTAATGTTACGACCGTTGGATCACACTACATTCACTATATTCACAATTGACTAGCAGCTCCCATCTTAATAATTATAAATGTCGAGACGACCATCGCGACGAGTCGGTGCCCCCGCGGTCCCTCGGTCACTTACTTTTTATTAATTCGCGGACATAATAACGCAGCGACACCTATCACAGTTTACACGGCTACCTTACGCGCGCGATAATTATTTATCGAATCGCGCACTCGATTATTTACGCCGAGCTGCAGACACGGTCTCTCAAAGACGCGTTGCGTATCGCTGCTCATCCGGGTATTTCCCATCCGTAATTATATTATATTCAACGTAATTTGGATTTTAATTTGTAATCTGCGTACACTCAATTATTCGCTTTTATGCGCTACCCCGCGGCGTACACCGTAATAATTAATGTATCCCAAGCATTGTGTAAATATTTAAAAAAATATGGTAAACGATCATCGCGAGTGTGGCGTTGGGCAATTAAAAATTATTGCACATCGTGTCGAAGTAACAACTGTTCGTAAAAGAGCCAAGAATATTATAAAATTGACGAGTAAATTAGAGTTTTATGTGTATCGGATATCGATAGACGATGTCTTTCCCGTAACGTACGGTACGTACCTATCCCATAATTACCTTTACAACCCGTGTGCGATATAGATATAGGTATAGCTTGGCGAGTCATTCGGATTGCCGATTGCCGCGACCTCGAGATAATCGGTTTATATAATATATATATATAGGTATAAAACGACCGACGCGGTGGCGGAGTGGTGGAAGCGCACCTCGGCCGATCGCGAAAGTTAAGCAGCGCTGAGCGCGGTTAGTACTTGGATGGGAGACCATTCTCGTGCGGCTTTCGTGATCGGTTAGGTGTTTTTCACATTCCACAACGTGAGCGGGAGGTGTGAAACATTCGGTTTCGGTGTCAAGGCCTACGCAATGTGACTTTGACACCCAAAAAGAATATTTCGAAGACACCGCTCTTCTCGGAGGAGGTTTTCCCTGCTTCACAGGTTTCCCTCATCCACGGGCATAACCCCGGGCGAATGCGAGATGGTGGGGTTTTAAGGGAGGGATAAAGCACCCACACATAGGTGGTAGGTGGACACCGTTAAAGTCCCCCAGGGGATAAACGGTAGGAAGTGCCAGGAAAAAAGAGGGCACAAAATCAAGAATAAAAAAAAAAAATATAGGTATAAAACAATCGCTCTAACGATTCTCTGTTAAATTATTTGGAGAGGTGATGGGTCACGACAACATTGCCTCGATATACGGGGGTTTAGACATTTCTTTCCCATTAACGAGGAAGCGCCGACGTGAGCGCCAAAGAGACAAGATAAACCCAAAGAGGTGAAGTGTGTAGGTTCGGGGGATAATAAAAACTAGGTGCAACGTAATTTACCGCGGGAGCTACGAAGGTCGCGGCGCGGATCTATCGTCGGAGTAGGACGCCCAGGAGGGGGAGGGGGCAGGCGATGACGGGGACCGCGAGCACGGCCGTAAAAGCACGAACGTCTGCTCGGTCTGGCTTTTTACGAGGTTACGTCGAGGCGTATTAGTCGAGGCGGAGTCGAGACGGCACACCGCGCGTCCTGGATATATACGTGCAAGCGCGCCGGACCCTCCTGCTCCTCGGTTGGGCGCCGGCCTCGATAAACAGGTACTTTGTGGCGAACGCACCGCGACCTTTTCACTTTTTTTCCAATCGCCTCGAGCCTCCGTGCTTCCAAATTCCTGCGGAATCTCCTTCGCCTTGTCGGGGTCAACTCGCTCGGCCGTCAAACCTCGGAGCAAGTGATTTACGCTATCGAATCTCGAAACCCCTTTTCCAAATTTGTCTTTCGCATCGATTTTCTCCCTCGTCTCTCAACGAATCCTCTGCCGATTCAAATTTCCTAGTCGTATCGAACGAAGGTGCAACGTTTACGTAACCTCGAGGTCTAATCGCGATAAAAATACCAGGAAATAAGTATTTTTCGCGACGAGTGAAGCGTTCTACGGTTACCGCGACTAATCCAACTGTCGCCCAGTTTTACTCTACCGTGACAAGGTATAGGTATATATCTTATCCTCCGGACGGAAACGGGCTTTCGGCATCTCGAGGATCTCCGATCCCTTTGAGTCTCTCTCTCTCTCTCTCTCTCTCTCGGTTTCGCCCGAGTATCGCGTGCACCAGTGGTACGCTGCTAGGTTTCGGGATATCTCACTTATCTTCCACGTTGAACGAGTGGAACTAGCTTGACCTATCCGTTCTTCGAGATCACCGAGAAACATTTTGACTCGGGGTAATTAGACCAAATAATACTATCCTATAACCTATAAACCTTGGATCACCTATGCGAAATAAACTTATAAATTTCCAATAATTTACGTTTATTATTACTATTATTTGCTTATTAGAATGTACTTTAAACGTATCTATAATTTATCTTATCGACGAATCCTTCGGTATATGACATGTCAACTGGTTGGTTTAAAATTTTAAAATATATATCAAATTTTAGGTAAAACCTGGAAATGTTTCCTGATTACTCAAAAATATTTTTATATCTCCTGAAAATAATTAGTTCAACGGTTATTCTAACCTCAAAAACTGAGTTTTATCCATTTTTTCAAAAATAAATGTTTTTTGAGCTATTTATCTCAAACTCTATCAGATTTTATTATGTAACATTAAATATAACTTTGCCTAGTTTCAAAATTTGTTATACAGAGAGTACATATTATTGAACAAAATTCATATACGGATAATTTAAAATATTCTTATATAGACTCCATTTTCTCTACACGAATACTTTTTTATTAATTTTGTATAAATAGTGATTTAAAATAAAAGATATGATATACAAGTTAATGATCGATGCTTGGGTAAGATAATAAAAGCATTATTAAAAACTATTTAAAAAAAATGTTTGTACAAAAAGTAGAGTCGAATACTTGCTGATAACTGCTTTAAACCCAAACATTGTAACCCTGGTAGAAAATTGAGCCTTTTTCTGGTCAGAATTTCTGGTAAAAATTTTTGAAAATAAGATATTGTTAGAAATCCTTTTCAGAAAATTTGCAGAATTTCTAGATATACACCAATTTAACATGTGTTGACCAGAAATTCTGGTCAGAATCTGCGCTATTTTCTACCAGGGAAGGTACATAGCAATATTAAAATCTGAAGAAATTTGGGTACATTATTTAAAACATAAGGATCCAAGGGAAAGGATAATTTTTCATAAAATTAATTTTTTATTTAGAAAAAAATATTCAGAATGCCCAACGTCCATCGGTAAATAAGTCGATCGACCATGCCACTTAATATTTTTATCGAAAAGTCTAAAAAATACCACGCATCTAAAGATTATTTCTATAATAATTTTCAACTTATAATTGATCTAGCATTTGGTATAATGTTATTCAATAAGTTTAAAAAATTGAAAAAAATATATAAATGGTGGAAATTGTGTAAATTGTGAAAAAATATTTTGACAGGATAATGACATATATTAAGAATGATTATGAGTTAACCATTTTACGCGTACTATTTGTTACAATACAAAAGCTAATTTTTCACAACAACATTACTGTAAACGAATATAAATTTTTTATACATTTTTTATAAAATTAGTTAAACACATTTATTATATATGTATAAAAGCATAACAAAATGTGTTAAAATATTAGAATATTATTGGGTTCAGTGATGATCAACTACAATGTATAACAACTAATTTTATGTTTTAAATCTGATGTGGCTTTATTTATTACTTCAGGGTCAATAAAGATATAATTAAATAATATGTTCATATTGATAAAAAATTGTTAAATATACCGTTATGTTGTAGAGCAATATTATTGCCTTCTATAAAGCATTGTACGTATAATAATTTTGTCAATATTCCTCAGTATTTCAATACGCTGCGTCAATATAACTTTTCATATTTCCATCATTTTGACACTTTTGCAATTCTTAAATGAGCTTGAATAACTTTTTACCGAAGTCTATAGGCCATTGCACTTACAGTCTGAAAATCATTAAAAAGCTTTTGATGCAAAGTATTTTTTAAACATTCAGATGAAGAAATCAATTTTAGAAAGTATTTACATAAAATGTTTTGGTTGAAATTTTAATTGAATTTACGGATTTTAGTTTATTGTCTTTAAATCGTATCTACTTGATCTCACCTTTCTTCCGGATTTTGGTTTGAGTATATCTATAATCTTCACTTGTTTCCGAGTATATTAAGTAAGTATAATTATTATACAAAATTTGCATTAATTCCTCATAACTATATTAAATTTTAGTGTATTTTTTAACACATTTTTAGGTAAACGCTAACGTCATTCACGGATTTGCAGATACCTACGCGTGCTAATCAATTATCTAATCAATTATCAAACAGATACAATTTGCTTGCTCTGCTTACCTTCTCATTGGTCTTGTGTACTAACTGAACTAAAATTTGACCACTTAGGAGTTACCCTGTAGCCATGTAGATCGTCGGGTCGTCAGGTGCCAGGTGGTACTATCGATAAACGATATTTGAATGTTAATTGGTTGTTCGAAATTCCCTAATTATTCGAATTAACAGTGAAAGACGGTGCAATCAAATTTTAAATGTTAAATTTATTGTTACAATTACAATTTTTGCATATATACCTATTACAAGTATACGAATCATTTTAATCGGTATAGATGACTTATGTAGGATATATAACATTCATAATCTGTCATTTAATTTATTTGTTACAAAAGTAGTATTCGCTTTAATTTTCTCCATGTCCTGCAATTTTTTTTTTTTTTTTTATTTAAAGCTTTTAAATCTTACAGAGAGATTCATTCGCTACAAATTTCGTTGTTGGATTATGATTTACATACACATATATATGGGGTATTCCACGTGAAGTGGTCCGATCAAAATTTTAAAATGCACCAAATTTTGGGTACACTTTGCAAATGTTTTTCAGAATACAGAAAAAAATGTTTAGGTACTGGAATCTATTGCTCAAAAGTTATTCTAACCTCAAAATCAGATTTTATTATGTAACATTAAATATAACTTTGCCTAGTTTCAAAATTTGTTATACAGAGAGTACATATTAATGAACAAAATTCATACGGATAATTTAAAATATTCTTATATAGACTCCATTTTCTCTACACGAATACTTTTTTATTAATTTTGTATAAATAGTGATTTAAAATAAAAGATATGATATACAAGTTAATGATCGATGCTTGGGTAAGATAATAAAAGCATTATTAAAAACTATTTAAAAAAAATGTTTGTACAAAAAGTAGAGTCGAATACTTGCTGATTACTGCTTTAAACCCAAACAAGGTACATAGCAATATTAAAATCTGAAGAAATTTGGGTACATTATTTAAAACATAAGAATCCAAGGGAAAGGATAATTTTTCATAAAATTAATTTTTATTTAGAAAAAAATATTCAGAATGCCCAACGTCCATCGGTAAATAAGTCGATCGATCATGCCACTTAATATTTTTATCGAAAAGTCTGAAAAATCTGTAAAAGTTATGACAATTTAAAGAAACACGAAATTTTTTTAAAAAATTTAAATGGGAATTACCATGTTAATTTTTGTGAATTTTTTGTCTTTCTTTAAATAGTCATAACTTTTTACAGAATTGGAGGCCATAAAAATGCTACAGACCATTTGAAAGGTATTGCTCCAAGCTTTCTTTTAGACTTTTGGATGAAAAAATCAAAGGTGGCGCACTTGCACTTTTTTCAAGTTGAATATTGACATGTAGTTTATGTAACATTGACCTTGAGATTAGAAATTCTAACCCAGAAGAATAAATTCTAGATATAATTAGCAACGAATGTTACATATAATGTTCTATAGTAAAAGTTGATAGATTTTGAGTTATATAGCGGTAAACCCAGCTGGTGTTGAAATAAATATGGAAAAATTCACTTTTTGAGGTTAGAATAACTTTTGAGCAAATAGATTCCAGTACCTAAAAATTTTTTTCTGTATTCTGAAAAACATTTGCAAAGTGTACCAAAAATTTGGTGCATTTTAAAATTTTGATCGGACCACTTCACGTGGAATACCCCATATATATATACATATTGAGTGTCTTAAATGGAAATATTATAGTCTTTTAAGAAAGTTACAATACTTTTACAGGCCTCAATATGAGGCTTAGCTAGTAATACAGCTGTGTTAGTTGGGAATATTACTTTATTCTTACATAGATTTTTAATTAGCTTATTTCGTTTTTCTTCGTATAGAGAACATTCCCATACTACATGATCTAGAGTTTCATATTCGCAACCGCATTTACATCTAGGGTCATTTATAATCCGTACTCTTGCGAGAGATTCTGCAAGGTTGTAGTGATTAGCCCTGGTTCTGTTAATCGTAACAATAACTTCACGTGAAATATTTTTATTTTGAAACCAGGGCCTGTGGCTGTCTGAATAAAAGTTTTCAAAGTATAATTGGCCAGTTGTTTTTATATTTAAGAAATGTTTTTTAGTATTGATATTCATATTTTTTTTAAATTTCACGAAAATCTGCAAAAGGTGTATTAGCTTGAATGTTAGCATTATTGAGACTAGCAGTTTTAGCTAGAAAATCAGCGTCATCATTGCCCTGGATACCGACGTGAGAAGGGATCCAATAGAAAGATATTTTAGCCTCATAAGATTTTGTTTTTATAAATTCTAAGTATTTCTTTTTAATTTCAAGAATGTAAGGGTTTGTAGTTATGTTTAATTTTGGTTTGGATAGAGATTCTAAGGCGCTCAAAGAGTCTGTAAATATATAAATTTTTGAATATTTGTTTGCTAGGGCTATGTCAAGGGCACTGCTTAAAGCTGCACATTCAGCTGTGAAGATTGACGAGTTTTTATTCAAAGTTTGTATTGTTGAGGAGTTTAAATTTGGACAGACACAGGATGAGCCTACTGCCGGCGAATTAAGGCTTTTACTACCATCAGAGTAGATATTTATAGTTTTTTTATTTGTTATAAATTCGTTAAAAGTGGTTCTAGGGTTAGAAGATAGTTTTAATTTTAGTCCTAAGGATTGATCAAATGGAATTGGGGTGATAATAGTTTCATAGTCATGAAGAAATATATTATATTTTTTATCTTTATTAAGTTGGGGTACTAGGGGAACTGTGAGTTCTAGACATTCTGCTAATATTCTTTTTCTTTTATATTTTTTATACTTAGGTTTTTTAGAGTAATTAATAAGTGTTTTGTGAAATGGAAGGCTCTGATTGGATAGAATTTTCAGATAATATGTACAGCAAAGATATTTTGATCTTTCTTTAATTAGTGGTAATTTTGACTCGGCGATAAGTATATTAAGTGGGGTAGTTTTACGATACCCAAGAGGTATTCTGATGGCATTATATTGGATGTTTTCTATTTTTTTAATTTGGTCTTTCCTTGTTGGAAAATATATGAAGCTTGCATAGTCGAGGGCTGACCTAATAAGACTTTTATATATTGTAAGAAGGCTAGAAGGATCTGAGCCCCACCAAATACCTTGTAAATATTTAAGAATATTTAGTGATTTACTAGAGCGGGTAGATATTTGGTTAATTTGTTTGTTAAATGAGAGTTTACAATCAAAAATTATTCCTAAAAATCGAGTTGATTCGATAGATTTTATATTACAGTTACCAATAATTATCTCAGCTTCTCCTGGCATGATATTTTTATTATTAAAATGGATTAATACTGTTTTAGAGGGAGATGTCCTGCAATTATATCTGATTCACGATATTCAACCTTTGTAATTTTTGAAATATATAATATTTTTTCGGCGTTATGCACAAAAGAATTTAGTGAGAATATTAGTGATTGTCCGTCTACACTCATAACGTATCGTTAACACGCGTATCAAAACAACTGTTACTATACGTATATGCATATATACATAGCTATTTTGTATAACAACTTTTATAAGCTTTTCTTTATGCGCGTAACATTAATCACTAAATATTTGGATAAAATTTCTAAAATATACCGAGTATCTCCTTAGAGTCGTACAGTACCGCGTATAGTCAATTTTACTGAAGCATTTTCCTCCATATTCCATTATATCCATATATAGATACAGTATAGATTTTCTCCTTGAAAGGCTAACGGTATATATAGGTTTAATTATGATCGATGAAAATGAAAGAGGGGGGCAGGGACAACCGCACAAATCCTCTTGAGCTTGGTTCGAGCGTAAAGCCTATCAGCCATCTCAATCCTAAAATGGATCCAACACTTTTTCAAACGAATTTTTCAAACTCGAGGAATTCAAAGGGATGATGAAAAAAAAAAACGAATATTTTGAGCGCAAGCAGGTATTGCCGTTTTCCATTCACCTATGTGTATATATACTCGCCGATGAATGCCTAATGAAGTCTCGTTGTTTCTTTATACTTGTACGAGTTTAATTAAGTTAAATTATCTTTATATGTTTTTCCAATGTCCATGTTATGCACAACTTTTATCGAAAATTGATTTAAGAAAAATTGTAGACAATACAATTTTAAACACCATAGCGTTATTTATTCATTATTCATTATAATTATATAGGTATATTTGTCACTTGCGTTTATTACAGCTGGATGACTATTAACTAGACAGCTGAGGGTACTCCAATTTGGGGCATGGAAACGCGCGAATATTTCCCTACCCAGCAGGAAAAAAGGCCACGTATACTCCAATGAAAAGAGTGATTGTGCTTTCATTTGAATTAGTCATTCAGTCAATCAACTATGTAAAATAATATCCCATTTGGAGTATGAGGAACAGAGGTGAAAGAAAATAAAAATATCACGATGAGGATAAAACAAATTGAACGATATATTTGATAAAGGAGGGCAGAACGCACGAGGTGGCGTCCGGTAAAATACGACAATGGTAACGTGCCGCAAAAGCGATATAAATAATAGCAGTAACCATCGGGAGAGTTTTCCGAGGGTAGGAGCAGATGGTGGGAGGCGGTCGATCAAAAGGAGGGTTGATTCGTCAGTCACGCAAATCGCCAATCGCAAATCGCAAATCGCAAATCGCAAATCGCAAATGGAATGAGAATTGCGGCGGTATAGGGCGAGGAGGAGTGGAGATCGTGATACCGCGATCGAGATACCGGTTTATCGGTACCAGCCGAGGACTCGAAATAAATATCCGTTGGCGTCGAAGGGCTGGTCGAGGAGGTGGACCGCGACGTTGAAATACACCGAGGGGGCGAGGTGGGATCACGTGCCATTTGAGTTAATCCTTTAATTGCGTCGGAATGTGGGTGACCGGCCGCGTCCGCGGGTGTATATAGGTAACGCGCAGGAGTCACGAACGGGTCGCACCGTCGTTTGTATTCGTCAAACCATTTTCTTCGAGCGCGAGAAAATCCCGAATCGGAGCGGACGTGAATCGAATTCTAGGTTCGGCCAGGGTCAATTTTCCTCCCGGTGCGCTTGACAGAGAGGGTGAGAGAAGCCCGACGCGAACGGCGCAACTCTCTACAGAGTCTCGAGTCTCACGCTCGTGGCTGGACCTCGGTGATAAATCGCTTCGTTCGTTCGGGCATTTTCGGTGAAATGCCGAGATCTTTTATTTGTAACCGTTCCGAGTCTCCCTCTCCCTTTTCGAAGCGCAAACAAAACAAACGCAGCGATGGTCGAGAAAAACGCACCGAGTAACCCATTTACAGTGAAAGACTGGTACTGGTACGTAGGTACGAATAGGTTGTTATAGATATAGCTCGGGTATACACTATACGCCGTATATACCTACGCGTTCAACGGTCAAATAATATATAATAATCCTCTATCCAGGTTTCGACGTCGTTGTCGCATCGCGTGTTTAATCGCCTTTTATTTCTTTTATCCAATTTACATTTATAAGGACATTACGATAATACATGCTGCAGGTATACGTGTATATTATACCCATGTTCTGCAGTGTTGCACGAAACGCCGACCGCACTCTTTGCGCGATACGTAGACGCGAGCTATACTTCGAGCTCTTCGAGCTACACTGTATCAACCGCCACGAGTTACACAGTACTTTCGAAGCGTGAATCGTGAACCTATGGTTTATTATAACGCTCCTGGCTCGATCTGCCTACATTAATTTCACTTTTCCACATTTTACGCACTTAAAAATGTTAGACGCGTTCAATTCCCTCGAGCACGAGGCGTCCTGCACCTAATTTTCTGTCCATATTTATCACCGAAAGCTGCGGTGATTCCTGGCAACTACAAGAAGCTCTTTAATACGGAAAAAAAAGGAGGTATAATCGGATAAGCCGGGCGTGCGAGCAACCTGGACCGCAATCGCTGCAGAGAATGTTCTCGACGAAAGACGAACATCCGAGGCTCCCGCGGCGACGTGTTTTTCTTTTCATCAAGCTTTTTCCACCGTTAAACACTCTATTGGTATTCCGAAAAATAAAGCCCCATTTGCGACCACCAGGATTTGCGAGTGCGCGTCAAAATAAAACGTACGTACGCCGATGTCTCGGGCCCCCGGAGACCCGAGACTCGAGACCCGAGACCCGAGACCCGAGACCCGAGACCCGAGCTAGGGTACAAGTTTACCCGTTCGTTCGATTCCCGATTTCCAACGAATCGGTCTTCCGTCACGGCGATTTTTCGGTACCTCGCGGGTACACGCGTCGTATCCTCCGAATCCGAGTGCATCGAATCGTCCACTATTCGATTAGCGGAAACTAATTTATCTTCCTGTTGCACGATCTTGAGGAATAACCTCCTCCTCGTTGTAGCCGTTTAAACAATTTTAACCGGCCTGGCCGGTCGACTTTACGGTGACTTTTACTTTTTCAAAATAAATGATAGACATCTGCACCAGACTAATTTCATAAATTCTTTAGCATTCCTCGGGACGAGATAGTATTTCTCGTTCTTGCGAGTAAAGCCTACTTTCGGATAGTTCGAGCTCTGATCCTCTATAAAAAATGGCTGGGATTTCAACTTTAGTTTAAGTTGAAAGTCAACTGTCGCGATTTAAGAAAGTAAAAAATTATACGTCGCCGGAGCTATACGTTTGTTTGCCAACAAACTTTCCGTCGCGAGGAGAGAGGACTACCTTCCAAAATTCGAGAGCAGCTACCTCTTACCTTCACCTGCGACATGCATAACTGACCGATTACGATCAATTCCGGTGTTTATTTCTTTTGGACTGCCAGACTATATATTTCGAGCCGAGGACCTTTATATTTCAAGACGAAATATCGGTTAAACAGTGTCCCAGTGCCAGGGTGCGAAACATCGCACGAGCGTGATTGCTTAGCGATAATGTGAAATATAACGTAAAGAAAGATAAAATCCACGATGGGGTGGTACGCAGCGGGTTTAAATAGTTTCTCGACGTCGGGAGAGTAAAAGAGTTTTGCTCTTTCGGTGTGTTACCGCGCGCGACAGGACAGAAAGAGCAAAGAGCCAAGCGGTAAGGGAGGAAGGGAGGAAGGGAGGAAGGGAGGAAGGGAGGAAGGGAGGAAGGAGGGAGGCAAGGAGAAAGAAAGTAAGTAAGGGGGAAGGGAAGAGACGTCAGACGGGAGAGCGGAAGCGAAGGCTCCACCGTATTCTCCGTGTTCTCCGTGTTCTCCGTATTCTGTGCATTCGCTGCAGGTAGCAACCAATTAACGTCAAAGACTCGCGTCGTACACGGCGTATCAAAGTAAACTTGAAACGTCATGCTCCGAGGAGAAAACTCGGATGCGGCAAAAGTTTCAGCTGTGGCAAACACTCTTATTCCCGGGGCAGTCGAGTGACTCGGTGGCGGTGGCACAGCTAACCGGTATGGTCTAATCTCCCCTTACATCGAATTACCTGCATCAACGAAACTAAACGATATTTCGAAATGTAACGAGCTGTAACGAGCTGTAACGAGCTCCTCCCTAGTTCCTCCCTAGTTCCTTTTCTTCTCCTCTTGTCTTCTTTTCTCTCGTCAACTCCTCGGCGTGTAAACAAACCTCTTCTAATTTATACGTCTCTCGTCCATACTCCATCCTCGAGTGTTAAATCTTACATTCCTAGAGACAGAATTGACAGATTTGGGTTAGACCGAGGTTTCGAAACCTCGGTCTAAGCTCTAACGCGCGGGTATATACCCCTCGAGGAATCCAAACAATCCACCGTATAATTATACTTATTTTTAATTCACCGCGAGCGTTCATTCGCGTATATCCACCCTCGAGCCCTCGAAGGATATAGCTGGGTGATCAAAATTTTATTAATCTCTATTTATCTCTATCAAAAGGTTCAATTGACGTTTCGCCTGCGAACAATTAACGGGAGGCGAAAGTGTAAAGTAGGTCGTTGTTTGCACGCGCTAATGGTTTTTCATCTCGGCGGGCCTTCACTCGAGATT
Source organism: Theocolax elegans (assembly GCA_026168455.1). Classification (NCBI taxonomy): domain Eukaryota; kingdom Metazoa; phylum Arthropoda; class Insecta; order Hymenoptera; family Cerocephalidae; genus Theocolax; species Theocolax elegans. The sequence goes on along the minus strand of CM047426.1, from coordinate 321,909 downwards.
AAAGCGTATAAACTTCCTACTTTGGCCTTATTAAAACACGTACGTCGCGAGGCGAGGCGAGGCGGGGCGAGGCGAGCTGCTCTCCTACGTCAACGATATAAAATCATTCTAAATTGCTGTACGGCGCGCGGAAAAAGTACGCGTCGAGTCGACGGTACACCTCGTCCCCCCCCCCCCCCCCCCCTCGGTGAATCATTCGACCTTTCTACCGAATTTCGAATATTCTCTTTGCACGTTAGAGAGCCGCGATGAGCTCGGTGCCGCGCGCTCTTGTCCTTGTGCTAATTGCCCGACGATTACAGTTCGAGTTGTAATAATCTATACTAAATCCTCTAGAATTCAGGAATAATGAAACGCATATTATATATGGCCGGGCGTATAAATCGATGAGCCTCGATGAGCCTCGATGAGCCGCGACCGAGCGGCGAAGCATTTACTGCGAGTGGACGCGCATACGAATGGTCTGGTGATCTCTTTGAGAGATTTTCATCGAACGCGGTACGTCGTTGTCGGCCGTTATCGGTCGCGCAACATTCGAACTTGTCGTACTCGGCGTAGGTAGGGGGAGGGTAATTCACCGCGCGCGGGCGCGCCCGAGAGCTGTTATCGGGAAATTCGTAGGTGGAGCCGACCTGCACGCGCCTCGTCACCGCGTGTACCGAGTGCTCCAGCTTTGCGGCTCCACGGAGACTTTTTCTCGATCGACCTTCGGGTACCTTGGCCCACATACGCTTTCGACGATAACTCTCATACAGATATTAATAAGCAATTAACGGACGGTTAAACAGTGTCCCAGTGCCAGGTGCGAAACATCGCACGAGCGTGATTGCTTAGCGATAATGTGAAATATAACGTAAAGAAAGATAAAATCCACGATGGGGTGGTACGCAGCGGGTTTAAATAGTTTCTCGACGTCGGGAGAGTAAAAGAGTTTTGCTCTTTCGGTGTGTTACCGCGCGCGACAGGACAGAAAGAGCAAAGAGCCAAGCGGTAAGGGAGGAAGGGAGGAAGGGAGGAAGGGAGGAAGGGAGGAAGGAGGGAGGCAAGGAGAAAGAAAGTAAGTAAGGGGGAAGGGAAGAGACGTCAGACGGGAGAGCGGAAGCGAAGGCTCCACCGTATTCTCCGTGTTCTCCGTGTTCTCCGTATTCTGTGCATTCGCTGCAGGTAGCAACCAATTAACGTCAAAGACTCGCGTCGTACACGGCGTATCAAAGTAAACTTGAAACGTCATGCTCCGAGGAGAAAACTCGGATGCGGCAAAAGTTTCAGCTGTGGCAAACACTCTTATTCCCGGGGCAGTCGAGTGACTCGGTGGCGGTGGCACAGCTAACCGGTATGGTCTAATCTCCCCTTACATCGAATTACCTGCATCAACGAAACTAAACGATATTTCGAAATGTAACGAGCTGTAACGAGCTGTAACGAGCTCCTCCCTAGTTCCTCCCTAGTTCCTTTTCTTCTCCTCTTGTCTTCTTTTCTCTCGTCAACTCCTCGGCGTGTAAACAAACCTCTTCTAATTTATACGTCTCTCGTCCATACTCCATCCTCGAGTGTTAAATCTTACATTCCTAGAGACAGAATTGACAGATTTGGGTTAGACCGAGGTTTCGAAACCTCGGTCTAAGCTCTAACGCGCGGGTATATACCCCTCGAGGAATCCAAACAATCCACCGTATAATTATACTTATTTTTAATTCACCGCGAGCGTTCATTCGCGTATATCCACCCTCGAGCCCTCGAAGGATATAGCTGGGTGATCAAAATTTTATTAATCTCTATTTATCTCTATCAAAAGGTTCAATTGACGTTTCGCCTGCGAACAATTAACGGGAGGCGAAAGTGTAAAGTAGGTCGTTGTTTGCACGCGCTAATGGTTTTTCATCTCGGCGGGCCTTCACTCGAGATTAAAGCGTATAAACTTCCTACTTTGGCCTTATTAAAACACGTACGTCGCGAGGCGAGGCGAGGCGGGGCGAGGCGAGCTGCTCTCCTACGTCAACGATATAAAATCATTCTAAATTGCTGTACGGCGCGCGGAAAAAGTACGCGTCGAGTCGACGGTACACCTCGTCCCCCCCCCCCCGCCCCCCCCCCCCTCGGTGAATCATTCGACCTTTCTACCGAATTTCGAATATTCTCTTTGCACGTTAGAGAGCCGCGATGAGCTCGGTGCCGCGCGCTCTTGTCCTTGTGCTAATTGCCCGACGATTACAGTTCGAGTTGTAATAATCTATACTAAATCCTCTAAATTCAGGAATAATGAAACGCATATTATATATGGCCGGGCGTATAAATCGATGAGCCTCGATGAGCCTCGATGAGCCGCGACCGAGCGGCGAAGCATTTACTGCGAGTGGACGCGCATACGAATGGTCTGGTGATCTCTTTGAGAGATTTTCATCGAACGCGGTACGTCGTTGTCGGCCGTTATCGGTCGCGCAACATTCGAACTTGTCGTACTCGGCGTAGGTAGGGGGAGGGTAATTCACCGCGCGCGGGCGCGCCCGAGAGCTGGTTATCGGGAAATTCGTAGGTGGAGCCGACCTGCACGCGCCTCGTCACCGCGTGTACCGAGTGCTCCAGCTTTGCGGCTCCACGGAGACTTTTTCTCGATCGACCTTCGGGTACCTTGGCCCACATACGCTTTCGACGATAACTCTCATACAGATATTAATAAGCAATTAACGGACGGTAAAACTCGCGTGCTCGCCCCTCGCGCAATAGGAACCCCCGACCGACCAGCGGACCAGCGGACCAGCGGACCAGCCGACCGACCGACCGACCGACCGTATTGTTTTGATTTATTGATTTATCGTGGCAGTGTGCGCAGCGCACCCCAGCCAATGCGTAATGCGGCAAAATGCCTATCAATTCAATTCGAGTCAATCATCTCACACCTCCGAGGGCAAAGTTATAATTCGAATAAAAATATAATATAATTTAGCTGTCCAGTCGCGGGTATCAAAAGCAAGTTTTAAATTATAATTATAATATATAGCACTGAGTAGACCGGCGCTCACGGGTTACGGCTTACGGTACTACCGGCTTACGCTCAATAGATGTTCGCGTTATAAACTTCGTCGCTTTAAATTTCCGAGCATAATTATCAAAAACTACAGAACCATGCTAAATTAGTTTTAACGCCTGCAAATTCACTTGATATTTCGTAGATTGACGCTGGGCGGACTACACTATTTATTTCTCCCGCTTTCGAAAATTCGCAAATGCACACATTGACCTAGCATTAAATTATTTTGAAGAAGACACATCGATATTCCAAGCAAATGTCAATATTTTTCTGAGGCGGCCAGTTCACCAGTTTAACAAAAACGTAAACATCCAGTATATTTTTAATTGGAAAGGTGCGAATTTGAAATTCAATAACGGCGGGTTCGGGGAGAATTGGGATATTATTATACAGTATATATCGTATTTATCGTCCGCGTAAAATAAAAATTAAGGTATTCCCGGGATCGGCTGTTCGGCTGTTCGGCTGTTCGTGTGATCGGGTGAGAATCTGAGAATGTGAGAATGTGAATCAATCCCTGCGTACCTTGTAAACGTAAGCGTCCGTTTTAGTTCTGGCTAGCTCGTAGTATACCCTCGGGCGCACGATTCACCGTTCGCTCCATCGTTTCATTGCTTAAAGTACTAAGTTTACAGAGTTTCGGCGGCGTTTTTCACGATTCTCTATAAATTCTGCAGTTCGGGAGTAATGGCCTCCTCTATATACGATTAGTTATTCTCGGACAATTGTCGATTTAAAGGGGACGCACCGCTCGACTATTATTTACCCGATGTGCTTGACCAAATAAATAGTTGCCTAATCCTGGTGCACTATAATAATAGTAATAATAATAATAATAATTACCACAACCTCAACAACAACAACAACAACAACAACAACAACAATAATAATATGTGTAGCAATAAGAGCAACAACGATAACGATAATGGTAATGACAATAATGATGATAACAATAGCAAGAAGAACAACAATAGGTTACGAGTCTATTTACGGTACGAGGCGAACGTATTTACGCGAGGGGAAATTGTGCATTTATCTTAGTTGCAGTCGGTGTGTGTGCGGGCGTTACCGTGACAAGGTTATACACCGTAAAACGTGGCGTATACAGCGCACCGAGTCCGATCGTAAAGACAATAAACGCAAACTGACGCAAACTGACGCAAACTTGATAAAAATAACAATGACCGATTTTCCTCGATAGTTCGATTATTCGGCGGGATACATTTATTACCTGGATTCGAGCTTCCGTTATATTGCATAAAACGCGACGCTACGATTATCCAGGAGATTCCAAGTCGAACGAATCGCAGTCGAACTACAGTAATGTCCCTTTGGGGGAAGAGGGTGTAAACGGGGTAGACCGTCGAGGGATGGACTTGGGATGGAATGGAAAGCGTCGAGCAGCGTCACCCCAGCAATAAATCGTGGTCGCGCGATCGGTCGATTCCCGAGGAAGGCAATCGCGCGCGGGAGGGTGGTACTGAAAAGAGGGAGCGAGAGAGGAGCTGCGCCGGCTAAACAAGGGGACGATGATTAACGCGGAAGTCTTCCAAGAGCAATTAGCCGTTACCGGGTCGCACTCGCGCGACCGGAGATTTACTCGTTCGCGCCGTAAGCGTGAATTTGTCCATGCAGACGCGGTTACACGCCCGAATAATCGCGTATGCGCGCTCAATTATTCTCAGCTCGCTCTTCACCCCTCGCCCCCCCCCTCCTCACCCCGCTCTCACCCCGTCTCTCTCTATCACGGATTGCAGACACCTGCACTGCAGCCGCGTGCCTTCGGGGAGAAAACGCTCGTCCCTCGAATCATCGGTGCGTCGATTCGCATGGGTGTGGCTCGATGACGCGTCGCGACCTCCCGCTACGGTCGTCTCCCGCGATCACCCGACTGGACCAACTATTATTACCTGTACCCGGTAACAACAAAAAATAAGGTATTTCCACGAGAGGCGGGCGATTACTGCAGCTACTCGTGTCGCGCGGTGCCGCGCTGTGCCGCGCGGTGCCGCACGATTCACTTTTCCCACTCGAATTTATCTTTCGGCGGTCGCGCATTTTTCACCCCAGATTACCGGATAAAAACATGGAATAGTCGTAAAGCGTTTTAATTTCGGTTTACGACTACACTTGGGCGACGATAAACCACGGTGCCGGGCTCCACCGCTCAAAACCATCTCGTCAACATTTTGTTTCGGATTGAATACACGATTTAAAAGAACTACGCCGGAACAACAACCCGCGCCACGCGGTTAATGTAAATGATCCGACAAACTTTTTCATTGCCCATTCTCGGTGAAATACTTTGCCCTTCGCGCTCTATAGTTCCTCTACTATTCTCACCGACTCTAATTATGCATTATTGCGGTGTAATACTAGGTAATTACGTCTACCTTCTGCGGATCTCTAATACAATGAATTTCGTACGCGCCTACACCTACTTCGTTAAATTTTTATTAAGCTTTTCAATTCCATAGGTGTAAGTACTACCTGCTTACACCTGGGAATTATTAATCCAAAAAATGCCTCTTTTTGGAGCACCGACCAAATATACTTTATTTCATCGAAATTAACAATTGCAGTCTTTGTGCCCGAGCTTGGTAAATATTATTGAAAATATGTATATTTTGTCCGTACTAGACAAATACGATAAATAATAATACATCGGGTAGATCAAATAAACATGGAAAAATGAATGAGTTGAAGTAAAAAAATAAACTGGATGATCGATCCGTTCGCATCAGGCGCATCTTTTTAGTCTTATTATAGCCAATGTGCACGGTCGAGAAAGAATTGGAAAATTTATAAAGTATCGAGTTCCTCGCGTTGCCCATCAACGCTCGTACGATGTTATCGAGCGTTTTATATATCCGAATGGAACGTTACGGCATATAGGGGAAAAAATATTGAATAATAAACTGGCTTTTACGCGGCAGTCCCAGTTTTTCGTACCAGGAACGAACACGTCGCTACGGATGTCCGAATTGAACCGTACGGGTTCCCGGGCCTGCGGATATCGGTTCGAGCTACCACCGCGAGGATTTTCAAAAAATAATGATTCGTCGGTGTAAATGCCTATTGGAAAATACGTTTCATCAAAATCCATCATCCGGGTGCCGGTGCCGGTGCCGATGTCGGTGTCGGCCGCGTAAAAAGGAAAAAAAAGGAAAATAGTTGGCCCGAGTGAAAGGAATTGCTGGATGGGGAAGCTAGGGGAAGGGAAGCTCGTAAAAAGACGGGGAGATGAACTTACCGGTGAGCCAGGTGCCGTTGAAACTCTTGGTCGACAGGGAGCCTCCCAGCCATTCTTCGAGGGAGATGCCCGAAGCTCCGAGGGCTTCGTTCCTCGGGATCTCCTGACCGTCGCCCGTCAGCAGAATAGCCGCGGTCGCGGTCACCACGAGGACCAGCGCCACCGTTGCCACCAGCCCGACTATCAGCAGCCGACGCGTGCTGCATCCTGTGCTCTTCGTCATCAGCTCCTGCAACGTAAACCCCATCGTTATTTTACTTGGTTATCTACGAGGTGATTCGCTATTTGCGCGGGAAACGCTATAAATCGCGAGCAGCGCTGCAGGAAGAAGCTACTTCAATTTGTAGGTTCGAGTGAGGTTAGTGTCTGTTTAGTTGTCGCGTCGACTCTCTCCTTGGAAAATCGAGCAATTTTCTATGGATACGCCCATACTTTATTGACCTGATTCTCCTACGGGATTTCGAATTTCGCGACATATTCTTCTTAATTCGAGCGCATCGGATTTCGACGTGACGGATATTTGTGTACGGGGTTGCGATAGGGATAGAGAGAGATTCGAAAATACACTCGATCTCGAGGGCTGTTTGTGATGCGTTCTGTTACCTACGTCGCACCCCAATTTCTCTCTCTCTCTCAAAATATTGCTTTGCCGAATGCAGAGAAAATCTATCACTCCTATACGAACCTTGACAATTCATTTGGAGAGTTGAAAGTGTATATCCGTGATATTCCAACCCCCGTGAAAATTGAAACTATCGGATCGGATCGCTAATGTGTTGCACATCAATTACCAATTGTTATATACCAACATATGCATGTTGAGCATACGCGTTAAACCGGGCAATTATAATTCATTTAATTCATTCATCAAGAACTGATAGAGTCAAAATCTGTGTATAGGTATCTAGGTATCTTTTATTGTACCAATACATTAAGTATAATACTGCGATTGATATTATCCGTGCGGTTAATTATTATTTATTATGCAATCTTCGTGTAAAGGTGTGCGCGATAGATTACGAATTATAGGGTAAAATAATTTGTTATTATGTGTATTTTGTAGAAATTTCATTTTTAAGGAATTAAAAATAAATAAAAGATAGTGAAGGGAGTAATGTTATTCTAATACGATATGAAAGATCGTGTGTGGTGTATGAAAACCGCGAGGTTTCCGACGAATTCGATGATTTATGGGAGGAGGAAGGAACCCGCATAACCACGAGGCTCGTACATTCATTAATTTGATATCAGAATAACGTATTGGTTAAAGTGTATAAGATGGGAATGTGCACATGTACCGCACGAAAGTAACTTTATAGTTACTCGCACGCGTTACAGTGCGACTCTTACCGTTCGAAACCTTCGACTCGGACGTTGCTTTTCATTTTCCGTTCAACCAAAATTCGAGAGGACCAAGCGCATTAGCTTATTAAAAAGACTCAATAGGAGAAGTTGGCTTTGAGTGGCTACAACTCCTCGAAAGCGTAACCTACAATAATTGTCTCGGTTGACGCGGGGACGCACGACAATAAAGAAAGGTTTCGCTTATACCTATCCTCCAAAACGTACAACACTTTCATTTACGTGAAATTAAAAATATGTTCGTTCGAGTTTGCACAATTATGATGTTACGTATATAGAGAGTATATATACATATACATATATACATATATGGAGATAAAAATAATTTAATAGATTCAATTAATCCGTATAAACAGTAAAAAATGTGGTGTAATGTGTCATGTTGAAATACGTTTCGGAGGTGGGTTCGCACAATGGGTAGGTAACTCGGGACCGAGACCTTTCAGCTACGAGCTATCACCCTCTCGATTGAGTCATCAAAGCCCTCAAATTTGGTTCACCGATCAAAATTGTACCTCCCGATACCTCCCGTGCAGCCCAATAATTAGTATATCGAGTACGGTAATATGAAATTAGCAATTAATATGGATCGAATATCTAAATTCATGTAATTATATCGAAACGTACATAGCAGTCGAAAAATATAAGAGATAATAATATTTATTATTGAAAAATGTATTATATATACTATAAAATTAAGATAGAATAAGTTACATTAAATTAGGACTACGAGTTCATGATAATACAAGCGTGATGCAACTTGTCTACACTGATACATTTATATATATATATATATATATATAGTATATGTATATGTATATTATTAAGGGATGAAAATTACGTTATTTTTACAAAGTAGAAAGGTAGATTAATAATAGTGATGCGTTATACAATACACATTTTTACGAAAATAATAGTGTATTTTGCATGTCCATATTCAGAGCAAGGACATTGTTTCGCGTATATAGCACATCTCTTTAGCATCGTAAAATGTAATTTGTTTAGAAAATGATGACAATGATTACAAAAGCTCGAGTAATAGAAACTGTGGTGCAGGCGACAGGGAAGCGAGGGAGGGAACCCAACGAAGGCAGCGAGCCCGACTCCGAAACAGACTCTTCACTCCTCAACAAAGAGAGCTACATTCTCGAGTTTCCCAAGCAGTTCGAGAGTTTATATTATGCGTTAGCTTGTTTAAATCGAGTCGTGGTCAACTGGATGCGCGCCTCGTTATCACAAATTCACTACGGTGATTTACCGGCAACTAGTCCAAACTATATGCAGTACAACCTTTTACACCAACATATTTTTCCACATATTTTATTCTACGCTCACTCACCGTCATTCCAACTCACTGAATAACCATTGTATAAACCTTTCTCGCGATCAATTTTACAATAAAATAACAATTAATGTCTATTCTTTTCTTTATACCCCAGTGATTGCAGAACTGTGTAGTACATAATATTGATGCACCGCTGAGATGATTGAAACGGTAAAAATGTAATAATTTTGCAATTTCCACTCCCACGAAAAAGCGATAATTGTTTTGGTAAATCTTAAGGTACGTGCTTGCAAGTTGCAACCGGAACGACGTCGAACGACGTCGAACGACGTCGAACGAGAAAGAGGAGTCGGTGCGCTCGATTCAACTCGAGTTAAAAATAAGCCGACCGAGAATTCGATCTCGCGGGTTCAAATTGCATATCCGATGAATCGTCGGAGAAAAAACTTTCCGCCTACGAGAAGTTTTGCGGTGGAAGAGCCACGGCGAGTCACTTGGTCGGTGCGATAATTGTAATTACGAAAGCAGTGACGAGCTCCAGTCCCTGGGCCGCATCGGGTACCTCTGCATACACGCATATATATACATATATACCTACGCGGAACTCGCTGATTCCGGGACTAATACTTTTAACGATAATTTGATGAGACCATTCGGATAAAAGTGAAATAGTGTAGAGCACTCGTAAAAATCAGTGGAGATACGAGTCTTTCTTCGTTCGCCGCTTCGAGACTCGGGAGCTCGGTGTATAGGTATCTCCTCTCCTCCTGACTTGCCAGTTCTCGTCTCCCCGTCCGACTTATCGATCCCCTCCATCCCTCCGTCCCACCCACCCACGACCGACGACTTCACTCTGGGTCTGGCTCCGTGGAAGCCGAACGCATCTGCCGGTGGCACGTACTCGCCTCTATCGCGTCTGATTAACTTTCCCCGAGCGGAAATAATCCTTCCAACCTTCCTTTCCTGTGGAAAGCGTCTCGCGCGATTTTTCTTTTCGCTTCTTAACTTGTCGTTTATAAATTTTCGATTCCCCGGAGCTCGATCCTACTCCTAATCGACTCGAACGTTAAACTTGATAAATTTACACGACAACTTTCCGCCCGCGGTTCAATCGAGCGCCCACACTACTTCTAACGTTTCGCCGGTGACTCGATCGTCAAACAACGAGCGAGCGAGCGCGAGAGAAAGCGGGAGACAATGTATTCCATCTCCAAAAATATGATACTCGTTGGGAAGAATCGATTTTTTATGCCTGGTAGAGCGATTCGTAAAAGAGAAATATTGGATCATCGGGGATCGATTAAATGGAATTACACCGGTAGTCCGGCACCTTCCATTTTTTTATCGGAAATTTTAAAAAATTGTCAAAGCTACCTGAAATTATATCGCGCACCACGTACCACACACTCTGTCGCTAACTAATACCTACCGAGGTAAAACTTTAAATTCGAATCTTGTATTTCGTTACCTTTTTATTTGTCTCATCTTATCATCTATAAAGTGTATACGTTATATATATTATTAAATAGCTTAGCTTACGATTACCTTGGGATGAGTAGATCGCAGTCGTTATATTCCCCGTATTCGCGTTATTGCCGCTAACTTTCACCTTAAAATTCCGTTGAATTATCGATAGTCGATTGCAGAGGTCCATTATAATATTTGATATAGTTAACAAATCCGTGGTTAGCGACGACGTTAAAATATTGAGCGAATCACGCGTATACCGTGATTTTGGCGGTGCAACGCTTACGCCCGTATAGTGTATTATACCTAGGCGTATATATATATATATATATATACCGGATGCATATTTTATTTCATCATAACGGATGCCGACCTCTGATACTCGCTACGTTTTTCAACAGACAAAAATTTGATAAATTTTATTGATTCAGTAAAATTAGTGATTCAAACTAATTTTCAAGTTGTAAGCGTACATCAATTTTGAATCTAGACTAATACTAGATCTATTAAAGCCCTATTAAAATTATTGAGATAAAAATCCAATAAAACCGCAGTTAGTATAAGCAAGTCATTTTAGTCAATAAAGCAAATATCCCATAAATCAGTTTTAAATGAAAGAAAGTCTTAAACTAATTACTAATATATTGAGGTTACAACATGCTCGGATAAGGTAGTATCAATAATTTAATTGTATTACCTAGAACTCGGATATTGGGATTGTTATAAAATTAATTTTTCCGTGGTAAATGCGGTGAGGTTGATACCCTCAACCTCAACTCGGTCAGTGTTGGGACTGTCGAAGAACGCGGTGTAGCTCGAAACATCCGTGAAATCCAGGTAGGTAAATGGATTTGCAAAACTCCTTTACCGAAATTAAATTTGATCGTGGAGGACGAGGTGCCACGAGAGACACGAGGTGCTCCAAGACCGATAAGTAATTTCATTTCCACACACATCGGTCGATTATGCGCCTCGTATTTTACCCGGGACGTAGCATATCCCGGGGCGATATACCGATGCGCGGTCCACGAGACTTTTCGATCAGGGGGGGAGGGGGGGGGGAGTACGTACGCTTAACGCTACATCCTCCGAGGTTCGAGGTTCGAGGTTCGAGGTTCGAGGTTCTCCTACCCTGAGAGTAAATTGTGGGCCAACTCTTTCGGTATCTCGTTTTCGGGTGTCCCTCTTGTACATCACCTATATTTCGTTTCATCCGGCTATTATAGTAATAACCTTATCCTTCCTTCTCCTTACAATTACAAAGCGTATATATATACATACTTATATTATCGTTTCACGCGATTAAGTCGCCGAGAGAGTTGTCATTTGTTCATTAACGATAATAGTAAACGATACCGCAGTTCGCCCACTCGTTCGCCAGGTACTAATTCCAATCGCGCAAATATCAAAAATATGATCTCTCTGACGATCTATTGAAATAATCGTTTCTGCGTTAATTTTATCGATTTCCGCACCGAAAACAAGGAGAGTTAATGGCTTCGTGAAAAAAGTCACCAAAAGCACGAATTATTTGAATTCCCATTATTCTGAAATGTACATTGACTTAATCTTGTGCGTATCGTACGCTATGAACAGTATCAACTGTATATTGAATATATTTAATACTCGCAGCTCTTTCTCGATACGACTGTCCAAATCCAAAGTTAACTAAAGCCACAATTGGGCATAATCTCTTGCATCAGGTTGTTAATTAATGAAACGCGTTGGTGTCTACTACGGGTTGAGTGTTATCCACCGAATTATTTTCGCCACTCGGCCGCGCGCGCTACGGATTTTCCCAAACAATTTTGTTATATAGGTATATATATTGTATATATTGTATATTGTATATATATATATATATATATTTCGGGTAGAGCGCAGGTTGGGCGCACCGTTGGCGGTACCATTTCCAAGTATTCGATCGGTCGCATTAGAGGAGGAAAAAATCTGTTGTTCCATATTTATCTCTCTTTTTTTGTTTGTTGCCGAATATCTGAAATACGCGCGCCACGAATGATTGGTCTGCAAAATTGAACGAAATTGTAGGACAGTGTGTACATACTGCGAGAAAGCGATAGGTAATACACGATCGGTTCGCGTTCGAGCTCGAATTCCATCAAAAAATTTTAGTTTCGGCAAACGAATATTTCCCGTAACCCGAGCGCATGCATATATCCACGCACGCACACAGAGTCTACGTATATTTTTGTAGAGGGAAAAGGTACGGGGAACGAGGTACACGAGGAGATAGAAGATAGAGATAGATTATGGAAATTCGGGAATAATCGATAGCGATATACGTTAGAGAGGGTTTTTATTATGATTGGAAATCAAAGTTAATTCGATTGTGCGGGTAATACGGTGACTCGGCCCGGCCGTCCAGGCGTTATACTACTTAATCTCTGGGAGAGCAAACGTTGCACCTCTCAGCTCTTCCAAACAAGAGGTGCGTCCGGACACGATTACACCGGGTAATTCAATTGCTATTTAATTGCTGTTTTTCTCCTAGTTCCAAATGGATTTAATTTACTTTTCCTCGGCCATTACTTACGCTACCTACCCGCCCCCCCCCCTCCTCCCCCCTCCTCCCCCCGTCCCTCTCTATCTCTCTCTCTCTCTAAATTTTTATTGTAAACGTCGATTATCTAGATGCTCTTAAATTGTAAACCAAGTATTATTACTTGCTTTAGGTGCTCCAAAAGTGTTTTTATAGGTTTACAAGTTTGCGAAGTGTGTAGGAAAGTATTTCATTCAGGGTGTGTGTTGTGATATTTAAAAAGCGAACCATCGTATATTTGTTGTCATTCAAACCTGAGTGACATTCTTGAAAAAAGTCAATTTATTAATATTCTTAATAGGAAATCATGTCTCACAAATTCTGTTATTGCTCGCCATTCAATTTTTGACAACACTTGCAATATTAATTTGGACCTATTGAATTGCTCGAACTTCGATAGTAGTATAGTTAGTAATTCTATTACTGTTGTAAATAGTGAACCGTCTAAAATGAATTTCTCTATCGAACTGGGAATCACTTACGACATCGCAGCAAATCGCTTTCCTTTTCACTGTTGCTGATGCTAACTCGAATGCGAACTCGATAAGATTAACGAAAATGTCGAGAGCCATAACGCACGTATGAGTGTCTTAGAATGCGAAGTTGCTTCATTGCGAAAACACTGTGATTCCGAATACTCAAATTAAGGTGTCGGGCATCCCCTCAATTTGTGATTTACCATTGTATGAGCATTCTCGTAAAATCTTGAGACTGATCAAGTTAGATCATTTAATTAGTAATAGTTTAGATATCCGCTCCTTTAATGCGAGTAATGCCGATTCTATAGCAACTGCCTCGTCATCGTCACAACGATTTTCAGTGGTTCCATTCTTATCTCGACGGTCGTAAATCCTATAATGATTGACGGTCATAGGATAGAACTGGTTGAATCGATACGTAGTTTAGGTTTATTGATAAATCAGAACCTTCGTGGAATCCCCATATTTCTAGTATAGTCTCTAAGGTTCATGGTATATTACATAAGTTGCGAAATAGGGGAAATTTTCTCACTCTTACACTGAGAATTAAGTTAATTACGACACTGATTCTACCCCATTTCGATTTCGAATGTTAAACTTCAACGCCTCTTAAATGTTTGTCTTCGGTACAAATTTCGGTTACGTAAGGATGTTAAACTAGATGTGTATTATAAGAAGTTGAAATGGTTGTCAGTGGAAAAAAAGACGTAATTACTTTCTAGATATATCAACTTATCAAATTCTCACGACAAAGAGACCTGATTATCTTTTCTCTCTATTACCATCACATAGTACTGAGTTGCATCGTTCCGAGAGGTTGAGACATTCATGCTTTGGGCGTCCATTATTCTACACATCTACTTATCGAAACTCCTTTACAATCCGGGCAATGAGTTTCCGAGATTCCTTACCGACTGAAATGCGTCTTAGTATTAATATTCGTCGGCTTAGTGCAAAAAGGTGCCAATTCAAAAA